>CAIGQZ010000217.1:3114210-3182132 GCA_903798205.1 Danio tinwini | reverse complement strand
CACACACACACACACACACACACACACACACACACACACACACACACACACACACACACACACACACACACACACACACACACACACACACACACACACACACACACACACACACACACACACACACACACACACACACACACACACACACACATACACACAAACAGTACCACAGCAGATGCGCGCACACTCTCTGTTGCTTGCTCTATCTCTCTCTCATTCCCACACAGGATTTGCACACTGCTCTTACCTTTACAGTACTTGTAAATGTAGTAATTCAAGTCTTGACATGACTTGAATTACTTTGAAATGAGTGTGTTATCTTCTGTCCTGTCCTTTGAAGCAATTCTATTAGCTCTGGCATTGGTCGTCCATTATTTATTCACGTTTTAATTGAAAGTCCAATTTTGAGAAATCTCTTAGCTGATATCTGCAATTTTTGCAGTCAGTCAAAGCAAAATATAAAATAACAGACTCTTATTGAACTTTACTGCATAGAAGAGCAACCAGTCAATGAATAATGTGAGCCCACATGCGCAGAGCTACTGCCTGCCTCACCTCATGTCTTTTCTAGCCTGATCTCACGAGGAAACGTTAGTATTTTACGTTTTGTCAGTGCAGTGGCTAATTCGTACGAATTTGTATTTCGAAGTTGTACAAAAATGTATGATTTTAAAAAGGAGGCATGGCACCCAACCCCACCCCTAAACCCAACCGTCATTGGGTAATGAGCAAATCGTACTAAATTGTACGGATTTTATTGAGCATTCTAACTGAGGCACAGCTCAAGCTGCCTCACCTCGCTTCCTACGCTGTAATTGAAGATGACATATGCAAAATACAGCGATTTTGATCAAAAGAATAATTGAAATCATTTGAGTCAAACAGAAATTGCATTCATAGCACAGATCAGTGGACATATTTATTTTATTAATAGCATACATCTTATGATGGCAGGTGAGGATAATGACAGAAGAGGCATTATCTCACCTGCCTCCCCTGACCGCACGTCCCTGGAGTGAAGGTATCTTCTGAGTGTAAAGTGAAGCGTAGCTTATTATGGGGCCGTTCACATATTGCATCTTTTGCATGTGCAAGTTTATTATTTCCAATGGAGGCGCGTGGCTTGCGCACAAATATTCTGAGTACATATTGCGTGCACTCGCACTTTAAAAACTGCAGGTAACGCGCCAAGAACTGACCTGTCAGCATCATGCTTTGTATGGAAAAGACACATTTCGGTAGTCTAATTAGCTCAGACAAACACAGAACACCCAATCGGTGCAGTGCATTTTTCACTATGGATATCAATGGTTACAGGCATCCAGTTTTCTTCTAAAGGTCTTCTTTTGTGTAAAAAAAGAGAGAGAGAGAGAGAGAAAGAGCTGCAGTTTATTTTGTGTTTTTATAGGTATATTTTAAAAGTAACTTCAAAGTAAAGAAATTAGTAATCTGATTACTTTTTACATCAAGTAATTAGTAATGTAATTTTCTAGTAATTATTAGATTTTCCAGTCAGTAATTTGTAATCTATGAATTTTTTAAAGTAATTTACTCAATACTGCTCTTCACGCTTGTGTATTACTACTACATAAAGTGGCAGTAGATGAATTTACTCACTACAGTTTATTTTATACTAACTATAAAGTGACGTTGGTGAATGAGCAACAGTTTCTGCTGTTCTGACCGTCAGCTGCAGATGTGAATGAATGGCGGAAGTAGTTCCTCTTACAAAAGGGTTTTTAGACTCTCCGTGATTAATTTTTGTTTTATATATACACGATTGTGCCATTAAACTTTTGTATAAACGCAATATCATAAGAGTAGCAGTGCGATTGGGTCATTTTCACAGTGCAACTTTGTTCCATCTATGAAACATTTTGATAAACCCATAATCCTCGGTATCTCAGTGTGTCTCTCTGCAGGTGAATGTCTATGAAATGTCTGCTATGTTGATGGTGGAATGGATAGAGGATATTGGCAGCAGCGACAATTCCTTCCCAAAAGCTGAACAAATAAGCGCAGACGTGGAGCTCATGTCAGCAGATATGAGAGGAAGTTGGCCTGGCAGGACATTCTGACAGAGAAAGAGCCAGAAATGGGACATCAGGCACGCTAACCGCTATAGCGTATGGTATGTTATTGTTGCAGTGGGAGAAAAGGGCGTTAAAAAAAAGGTATGCAGAGATATTTTACTCTCCCAACCAAGAAAAACAAGTTGTGTTAGACCTTTACAGCTTCTGAGCATTAGGGTTTTGTTATACTATAACAGTACCGCTGTGGGTCAGATCCGCCAAGAAACATGGATTTTGATAGATATTCTCCAGCCTGGGTACATTTACCGAGCCGGAACTGTTGGAATATGAATATGGAACATTAAAAGAAAGACAAGCGGATGGAGGAACAACCCTCGTGAGTTTAGTTCAACCATATAAGCTCAAATCTCTGCGGCAATGCCAGATGAGCCAGTCATGCCTGCTGCTCACATGTGGAAATATGTCTCTGGATTCACTTTCCAAGGCTTTGGATTGATTCAAACAGCGCTCGCAGCTTCTTTTACTGGAAAAGACCATTATTTAGGGTCCACTGACACGGCACAATATCATCTGAGAAGGATCCGGGCGAGAGGTTCCTTTTAAAGCTCACCGCTCGCCCTTGATGATGACAGATTTAATACGGGCATAAAGACACAAGGCAGATCTGATATCAAACGCATCTTGTTATTTTGTTCGGAGCTATTTTCAGTCACCCGTCGCAGTCACACAGGTCACAAAATGTCATTTAAAAAAGGCTACATGTAGATGTCAGAAAGCCTTGTTATTAGCAACACCAGTGGCCAACATTTGAACTGCAGTCAGCAAATTATTGCTCATGCAAACAAGTGAATATGTAACATAAAAGAGATTGAATGTGGTTCGAGGGCTTACTTTTTTCATTATCTGATAAAAAGTCATAAGTTGGATATGAAGCAATATCTAAATGTCACTATTATGTAGTATGATTAGAATGAAGTGGTGAGAAAACAGCAGTTAAGAAAGCATCTGTTCGTAGGGATGTGGATGTTCTTACAAACAATACAATTCCAATCAATTCAACATCATGTTGACTGATGAGGTTATACAATTATTACAGTTTGATTACAAAATATATTTGTGACTACATACTTTTACAGGTGGTTTGTCAAGCCCACTCATTTGTGTGAGACATACTCAGTTTGGGGTTGTTGTGTGGTGAGGCGAGGTAGAGAAGAGGGGGTCCTGGTTTTGTTCACAGGGTTCAAGTGGTGCTGATTTGCTGACCGAGGGCTCCTGGAGGGGATGTAGAGCTTCAGAAAAAGGTGGGGGTAAGAGGATGCTTTGCTACTGGCTGTTCTGTAAGCAAACATCAATGATTTGAACTTCATCGATGATTTGAACTTCAACCCCTTCAAAGCAAGCATGATAACTATAAAGATAATGATAAAGGTAGTTCTCAAAACCATTCTGAATGTAAAACAAAAGCAGAGTTCAGACCCCAACTATGACGATACAGATGTTGAGAAACAATACTGTTGGGATCACTTTTCTTTTTTTCTCTCAGCAGACAAACAAAAAACACTGACGATTGTGCAATATAAAGCCACAGACAACATTGTGGAGAATCTCTGCTTGATGTTAAGTCTTCTAACCAGAGATTATTTAAAGATAATGACTATCTAGATGACAATTGGTTATACTATAGGAAATAATGCTAAAAATACATGGAAGTTATATCAGCCTGTCTAGCAAACTGAAGTTTAAAAATAAAAATATCTTTGGTATCCAGTTCTATTTTCATTGTCTTTGTGTTGCCTTCTTTAAAAATGCTGGGGAAAATAGTTGAAGAATTCAGATGCAAATCCACCAGACCTTTTTTTTTTTTAAATGAGCATTTTCTATCAGGCTCCTATAATTGGGTTCAGAAGTTTTATTTTAAAGATAATGAAAAGGTTATTACCTGGTAAATAAAATAACCTTTTTCAAAAATGTCACTTTAGACAATTCTTTGGTTTTTCACAAGGTAGATTTTCTTTTGCGTCAAAACCAGCTAAATCCACTTGTGCTTTTTTTGCAAAAACCTCTAAATCCACCATTGGGACAAGACAGTGTAATTAGTTGAAAAATCTGTAAAGATGCAATTGCAAATTATTTTACCAAACATAAAACACACTTACCTGTAAATTACCTACCTAAAATTAAAAATACATAAATGTGTCAAGTAAGTGGCGGTTCATTCCACTGTGGTAACCCCTGATAAACCAGGGACAAAGCAGAAGGAAAATGAATGAATGAAATCTGTCAAGTAAATGCATTAATCAATAACATTAGAATTGACATTAATTAAATCTTAACTTTTTATTGTCATTTCTGATATTTGGGATTTAGATTTAATCTAAGTGTAACAATGTCAACATTGCAAACATGTGCTTCAAAATCATAGAACAGGAAGAGCTAGATAAAATTATAAATAGTTCCAAACCAGCTACATGTATGTTAGATCCAATTCCAACAAAATTACTGAAAGATTTGCTACCTGTTATAGGAGAACCTCTCCTTAACGTTATCAACTCTTCTTTAGCTTTAGGCCATGTTCCAAATCCTTACAAGCTAGCTGTTATTAAACCTATTATTAAGAAACCACAACTGGACCCCAGCAACCTAGCTAATTATAGGCCTATTTCAAATCTTCCGTTTATGTCTAAAATACTAGAAAAAGTTGTTTCTACCCAATTATGCTCCTTTCTGCAGATGAACAATATTTTTGAAGTGTTTCAGTCAGGTTTCAGGCCTCATCACAGCACAGAAACCGCATTAGTGAAAATAACCAATGATTTACTCTTAGCTGCCGACCAAGGGTGCATCTCACTATTAGTTCTACTAGATCGTAGCGCCGCTTTTGACACCATTGATCACAATATTCTCATAAACCGCTTATATTCTACAGGTGTCCAAGAACAGGCTCTTCAATGGTTTAGGTCATACTTAGCTGATCGTTACCAGTTTGTGAATATTAATGGACAACTTTCACAAGTAAGACTGGTAAAGTACGGGGTCCCTCAAGGATCAGTTTTAGGCCCTTTGCTGTTTACAATATACATGCTTCCCCTGGGGGACATTATTAGAAAACATGGGATCAGTTTTCACTGCTATGCAGATGATACTCAATTATACATTTCAACTAAACCGGATGAGATGTCTAAACTGTCTAAGCTAACTGAGTGTATTAAAGATGTTAAAGACTGGATGACCAACAATTTTCTTCTCTTAAACTCAGACAAAACAGAATTATTACTTATTGGGCCTAAATCCTGCACACAGCAGTTCTCACAACTCGACCTGCAATTAGAGGGATACAAAGTTAGCGTTAGCTCTACTATAAAAGATCTGGGTGTCATATTAGACAGCAATTTAACCTTTAAAAATCATATATCCCATGTCACAAAAACTGCCTTCTTTCATCTAAGAAATATTGCTAAATTGCGAAATATGCTATCCATCTCAGATGCAGAAAAGCTAGTGCATGCTTTCATGACTTCTAGGCTGGATTACTGTAATGCTCTGTTTGCTGGTTGCCCAGCATCCTCTATTAACAAACTTCAGCTAGTACAAAATGCAGCTGCCAGAGTTCTTACCAGGTCTAGAAAATATGATCATATCACCCCAATTTTATCCTCCTTACACTGGCTGCCTGTTAAGTTTCGTATTGAATTTAAAATATTGCTTCTTACCTATAAAGCCTTAAATAATCTAGCTCCTGTTTATCTAACCAACCTCTTGTCTCGCTACAATCCAACCCGCTCTTTAAGATCTCAAAACTCAGGGCTTCTTGTAGTACCTAGAATAGCTAAATCGAGTAAAGGAGGTCGAGCCTTCTCATTTATGGCCCCTAAACTCTGGAATAGCCTTCCTGATAATGTCCGAGGCTCAGACACACTCTCACTCTTCAAAACTAGATTAAAGACCTATCTTTTTAGCAAAGCATACACTTAGTGCATTACATAGCGGTATGACGCATGATGTGCCCCACACACGATTTTGCTTCTTGTTTATATACACTATGAACAGCAGCTACGCTAATTATTCTCCTTATTCTGTATTTCCACCTGGGGGTACTCATCTTGAGACCCTCAGACTATGCAGTGCCACTGATGCGATCCAAGACCAGCGACGAGACGATCCCAAGGTTCCCGGACCAGACCGTATCCTGAGCTGCTGCTGTGGTGGTCATGATGGAGAGCATAAGACTAATTCCTGTGATGCTCCAAGGACAGACGTGTCTTCGCGGAGGTCCAGCTACTGCGCCTAGACTGCAGCTCTGCACAAGACGTTTGGCCATAGGAGAAATGGTTGTGCCCAACTGAGCCTGGTTTCTCTCGAGGTTTTTTAAATTCTTCACTTTCGCCTTTTGGTGAAGTTTTTTGCATGGTTCGGGATCTGTAGAGCTGCACATCGATGGAATTGCTCCTCAGTGTTTGGACTCTCAGTAGTGATTATTAAACCACACTGAACTGAGCTAAACTAAACTGAACTTAAACACTGAAAACTGAACTGACACTTTTCAATTCACTATAAACTTCCATGTGAAGCTGCTTTGACACAATCTACATTGTATAAGCGCTATACAAATAAAGATGAATTGAATTGAATTGAATTGAACATCGCAAAGCTTGTTAGATTTAAATAACGTAGTGTAAAAACATTGTGAAACATCAATATCTGTACATAGTTCATTAATATAAAAAGCTTCTCAGATGTATAGGTATTATGAAGTAATATAAATAATGTAGAGTTTTATATTTATTATGTATTATATTTATCTTTAAAAAAATAGCTTTCGTTAGCAAATAAAACACAAGGTAGGTCTACTGGGCATAAAGGGGATGTCTCTCAGACGTCATTTGTTCATTCTCACCATATTCAAGGTCTTGATCTCTTTTTTGTCTCTTGATTATCCTTATAGCATCCATGTGGGATAAAAGAATGGCATTTAGCTTCGTCCTTCGTGAAATGCAGTTGCCGTTTATTTTATAGTAAATTGGAGTCAATCAAAGTAGTGTCACTGCGCAAAAAAAACATTATAAATTCATGTTATACTTCCGACTGTACAGTGTGTTTTTTTTTCTTATAATGCACAAAGTTTTAAGGTACGGGATGTTTTCATTTGCCATTCACTGACAGTCAGACAGGCTCATCCAATTCATCAAACTCCATTTTTTAAAATCTAAAATCAGTATTAGCGCCGAGATATAGCGGGTTTTGCTGTCAAAGACAAGTGGCGTTTAGCGGCTTTTGCAAAGAAACGGTTATTTCTGAATGCGCTAACGCTAAGATTCAGATGATTTGAATCTAAAATATTTGTTGAACATGTACTACGTGCCTAAAGCATTCGCTTAATGTCATTAGCTTATTTTTGGCGGAAGTGGCGTTTAGTGTCTTTATTTTAGTAGCTGGATTCCCTGGTCAAATGTCTAGTAGCACACTGAGGATATCTGCTGGTTGCAAAGGGATAATGCTGAATAAAAAGCATATTTAAAAATAAACAGATTTTTTGATTATCTAAATGTGGATGTAAATATTGTTGTATTTATATTTATAGTTATCGTGCTTGGTGTGAACGGGCCTTCGGTCTCAGTCACACAGTTTGCAACACATCATCTAAATAGCTGAATCCAGAGCTCTCAGGCCTGGCTAGAGCCAAACCACATTGTTTTTGAGTTTTTGCTGTACCAGAGGAGACCTGAATCGGGACGGCGAGTAGGAGCTGATTAGCCATGGAGATTATTCCCAGTTGGTTTTCGTTTTCCCACCTTGTTTATAAAACATTACATTCCCCTGGAGTCCCAAACAGCAGCTGAGGTTTCAGCAAGATTACACAGTACACTCACTGTACATGGAGGTTACTTCAGACCCGGCTTTACAGTACAATTGGCTAAGTCAAACATCCAATTAGTTTTACTGAAACATTTGCGGCCGACTCGTTCTGTAATGCTTTAATTGCACACGCTGTTGCCAAATGTTTTGTTTCCAAGCTGGTTTTCTGTGCTTTTCCTTGCTGGAAATAAGCATCTAAGGTAGGTGATATTAATATTTTTTTTATTTGATTGCGATGTTTTGATTTCATTAGTAAGTGATATCTGAAAACAAAACTTCAAAGGTTAGTTTTGGCCCCCGGTGAAGTCATTACACAAATACTGTCGGTGTTGGAAGATCTCTTTGTTTTATTCTGTCGGCTAAAGTTTATGCAAACTTTCCTTAATGAGCAAAAGCAAATTAGTTTAACATATTACATTTTTGGAGGGTGACACACTTCTAGAAAACGCACGGAAACAACCGTTATACAGTACCATTCTTATGCATTTAATAATACTGTTTTTTGACTACCAGTAGTAGCCAAACATAATGTAAATATTTGAATATGTATATATTCTATAGAGCAGTTTATTAATATCAATAATAATCTGGTGTAGTTTTTATTAATTTTTATGAAACTATTGAATTAAATGTACAATTTTAGTAATGTGTTGTGCTTTTTTGTAATTTTGTGTCAAGATATTTTTATTTCAACTCTAAAGTTTTAGTATATTTGTTGTTTTTGTCATTATTATGTTCTATCACTGATCATCTATCGCATAGTTGTTATGATTTTTTTATGATTTTATCTAATTAAATTTTAGTAAATTTTTTTTGGTAATTTTTTGGTCTAATCTAAAAGATTTTTATTTAAACTATAAAGTTTTTAGGACATTTGTTGTTTTTGTCATTTTTATGTTCTATCACTGATCATCTATTGTATAGTATTTTGGTTTTGTATGATGTTATCTAATTAAATGTACAATTTTAGTAATTGTGTTGTTTTTTTTTGTCATTTTCATTAATTTAATTAGTTTTTTAAAATGTATTTGTATTTTTTGTGCATTTTTAGAAAAATATAAAAGAGTATGCACTTTTTAAATAGCGTTGTTTAACTTAAACTTTAAAGTTAAATCATAAAACATAAAAATGTAGAAGTAAATCAATTAAATAAGTTTAGGTTATTTATATTGACTTTTCCCACCAGCTATAATTTCAATTAATTAATATATTGTAAAGAGCATTTTATTAATATCAATAATAATCTGTTGTAGTTTTTATAAATTTCTATGAATTTATTAAATTAAATGTACAAGTTTAGTAATTATGTTGTTTTTTTGGTCTTTTTTGTCAAATCTAAGATTTTATTTAACTGTAAATAAAGTTTTAATATATTTGTTGTTTTTGTCATTTGTATGTTTTATCACTGATCATCTATTGTAGCTTTTATAAATTTGTATGAATTTATTAAATCAAATGTACAATTTTAGTAGTTGTGTTGTTTTTTATCATTTTTCTTAATTGAATTAGTGTTTTTTTCCAATTTATTTGTATTTTTGAGTGTGTTTTTAGAAAATATCTGTATGCACATTTTAAATAGTGTTATTTAACTTAAAAACAGCATAAATTAATAATAATAATAATAATAAACTATTTTTATATTGCGCCTTTAAAAGTAGCATCTCAAGGCACTTTACAGACATTTACAATGTGCAGCAGTAAAAGATGCAATAATAAAAAAAATAAAAACACTTAAATTTATATTAATAATAATACATCTAAAAAGTCAAATAAAAACTACAAATTAAATAGGTTTAGGTTATTTATGTTGACTTTTCCCCCCAGTTAATTTCATTCATTCATATACATGTATAATATATACTGCAATGTATTCTGTATTTGTTTTAATGACTGTATGGATGAGTGTATGGCTAGAGAGTGTAAAAAAGCTTAAATATCACAGTTCAATCTTCCATTTAGAGGTACTGAGTTTGAGAGCTCTGGCACAGGATCTAAAGCTTCTCAATGGGATGTGTTTTTTACGATACGTCCTCAAATGTGCAACACTCTATAGCTGTGTGAAGTCCAGCAATCTGCGTCACACTGACCACCAAACGCTGGATGTCTCACACTTTTCCCCATTAAAGGATATTTGCAGAAAACCATAACCATTTGCTAACACACTGTCCCTTTTACTCCCCTTGAACTGATTTCCATTTTTACAACTTGAAGAACTTGATGGTGTGGGGAAGATTTGCTTCTGGCAAACGCGCTCATAAAATAAGAGATGATATCATTATGGCTTGACACATTTATGTAGTGTGGAAACCAGAGATATTGCTTGTTTACAATGCCATTAGAAAGTAAAACAAAACTAGAAAGGGAATACAGATGGGTATAATTCAGACTGGATAATTTGAGTTGTAAAAATGGAAATCGTTATGGAGATGCTAACCACTGAGCCACCATGCAACCTAGTCATATTAAGCTAATGTTTATTTTATTTTAATAAATGTGTCGTTTTTGTCATTTCGATTCATGCTATATAGTTTTAATGCAGATTAGCTTTCAGTTTGCTTGGCCGTAGTCAATTAATTAAAATAAAAATGAGAAATTGAAGATTTTTTTTGTTGGATTTAATTTTAGTTATGCTCAGTTGTTTATTTTATATTTAAAAAAAACTAAAAGTCATCTAAAGGTATTTTTTATTTTAACTTTAAAGTTTTAGCAAATGTGTTTTCGTCATCTTTATTTTTTTTATTATGTGTTATTTTTTAATTTATTACTTTTTATTACTTTTTTGCTGGAGTTCCCTATTTTCTACATATTGTTTAGAAATAAATAAATGTGACATTCAGACCTGCAAACTTTAAAGATTTAAAATGCTCAGGGTTGTGAAATTAATTCATTCGGAATCTAAATTTGAAAGAATCACATTCAAAATCTAGAATGTGCTCATTATAAATGTTTAGTTTGCCATTTCTAGTCATGTCTATGTAGTTTAATATGGGTTAGATTTAGTTTGCTTGCTCATAGTTTTGTTATGTTTGTTTTAATTTTAGTCATGTTCAGTTAATGTGTATTTTGTTTTTAAAAGTCAGAATCAAAATATATTAAGTCTAAAATAAAGGTTGTTTTTATTTCAACCATAAAGTTTGCATAAATTTGTTTTGTCATTTTATGTTGTTTTTTTTATTTTTGTAATTTTTTTTGGTTATGTTATAATATATTTGTTTGTTTGTTTTGTTGAAATATGTATTTAATATACGTTTACATTTTGTTTAGCAATAAAAAATGCAACTTTCCAATGTAGATCAAACAAAGCTACACATTTGGGTTGGGAAACTAATTAGCTCGCAATTTAAATTTTAAAGAATCTCATTCAAATCGCCAGTTCATACCTGTAGTTCTCAAAACATGGTTTGTATGCATGCGGAAAAAAGTGACACTGCATAAAATTTTAAATGATCAAAATTGATCAGTTAATGTTTTTACTTATGTTAACCTACTCCATGAAGACTTTCATTACTTGCAGAGTTCAATGGAAAATTTCAATGAAGAACAAAAATAAATGTAATATGAAGATACATTTTCCAAGATAACTCATACAGTATATCCAATGTCATACTTTTGGTTTGAAATGAAAGGCTTGATTTTACTTTGGAAATAGTTTTACGTTGTCATCTTAATCCTTTTACTCCTTTAAAAACACTTGCCATTCAAAGCCAAGCACACCAATCAGACCATCAAACCGCAACCCCCCCCAAAAAAAAAAAAATTGTAAGATATAATCATCCCTCGATATGCACAAATCTTAACACATCCACTCGCTTGGATGCATTTTTCTGATATCCAATATACACACTTTCTCCACATCCAACATGTCAACACACAAACCCAGACACATATGCAAGCCTGAAAAGCCTGGCTTATCAAATCAGATCAGGTTACTGCTTCATGTCACATTTTCTCTGGTTTCAACTGCCAAGATTGAGGACTCGAGTCGCCCATTACCAACCCACTCGGCAGATCCCAAACTGATATTCGCCATCCGCTGTCACTCTGTTCTTTATCATGTTCTAGCTGTCCTGGTTAAAAAGATAGTTCAACCACAAATGTAACATTTACTCACTATTTACTCTCTTTCAAGTGTTTCCAAACCATTATTACTTTTTTAATGAATTGCATTTTTTTTTACCACTATTGTGATTGTATATAGATGCATTATTTTAAAGCTCTTATTTTTTGTATTATTCAACAATAATAAGCATTACAAAGTATGATATAAATCAATTGCATTATATATTATGACAAAAAATTGTGTAATTAATCTTCTTAAAATAAAAAAAATTCACACTTGGCCTAACAAAAATTAATTGAAGTTTATTTATAAACTAATTTCGAGAGGATCACGTGCTTATGATTGCTAGCGGCTGGACCCACATTATCCAATTCACTACGCACCAATCAGATGATCCCTAAGCTACTATAAATACCCCGAGTTTCATATAACCAATATCTTCGCTTTGAAGAATCCCCCCTTCCACCCTTACTCCTCCTCTTTCCTAGATGGGTGACAGCGCTTAGCGCTGTTGTCTCACAGCAAGAATGTCAATGGTTCTAGGCTTTACCAACCAGCGGGCATTTCTGTGCAGAGTTTGCACGTTCTCCCCGTGCTCACGTGGGTTTACCCCTGGTTCTCCGGTTTCCTCCCACCGATTAAAAAAATGCAACCTAAGTTATTGATTAACCAACACTATAGACTTGCTCCCTATCTAGTACCTATCTCATTAAAGACAACTACTATCTGCTCTTCAATCACTACGACAGGGGAGTTCTCGAGATCTACCTGAGCTCGATTTCCCCTTTCGCCTTGCAACGGGAGGAAGCCCCGGGCTCGAGGATCTCATGAGCTCAGGGCTCTCTCCCGGGACAGCATGCCAAACAAGCTTATAATTAATCATCAGCTAAGTGTGAACTCTTGAAAACATCATAATTACAGTTATAGTTTCAGTTTAATATACAAAAAATTGTATTTTGACGAACGTTGTAAACTGGTAGACACTGAAATAGTAGAATGTAGGTTTAAAACATTCTTTAAAATATATTATTTTGTGTTCAACAGAAAGAAGAAACTTACAGGGATAGTTCACCCAAAAATGAAAAGTTCCTCATCATTTACTTACACGCAAGTGGGTCTAAACATTTATGATTTGTTTAAATTTTTTCAAGACATTCCGAAGAATGTTGGAAAAAACAGCCATTGACTTCCACAGTTACTTTGTGTTCAACAGAGGCAAGGGGTAGATTCTGCTCTTCTTCTTGGCTTTGTGACTGTTTATCAAGACAACGACAAGGTTTGTTCGAGTTTGGGTCGACCACGGCTCATTATTATATGTACAGTGTATATATTATTATGGTGTAATGTCTCAGCTGTGTTTTTAAAATGCCGGTTCCTTTGTTTACATTCTGGCTTGTCCACGAGCGAGTGATGTATCTCTGTAAACCAATGGCATTCAGCTGCACATCTAGCTCGGCCTTTTGGTACCCTTTTGTCATGCTAGGTACCCTTTGCAAAGAGTACCTAAAAAGTGGTATGGTACGGTTCGCTTTTAGGTAACTTTTGATTGTGAAAACGGCCATAAAAGTGTACAGAAGCGAACTGTACTGTACCGTACCACTCAGTGGAACGAGCCATTATGGTAAGTTAGGAATCATCTGATTGGTGAATCAATCGTAAGCTGATGCAGGACCAGCCGTGGACAATCATAAGCATGTGGTCCTTTCGAAATCAGTTTAATAACTTCACTTAGTGAAGGCTGGATGTTTTTGACTCGAAGGGCGAATGGTGTACAGAATAATAGGACAGCACATGGGTTAAACAGATTTGGAGCAAGTAGACTAAAGCTGAATGTTTTTTGTAATTAATTGCTAATTTTTTACCACTATTGTGATTGCATTATAGATGTATTATTTTAAAGCTCTTAATTTTTTGTTTTGTTATTTGTGATCTGCTGTTAGTCTGTTTCCATTCACCTACTGTATTTAAGCACAATTTGGAAAACTGCATAAGAAAAATGCTTAATTGAATAGTTAGAAAGTGTATAAATTTAGAAAATACGCATAAAAACCTATGCACACAACTAAGTAAGATAAACTTTTTATCCAATTAGAAAAAATGTGTAGAGGCTAAACAATGACGGAAACACATTTACTGAGTCATATCCAGTATATGCAAAAAAAAGTCATCTGAATCATATGATAACAAAAAAATCCCATATGATTACATTTTATAACAATCTTGGCCATCTGCGCTCCCAAAGAGTAAGCACACACCTCCAAAAGACACTGCTTACACTCAAATTTTATTTTTTTTATTTTTTTTTGCTTGTTCAAACTACTTAATTAAAAAGAGCTGAAACAACACAATTCTTGAGATTTCATTGGGACAACTTAAATGTTTTATGTTCAATCCACATAAATTTGTTAAAAGTTAACTTAATCGATTTGTGTTGGATCAACATGAATAAATTGTGGAACCCTGCATTTTTTACAGTGTAGACTCAAAAAATTATTTTTGCTGCTTGTTCAAACTTATTTAAAGCAGAAACAACAAAATTATTGAGTTTTTTGGGACAACTTAATTGTTTTATGTTCAATCAGCTTAAATTTGTAAGAACATTTAAGTTAGCTTAATCAATTTGTGTTGGGACAACATGAAGGAATTGTACTAAGCCCAGAATTTTTTTACAGTGTAGGAAAAAGATGTATATTATCACAATATTACTGCAATGAATCGTTTAGTGCTAAAGTGAAGAGTGAGTAAATGAAAACAGAATTTTTCATTTTTGGGTGAATGACCCCTTTAGGATTGCCTCTTTGTCCTCCTGGAAGTAAATACTCAGACTAACGCCAAAGAGATTTTGGTTAATACTCCAGCTACCCATTTACATGGCGGCCAAGATGCTGAGGGATCAATTACTTTCCAATCTTGTGCAATTGTGGCTTCATAAACACTCCAAACAATGCTGTTTATATAAGCATAAGGTGGCCAGAAATATCCTTTTATTACAGCTCCAGTTTTTTAGTCTTAATTAATTTCTGTGCAGCTGTTAACAGATGTTGTGAGGTGAAGCTGTGAAATATGTTTCATTAGGATATTTACAGGCGGCTGGGGAGAGTCGAACGGACGCAGGCGTGAAAACATTTGACCAGAGCGAAGAAAACTGATGGAAAAAAAAAGTCACCAGTGATTTGTAGGTCTTGGGAAGGTTTTGCCCACTTTATCGCTTCAAAAGCAAGATAAACAATGTTGAAAGAGATATGAATCTGTGAACAAGCTTTTACTAGCATCGAGGGAGCAAAATGTGGTTTGTGTGTTTTAGAAATTTTGAGACAGAATGAGAAATGATTATATATTAGTTAAGGTCTAAATTGTCCCTAAAACGACGTGCCATTAAAATGCCATTTAGACAACTTGATGCTTTATATTTGTTAAATCCTTTAGATTTTAGATAAAAACTCAAAATAATTATACAAAAAATTATGTTTTTTTTTTATTAAAATGACAATAGGTGTATATAAATTATTATATGGTTTCAAACCTTAGATTTGTGAAAACATGTAGGGTATAATTTCAAATACACTCACCAGCCACTTTATTAGGTACACCTTACTAGTACCGGGTTGGACCCCTTTTGCCTAGAACTGCCTTAATCCTTCATGGCAAAGATTCAACAAGGTTCTGGAAATATTCCTCAGAGATTTTGATCCATACTGACATGATAGCATCACACAGTTGCTGCAGAATTGTCGGCTGCGCAACCATGATGCAAATCTCCCGTTCCACCATATCCAGAAGGTGCTCTTTTGGATTAAATTCTGGTGACTGTGGAGGCCATTTGAACTCATTGTCATGTTCAAGAAACCAGTCTGAGATTATTCGTGCTTTATGACATGCCACGTTATCCTGCTGGAAGTAGCCATCAGAAGACTGTGGTATCACTGTGGTCATAAAGGGATGGACATGGTCAGCAACAATACTCAGGTAGGCTGTGGCCTTGACACGATGCTCAATTGGTACTAATGGGCCCAAAGTGTGCCAAGAAAATATCCCCCACACCATTAAAAAACCACCACCAGCCTGAACCATTGATAAAACGCAGGATGGATCCATGCTTGCATGTTGTTGACACCAAATTCTGATCCAGAAGAGTTGCTGCCACATGATTGGCTGATTAGAAATTTGCGTTAACGAGCAGTTGGACAGTTGTAACTAATAAAGTGGCCAGTGAGTGTAGTTGTCATTATCTCTAAATAAATATGAATAAAATAAATGCTTTAAATGGTCAAATTCTTATTTGAAACTATGAAAACACATTATCAGTAGTTTATAATATAACAGAACACAAATGAATATTTTACTCAAAATATTAGTAATGATAATTCCAGAGAAATGTATTTGTGTGTTTTGATTTGGCAGGTAATGCATAATGATTACAGATTTTCCTACTGACCTTATTCTTCAATGTGGACGTGTGCTAGTTTTTGTGATTGTTTTAGAACTTCCAATTCAATACCCTATGGAAGAAATTGGAAATAATAAACAGCAGAAAATGGTTAAACTACTTGCTCTACAAACAAGTGTGTTCATGGCTATACAGATGAAATAGAATAACATAAGAAAGTATTAGTTATCAACATCAAGCAGCATAAGGAGCTGTTTTTTAATGTCTAAAAATGAACGAAAGTGAATGCGACCGGAAGTTTTGAGCCAAAAACATTCAAATGGCACTCGTACATGGAGAATAAGGTGAATAAGGAATACAGAAAAAAGGTCATTTCAATTAATAACGTTTTTCGGAGTGTGTTCACACTCTTCTATATTTGAATTAATTTAATTACCAGGGCTGTTTATGTCTGAGAAAGCATGATATTTTGCCATTGAAACTGATATGTGCTATGATGCTAGAATACTCAAAAATCTAAATGTAAAGTTGCACTTACTGTACAATAGTAACCAAATAAAAATTCTTACACCTACTGATTGACAAATTGATACCAATGGATCAACTTGAGCAAAATGTGCAATGACAATATTACATTTACATATCTATAATATTATGTATTAATGTAAAATGTGTAATCACAGACATGTGTGCTTATCGCCAGTGTGCATCGACTTTAAACGCAGCTCATCTAAGGATTGCTGTGAAAGCCAGATGTTCTGAACTCCTCTGAGAATACACAGCTGTATGGGATCTCTGTTGCAACGTTCAAAAATACCTGATCTCTTTGTGCTCTACATTTGTGTTTTTTTGAATACATTAGCTGTTAATATCCTCACACTGGGCCATCCGTATCGGTGTGGAACACAGACACATAACTGAGACTGGAAAATGAGTTTGTTCACACAGCTGCATACTCTCTATAGCCATGTTGTTGTTTTTTAAAGTAGAAAAAAATATGTAATTAAAATAAAATATGTAAAAATATTAATAATAAAATTAGTGAATTAGTAAATTAAATAATTTGCAAATACAAACCCATTTCCATGCCATTAGAATCAAAATCAGAAAGAGCTTTCTTGCCAGGTATGTTCAAACATATGAGCTGTTTGTTTTCGTGACGGAGCTTCTACAGTGCAACAGAATTACAGAGACAGGACAATTAAAAAACAGATAATAAATATATTTTAAAAATAGAAGTAAGTAGTGAATACAAATATACAAATTGACAAGTGTATGTACAGCTATATTACTTTATACAACGTTATATGTGCAGCTGTTATGTGCATGTAAAGTATGTTTTTAAATAAGTGTAGCATATAAAAAGTGTATAGCAAGTAGTGATGTTTGTTTCACAATTACTATCATCAAGTGTTCATGAGATGGATTGCCTGAGGGAAGAAACTCTTTCTGTGTCGGACTGTTCTGGTGTGCTGTAGCGTCGACCAGAAGGTAAAAGTGCTTTGTGGTTAAAAGAACAAAATCATCACTTTCTGAGAGACTGGTGCAAATAATCATTTAAATAAAAACAAGTTAAGACAAACATTGATGTTGGCTTGAGAAAAACTGACATTTTAGCATGTTGCTAGAACATGTTTCTTACTCGTTGATTGCGTGTTTTACCATTAAAACATTTAAGAATGTTAGCATTTAAGAATGTAAGCATGTTTTAGGATATTGCTATGATGTTTGAGCACAATTGTGTTTACTTTCTATCATGTGTTAACTTGTTGATAATGTGATTTAAAATTGCCTGCATATTTTAGCCCATTGATAAGATATTTTATATATGTACATGAGGTATGTTAACACAACATATGGAATAAGTATGTGTGACTATGTTTACATGGACATCAGTAATCAAATGATTTGCCTTAATATGAATAAGACAATAATATGATTAAGGCGTTTACGTAAGTGTTTACATGCTTTAGTACATGGTTAATGTCGTTGCCTCATGCTATCCGCATGGGTCCTGTGGAGTTTCATGTAATTTCGGGTGTTTAATTTTTAATTTGTTGACTTTAACTGCAGTTCGGTACTTTTACTTTCATTCAGAAACATTTCATGCATGGCCCCTGTGACAAACGAGATATTGGATGCGAGGAACTGCTGGAAGAGAGTTGTTTTAATAAAGTTTGATACCGCATGCCGTATGGGAAAAAACCTCTGCATTTCACAATGCAGGTGTCTGTGGTCCTTCACTGACTTAATAGGTGCAGAGAATAGAGTCAAACAGTCATGTGTGTATAGACTATCCTGTCGCAAAATGCAGCGCAAATCCTACACAATGGTAATAGTTTGATTGCTGTGTTTACATGTCTGTACTACACTTTAATAATGCGACTAAAATAGGAATACTCCACATGTCTTAATTCAATTTCTGTTTAGTTCAATTATGACTTTAGTCTGGTTAAATTAATCAACAAAATCGCTGTTTACATGGTGGACTCTTAATCAGAGTATTGTCTTAATCATATTAAAATTGGATTATTAGTGTCCATGTAAATGTACTCACTGCCATGTGACAGCTAATTACACAAGCTTAAAGGTGCAGTATGTAAGTTTGATGTAAGATCAAAACAAACTGAAGCGCGGGTTGCCAGATTGAGTACAGGAGCGAGAGATTTAAACCGGGTTCTAAATAAAAGCAATGACACCCGATAGAAGGAATATTTTCCATATTAAAAGAAGTTTTTGTCAAAACCATCACCTCTAATTAATATATTAGAAACGGCTTCAATTTCTCACAGCTGAACAGCAGAAAACAATGACAATGATCATCTCAGGTAAACCTTGTGCTTTATTTAGTGCTAAATGCTAACATTGTGAGTTTGAATGCTATTTAACATGACATTTATTGCCATACTACTGAAAGCAGCAGCATATAGTTTCACCTCAGATTATGAAAATACAATAAACCGTTTGAAATTGAACTTTAGAACTAAACACATATGAGTGATTCAGCATCTACATTTAATAATGTTGAAGAGGGCCAATATGTATTAAAAATATTATAAACCTTACGCTTCCATGAGTGAGTGCACTATTCACTATTCTGTGCTATTCTGTGTCGTGTTTTGTCTGGTGCAAACAACCAAATTGCTTATCACTGCGTATCTCTTCATGAAGTGTGTTGTCAGGACACGCGTTTACAATGTAACCTGCCCACCTAATGTTTACGTTCGTAATATTTATATTTGCTAATGATAACCTCATGTGGAACTGAATCTGTCTCATTTTGCAGTCAACTGTCTACCGGAGGTCGCATTTCGGTAACGAACGCATGCTTTCAGATCCTTTCTGAATAAATGAAATACGCTGTTTTCCATCAAGTCAACCCGTGGTGCTGAAATATAATTGGCTAAACTGGCATTGGGCGGTTTAAAAGAACACAAACATAGACAGCGTTCCAGCACAGAAAATACATTTTCAAAGCAGAATATCTGACTTCAGCATTGTTTTTCAGATAAACGGGTATGTTCACTTTGCATTTTTCTTAAATATCTGCACACATATTATAGTAATTTTATGCTTTAGAAGAGTCAAAAACTTACAGACAGCACCTTTAATTTATTAATATAAATTTTAATGAAATGTATTCCTTAAGTGTATTTCTATCATAATTTATCACTATATTTTCTGCTTCAGTTACATTTTTTTTACCTTTAAAAGATTGATGCACATTTATTTTTAATTCAGCGGTTTTAATGCAAATTAAATTAATTAAATATTTTATTTATCAATTAACTTATCTTGTCAATCCAGACAGACTGGATGATGATCAGGGGTGCATTTCCCAAAACCATCATTAGCCAACTAAGGTTGCAAGTTCCGTCATTACAAACATAGTTCGTTGATTTGCCGTTTCCCAAATCCATCGTTCCAACGAACATTCGCAAACTTAAGCACTTGAAACTACACCTCTGGAGCTGTAGTTAGAAACATAGTTCCTGGCTGTGTTCTATTCCCACTTATCCCCCTATGCCATATTCAATTAGAACATTCTAACATTCAAAGTTGGAATTATTAAAAATAAAAAAACATTAAGGTCATCTCTCTTAGGTGTAATTTGCTTTCAAAGTATTTTTACAGTTCAGTTTTAGCAATATTCATGTTTACATATGTGCTCCGTTCGCAGTGCACTTTGAAAACATTTATATCATTTTGAGCACAGCCTCCTGGTGAAAGCTATAGGTGAGCTATTATTTAAAAGTGGAATTTATGTTATGTCTCCAAAGCTTGTGAAAATAAAAAACATAGCATACGTTAATTATTTTATTTTATAGTGGGTTATTTATTAAGTATCTCTACTGCATATGACATGGGCCTGTTGGTTAGAACATTCTGCTGTGGTTTGCATGTGTCAAATTGTAAAAGTAGACTTAAAAAAAAAAAAATAAATAATATCCTACTTAATAATAATAATAATAATAATAATAATAATAATAATAATCATCATCATCATCATCATCATCATCATCATCATCATCGTTAATATTATTAATATTATAAATATTATTATTAAAGTAAATATATTTATAATAAATTGCCTCATGATTTATTTATATGATTTATATATGATATTAGAATAGTGTTATCTTTTGTAAGTGATTTTATGTTTTAGAATAGAATATGTAATGTTCAAATTCTTAATAGTATTAGTGAAGCAAACAGAGGCCCTATATGTGCCATTTACATATATTTAAATTAATATGGAAAATGAGTGCATGTTTTTACCAAAACAATATAATTTGCATAAAGAAATGATGGGGTTGTTCTCTAAAGAAGTTACTCCACCCTGTTTAGAGCATCATTATGGACGTTTTACGCTATAACTAACATGGTTCAAGCGATGGATCTGTGACAGAGAAACTACAGGTTTTGGGAAACACTCGTCACTACATCGTTCTTTTCCCAAAAGATGCATCTTACTATGATAGTTCAGCCACGAGTTATGTCGTTGTTTGGGAAACGCACCCCAGATCAGATCTCTGTGTGGAGCTCGCTGTTGTCAGGCTCCTTGTGCAGACAATTATCTCACTGTAGAATTACAATTAATGACAAAAAATTATGTTTGAAAATGTCAATTGATATTTCAAACTGACATGCTCCAGAAAAATTACAGAAAAAAATAGAAATAACCGACTTTAAACTTTTTTGGTGAAAATAATAAGGGCCTATGACTTTTGCACAGTACTCTATATATGTATATATACATTCTGCTCACAAATCAATACACTATTCACATTAATCCAATTCAAAAAGAATGCAAAAGTCCATGAAACGACAATAAATGTAGAGTATAATTTAAAATGACCGCTAAATGAGACAATGTACACATTTTAAAACCAAAATAGTCTTTGAAGTGAAAACTTGAATGCACAAATGTGAACTCCTGCTTCTCATTTCTATAAAATAAAACCTTTTTGCTGCTACAGAACACAAGATGTCCTTTCACAAAGTATATTTTAATCAGAGAAGAGCCAAAACTACAACTGACCTCCATGTTCTTTTCAAAACTGTTTGGTTAGCGCTACGAAAATCAAAGCAACCTACATGCCATGTTTACCTTCCCACAGACTCCATTAAAAGCCTTGTTTTTGCATGACACAAACACCCAAAGTCACTACACGTACATTCTGGCGAATGAAGAGAATCTGGACATCACCACATCAAACGCAGTTGGTTAACAAGGCTTCTCAGATGGTCAGAGATAAGTGGACTGAAGCACATTTTATAGGAAGTCAGAAGAATAAGATGACCAAGTGTGTGTCTGCAGCTGCTCTGTTGAATAGACAAATGACAAATGCTAGTTGTTGTCGTGTGGGGACATTATTCCGGTTTTTGGCCAGCTCTTAGTACGGTTTATGAATGTTTTTACGACAATGGAGAGCGGTTTTCTGGATCAGGGGAAAGGAATGCTCATGAACATCCAACAATCTCTTTAAATGATCCATCAAACCAAAATCCCACCCGTAAGTCAGAAGTAGTCAAAAGTTTATTGCTAATTTCAAGTTCCTGACTGAGGAATTAAAAGAAATAAAATGGATGGTGAAAAATGTTGCTTTTTTTTATTGGGGTTGTCACTTGTATTGTCTTTTGAAGAATGTTAGCTTTTTAAGTAACTGTATATTATTTAAGGTGGCACAGTGGCTTAGTGGTTAGCACTGTCACCTGAAGGTCACTGTCAAGTCCCGGCTGGGCCAGGAGGCGTTTCTGTGTGAAGTTTGCATGTTCTCGCCATGTTCGCGTGGGTTTCCTCCGGGTGTTCCAGTTTCCCCCACAGTTCAAAGACATGCACTATAGGTGAAATGGATGAACTAAATTGGCCGTAGTGTATGAGTGTGTGTTAATGTGTATGGCTGTTTCCTAGTACTGGGTTACAGCTGGAAGGGCATCTGCTGCGTAAAACATATGCTGGAATAATTGGTGGTTTATTCCGCTGTGGCAACCTCTGAAATAGAGACTAAGCTGATGAAAAATGAATGAATGAATGTATATTATTTAAATATTATACAATACTATACATGTACTGGAACGCATAACAAAAATACTATGTAAGCAAATCTTTTTATCAACAAATTTTCTTGTAAAAATCTATTAAAATGTAATTTTTTGGTAAGTATTTTCCTTATATCAAGACAAAAATACCATTGGGATTGGGGAAAAAACAAATTTTCATTAGAATAAAGTTTATTTTTGTTATTCTTGTTTTAATCAAAGTATTTATCATTTTTGATTTTTGCAATAAGCAAGACTGCAGGCTCATTTTGCTTCAAATCAAAGTAAATGTATTGATTTTAGAATGTTTAAATATTTGTGCTGTTAAAAAGGCACAAAAAAAAATGAAGGAATATGTTTGTTCTTTTTTGGGGCTCTTTCAAATCAAATTTGTGTACAATGAATTGATAAAACACATGTTTAACCCAATATTTTTCCATATTTAAACCAAATTTGGGTCTAAACAATCCAGAGCGCATCCATAACTTCCCTCATTTTCACATTTTGACATTTACATCAACATCCATTTATTTTCCTTCGCCTTAGTCCATTTATACATCAGGGGTGGCCACAGCAGAATGAACTGCCAATTTATCCATTTATCATTCACACACATACACTACAGCTAATTTAGTTTATTCAATTCATCTATAGCGAATGTCTTTGGACTGTGGGGGAAATCGGAGCACCCGGAGGAACTGCATGCGAACACAGGGAGAACATGCAAACTCCACACAGAAATGCCAAATGACCCAGGCGGGATTGGAACCAGCAACCTTCTTGCTGTTAAGCAACAGTGCTAACCATTCACAATTCACATCAACAGAACTTTGCTAAAGTATGTTTTTAGTTTTAGTTTTTTTATTTTAGTTTTGTGTATGTTCCTACGGCATGGGTTTGATTCCTAGAAAATACAATAACTGAATAAAAAGTTTGTCTTAAATATAATCGCTTTGGATAAAAGTGTCAGGATCTCAGTACAAAACTGCTGGCGTCCTCAATATTGAACCCTGCTGTACTCCTTCCTAAAATGCTCATCAAATTCTGCATTCTTGAACGAAATGGAGGGCTTATTCAATATCTATTCTGTCATCCTCGAATCTCTACATCGTTAAGTTTTTATAAGTCAGACTGTTTACATTTTTCACACAGCTGTCACGAACACTTTCAATATGTTTCGTGCAGTCACTATTGAAGAATTTTCCAGAATTTCAGTCGACGTATCTCACAGCTCCAGCTATTTTCACCCTCCCCAATGGAGGTGTCCATTACACATCACTGGATGAATTGAAAACACCTGACGAATGGGGAGGATTATTACAGAGAAGGCTATGAATACCACAGCTTAGAGGAATGTCAGTAGTCGAAGAAATCCATGCCATTCACCGCAGCTCCTTAACAGACCTGACTCACTCCACTTGGCACCTTTAGACCACCGGCTCCACAAGGAAACAATCATCGGCATCATTTCAAGTGTTTTAACAGCTAACTTGCTGTATGTGTGCGCTTTAAGCCGAGTTTGTGACTGGGAAGATGACAAGCACAATACCCATCATGCCGTGTGTCACTGCTCTGGACTCAAGGTCATTGCTCAGCAAATAGCGCTGGATCATTTTCTCACACTATAGCCCTAATAGTCTGGTCAGCTTCAGTGTGTCTCCAGCAGTTTAGTTCTGGGAAAATAAAACCTTTTTGCTAACCATATGTTTCTATTCACAATGTGAAAGCTGAAGGATTTTTTTATTCCAAAATTGACTGCATTAAGTGCATATATAAAAGCATAGTAATGAAAAATGATTTATATGTCTCTACTTCTCAAGCTACACAATTAATAGACTTCTTAGTGAGCAGCAGAGTTACTAAAGCAGACTAACTTTAGAAAGCATTGTAAAAGCAAGACACTTATATTGCTACAAATCAAAGCTGAAAAGGGCTTTATTCTGCAAAAAACAACCACCTTGATGTACGTTATCCCACTTATTAGTCACTTGCCACAAAACAAAACAGTTAGACACAAAACATTGATCTGACCTGTAATAATTGATTAACCTTTTAATTAAAAACATCTGAATGCAGTCTAGATTAACCTACTTATTCAGTCGCCGTTAAGCATATAAATATGGATATTTCAATTAACAGTCAAGATGATTTAAAGTACCTGCATAAGCCTGTTATTAGTTCAAATGGTTGTTATCTTAGAAAAACATACCTTGGAATGTCATAAACCAAACAGAATCCTGTATTTTAGAGAGCATGTAATATTGTCGTAAAGAGCCCCTATTACACATTCAAAAGTGTCATATTTCGGTTTTATGGGTCTCTAACAACATACTGATATGCATGCAAGGTCAAAAAACACGTTCATGGGCTTATAATATGCATTTATTTTTACCTAATTATCCCAGCGACTCCCATATGAATCGTTCAGCGATTCATTTGTTTCCAAACCCCTGCTTAGCGCGAAGCTAATCTGCGCTCATTGGACCGATGACAGCATGTTGCCATTGGTCAACAGCGTTCAGCGCGAGACAGTAAAATGCCCAGCATGGTTTATCAAGCTCGCAGCCGCGGGTCGCCAACATTGGTATAGGATCCGATCGCAGCGGACGTTTGAAACACGCTTCAAAGTAAACTTACTAACACCACAGTAAACAGTACCCGGTTCTCAACAGTGTTATTCAGACACCTCAGCGCCGAAAGCAGTGCAGTTAAACACTATGTATGACACACATTCAGTTTTAATTCCTACACCACAGCAGCAAAAGCGGAACTATTCTGAACTTTGACCGATGCACGTGTGCAGGATCAGCTAACGGTGGCCATAGCAACGACAAATGGCAGTGGAACGAACTCACAAAAGCATTTAAATATGTAAACAAAGCAGCACGCGTCGCGTTTACAACGTTGCATTAGACGCGATATGAGAATATAAAGAGTTAACCTGATACAGTACACGCGGTTACTAGTAACAAAACATGTAGATAATTTCTATTTGCAATCATTACTGTGGCACCTCGTCCGTGAACTGCTATATGTTTTAAGGGCTTACCTGTACTCTGCTTTTCTAAACGATCACATCCCCAGCCGGGAGGTTGTAGCATTATCTGTCCTCTGACAAGCTATCTCTGTGGGCTCCCGCTCTCCATTCGCAAGCCTATTCAGTGCTGCTCACCAGCTCCGAAGCACAGCGTTCAGCAGCCAGCTGGTGTACCTAATTATTTGTCCTTATTGTGCCCGCACCCCTGGTGTATTGTCTGTCCATTACAAGATGGAGGCAGAAACTAATGCATGACCTGTGTAGTGATAGATCGCCCATTGTAAGCGTGCAGATTTCTGAACGACTCCTTTCCCTCACACTTCCATTAATATCCAGGTAAACACAGCGTCTTCATGAGCGTCTTCATGAGCATCTTCATGAGCGTCTTGCTGCTGTGTTAGTGAGCGGGGCCGCAGGTTTGAATTTTGCCGGGTCTGTGTGCGCAACCATTATGTTTCGTAACGACGTCACGCCGAAACGGCTGAAGACTCGTTTTGAAGACGATTCATTTAAACCACTATGAGTCGACTCTTTTATAGATGAATCAATGGTTTTAAAAACTGTCCACTTTCAGATTTAAGCTTTAGCTGGATATTTCACTTCACTAAGAGCTGTGATACACACTACATGGAAGGTCATTTTCAAAAACCCATAATAGGGGCTCTTTAAACACTGCGCCAGTGATTTATACAACATGCACTCGTGCAGTCAGCATACATTTATGTCACTGGTCACTATTTAATTGGGTTAAAAACCCTACTCTATACTAGAACCTAATTTAACCCATTATTCCACTACATGCTATGTTGTGGTTCGGTTCGTTATAGCTCACTTTTGGGTTTTTGTAGACTGAGTTTTATATCTAGTACCTGGTACTTTAGGTAGCTTCTAAGCAACCAATACAATTACAAAATATGATGTATAAGCAGTGCTGATTACTAATTAGGCATGCTTAATTATGTTACATTTATGTTATTCATGATGATGTCACAGTGGACGTGGCACAACTATAGCAACAATCTCAGTCACTTTAAGCAGTACTAAACTGCAGTGCAAACGCAAACCGAGTTAAGCTGTGCTGAAATGTAACATACCAGTGGAAAAGCAACACAAGTTAACCCAAAAAGAGTTCCTGTAATAAAAAAAAACAGACTTGCTGTGTATGCTTTGAGATCTCAGATTTCTCTCGTGAGTGCCATTTGCGCCTGCTCTTCTCGCGTAAATCCACCAGATGCCTACTTTTGGCTGACTGACCTACCGATCGACTGACCCACCCTCTTCCTTCCCTAAACCCAATTGATAGTGTTTTTAAAAGCAATCCAGAAAAAGAAAAGCCGCCTGATTTTTACCACATTTTCAGACCATACCACATTCTCACCCTGTTATTTACTTGTTTATTTTATTTTTTGCCTTTTCTTTTTATTTAACCCGCTTTTTGGAACCGTTCTTTGTCGGACTCAAACCCCATCGTTGCAGTCAACTCCACTCTGCGTCTCAAGTGCACCGGCGTACGAATCGAGCCACTGGGCAAACTGGTAACAGCAAAAAAGCCGTCCAAACGAAGTTAAGCAATCAGCTGGTAGCGAGAAAAAAAAACAAAAGCCGTCAACGCCATCATACGGCCCCGTAACATTCGTTTTAAAGACAAAATGCAGCCATATGTACCTCTGGCTACATAATTTATGCTCTCCAGAAATGTATATGGGGTTAAATTAAAATCATGCCCAGTTCCTGAGAACACAGCAAAAAGTGAGTACTTCCGCCAACAGTTCTAAGAACTATAAAAACATTCCTTTTGGTGCAAAATCACCTAATGTTTCTTTTGCCCTATAGGACAGGGTCTGTGTATTGGCTTTTAAGGTCAAACTCTTCTTTAAAGATATTTGACTTTACCATTTGTATGTTTCGGTTCACTTCCATTTTCCACACAGAAGCAATGACGCCCTCAAGTTGAACCTCAGATTGGTGACAATAATCACAAAACAGGCATTCAAACATCTGGTCCTGGAGAATATGTTGTTTCCTACATCACAACAATAAACAATAGAGCCCTTTTAATAACTTAATTGGAAACACAAATGGTTCTTATGGTCCATTTTTGATGTGGCACTTGAGTTTATGTGAAAAGGACCGTGGGCGAGGAGTGAAGTCAGTCAAAGAGAACAATGAGCCCCTGTGTGGAGCGGTCATTGAAGTTGTGACTTAACATTAAACAGTGTCCCATCAGGAAGGGGCGTCACAACCTGAAAAATAAACAACAAGTTAACTGACATTTAGATTAAACGATGAAATCATTCATCAATGACTTCATAGATCCAGCCCGAACATTAATAACCTCAACATAATTGATCTTCTGAACCATGAAACATATTTGAATAATGGAAAGAAATGTAATTGATATCGCTATTACAGTGTGGCGTAGCCTCACTTGGTGTTTATCTGAAACTATAATGAAACATGTATCCATTTTATGTTTGTTCTCGAAGCTGATTGCATTTTAATTGGGTTAAGTTGCAGATTTTTATCACTTAATATATTCCGGCATTGGCTACAGCTCTTCTGAAACGAAGCCAGATCTTACAGCCAGTGTTCCCTCTTGTACCAGGTTAAATCCAGTTTAAACTCACAGCTTGAATTTAAATCTGATAGCCCCGGAGACGAAAGTGAGGCAATGTAACACTGCTCTGCTGATAACAATCACAGAAAAGTAGCTAAAATGTTCATACTTCAATGCGTATGTCAACTGTGTATCGGTCAAAGACAAGAAAGGGGCTTTCCAGCAAGAAAATAATGTACTACAGATCAAAATTTGGTTCTTTTCCTAATACATTAGAATGGATTCAGGGTTTTTTTTCACAAATTTTTATCACAAATTTTTAAAATGATTTACTGAAGATGCTCACTGAAATGTCATTCGTTGTTTAAATATCCTGTCAGGCATATTTGGTACAATAATCATATTACAAATTTATGATCATTTTATTATCATATTTATACAGTAATTATACAGTCTACCCATTTGTCAACAAGACATGTTTAATCTTAATTTTACTATTTTATTATTGTGTTTGTATTTTAATACGAAAACAATTGCTTAAGGCATATTTAGTACAATAATGGTGGTGGTGACCTCTAAAAAATAAGGGTCTAAGCTGAAAGAAAATTTATTACATTTATACATTAGAATGGATTCAGTTTTTTTTCTTTCGAAGTTCAAAATATCTATCACAATTTTTTACCATGATTTACTGAAGAAGCTCACTGAAATGCCATTTATTGTAACTGTTTAAATATCCAGTCAGGCATATTTAGTACAATAATCATATTACTTATTTATTATCATTTTTATTATCATATTTATACTTTGCCACAAAATGCATTGCCACAAAATGTTACCCATTTGTTAGCAATTGTAAGCATTTGTGAGCTTTTTATTATTGTATTTGAATACGTAAAAATTGTTTAAGGCATATTAGGTACAATGATGGTGGTTCATTCTGCTGTGGCAACCCATGATAAATAATGGACTAAGCCTAAGGAAAATTAATGAATGAATAGTACAATGATCATATTACTGATTTACATGTATTTGTACTTTGCCACAAAATGAAACTGTCAGCAAGACATGTTTAATCTTTAAAACTCAATAACATTTTGTAATTTAATAACATTGTGTAATTATATTATTTTATATGTATTTTAATAAGTAAAGAATTTATTTAACATCAATATATTTTATGCTGAAGGATAATGCACTGCTTCCCACAAAAAGGGCCCTATCATACACCCAGCGCAATAAGGCGCAAGACATGTTTGACGCGATTTGTTGCTATTTTTAGACCAGCGCAACCCTAATTTTCATGCTTTGCACAACGTTGTTTAAATAGTAAATCCATTTGCACAACTTTGTCGACTCATGGGCGTGCTGGTCTAAAATAGAGGTGTGTTAAAGCGCATCGCTCTTTTGAAATAAACCGCACCATTACCCAAACAAAACCTGGTTTAAAGTCCAGTGCAGAGCATATTAGTTATGCGCCTATGTGTGCTCAAACGCGTACACATTGCCTAATATACACAGGATGTACAGCAATACACAAATATCTGTACATATAAAAAAAGTTAAGGATAAAAATGTTACAAATAATATTATTTTCTACATACATATAAAAATTACCACCTCCATGCCTCATCTCGGGGGGCTTTTTCAGTTTATTCCTGACAATTTACATTTGTATAATGTTATTATTATTATTTAGAATTATTTATTATTTGCATATTTAAATTTGTTTTAATAAAAGCCAGTTTAGATTTGTCCACCTGTCGGGTTTTGGAGACGTATGCATCCCTATGTGTGACGTGTTTGGATACACCTCAGTTTTTGACCACACTTCATTATTATTGTTCATTTATTCATTTGCTGGAAACTAGGACTGAATTTAGAAATAGTTTTAAAACAAATCTTTGTGCTTAACAATCAGAATTAAATATGTAGACTAATAGTCTTCAGTGAAGTGCGTACAACACCATTTCCTTATCCACGAAAGTAAAAGAGTAAAAGTAAAGATAAAAAGGAAGTAAAAAGGCCAAATGGAGGAGACTCGTCCTCATGCTGCTGATGGTCTGTTTTCTTGCTAGTGAATCATTCAGTTTTTCCACTTACAAAGTCCACCATGTAAATAGCAAATCAGCCATGGCGCGATGCAACTGACTCTTAAAGGAATGCGAGATGAGACTCTGATTGGTTTAATGCATGTTATATTCAAAACACAGGCATAACTAATTAAGAGAATAAGTATAATCCTGTTAGACCATGCGCCAAGGCGCATATCGCATTTTTCCATCCTTAAAACAGCAAAAGTGGATTCAGGCGCCCTTAATGCTTTTGCGCCATACACTTTAGACTTTGTGCCTATAGATTGTTAAAATAGAGCCCATAGACTTTACTTGCACTCTAAGAAATGCTGGGTTGTTTAAACACAAATTGGGTAAAATGTGGACTAATCAAAACATTGGGTTAAATTTGGTCTTATTAGCAATTGGTTTAGTCCATAACACACCCAGAATACATCCATGTTACACCCAGAACCCAAACTGCCCAATTATATTTTGTGATATACTTTTTTTTTTACTATTATTTTCATTCTTGCACACGAAACATCCATGATGGATTAAGCAGTGGAAAATCTTCTCCTCACTCTATACATTTCATATTCACTGCTGGTTCTGTGCGCACAATTAACTGAGAACATAGAGACAACTCGCTGCTGCACTATTATTTATAACAAGAGGAGGAGACTTGGAGTAACTGTCATGACAAAACTGTGGTTAAGAAGAGGTCAGCCAATGGAGTTGCTAAATTAATGAATTGAATTATATATTAAATGAATAGGTTGTGGATACATTTTGAGGACACTCATGAAAAGTTTGCCGTGCTGTGCCGTGCCGTGCCCTGTTGCATGACACGATTGGTCGGTATGCATGTATGTAAACTTTGGCCAGTGCATTTCAATCTCTCAGAACCATCACTACAGCTGAGAGAGCTAATTTTTTTTATTTCAAGTTTACTTTAACCTACTGAAAAGAAAGTGTCATGTAAAAAGGTGTTAAATGCTAAACATTAGTTTTTTTTATTTGTCTGATATTATTTTGTTGCTGAGAGCCAAACATTTAATATTAAGGATGGTATTACTTTATCCGTTAAAGTTTCCTTCTCTTCAGCACCAGAGGCATTTCCCTATTCTATATTCTTCCCAGACTCTTCTAGAAAGCCCCAAAAGATAAAGTGCCCTGATAAGTAGTATCAACTTTGCACAGCTTTGATTTTTTTTACTCTTCCCATGTGAGAAGTAAGGTTTGATCTGTGGAATATATAAAAATATAGTTTAAAGTGACATTATTTTTTTTGTTTGTCGCATATAGTTTGACCATATAGTAGACCATTTGTGATAAAAAGTGTGTACAAATATATTTCAAACCTATGACAAGCATTGCAATAGAATATTATTTCACCCCTAGTTTGACATTTTCTCTTCAGAAAAATATAATGAAACCCTAGAGTTCTTATAAAAATCAAGAACATATCTTCTATGGTTTATTATTTTTAACAATGTACAGTGTAAATGTTTTAATGTATGTGTGATAACGCATGTTGTTTCTACATTGTGCATCTTTCTTCTTTCATTTTCAGGGAATTGAATAACTTAAGGAAGAGTTGCATCTCTAGTTAATGTGCAGTAATGTCTAATAGGATGAAGTCCTGGAGTCGGGCCCTCAGAATGTCTCTAATAGCACTCTTCATTAACTGTTCTGTTCACTAAGCGCATCGTCTGTGTTAGCAAACTAATCCCACTGATTACCATGACTTACAAAAACAACACTGATAGTAGGGGTAGAAAGAAGGAAAGAAGTCAGGGCAAATGATCATTTTTAAGGTGCTATTTTTTTATTTTAAGTAATAAAGGGCTATTTGTCTTGTATAGCAATAGTACTTATGAGTTATTTACTAATTCAAATGTTAACAAAAAGTCAGAATTATTGTCTGAATGACACACAGTTTTTATACACTTGCTTTCAGAATAAATTAGCTATCCAGAATTTTTTGGTACATAATAACTGCTTCTTAATATTAGTGTATGTTCATTTTGAGTATTATTTTTGTCATTAAGGGAGCATTTCAGTTTTCCTTTGCATTTCTAAGAATGTTCATTCTGTTTAAACAGATCCACGAAAGCGACTAAACTCTGCATTATTCCTGTTAGGCCAGTAGTGTGCAATTTGTAAAGAAACATTATGTCTGTGCACATATACACACTTGTAGTCCACTAGTACTCATGCATGCCTATGGCCGGTTTCCACTAAGTGGTACAGTACAGTACGGGTCGGTATGGGTCAATTTTTAATTACAAAAAAAAAACACACAGCGTACATTTAGTCCTTATTTGGGTTCAAAAACAACACGCAACATAAAGCCTACAGTCAGTGTAAACCTCTCATCTGTATCTTTAATCATCACTAGCACATGTGACCTCTGTTAGACAGTAATTCGGTCATTCTGAGTTCATAATAGTCGAAAAGGTGATGATAATAGTTAAACATAGCAGTTTGTTCAGCAAAAAATCATTTGCTCTTTTGTTTTTTCCGCCTTCTTCTTTGTTTTTTTTTCGTTTTACTCTCGCGTTTGTTCATTTCTGACAGGATCGGATGTCAGAAGCACTTCAATTATCACGCACACGTTATTATCATCAGCTCAAGAAGCTTGTTATTTCAAATATAGACGCGCGGCGAGCGCAAGCAAGAAAGTAAAATCGCTCACGCTTTAGACAGCCATGTAAAAAAACTACGGTGCACAGGGTAGTTCTGCTCTTCATCGTGGCTTTGTGACTGTTCTTAAAGATGACAAAGTTTTGTTTGAGTTTGGGTCGACCATGTCTCATTATTATATGTATATATTATTATAGTGTAATGTCTTGGCTGTGTATTTAAAAATGCTGGTTCCTTTGTTTTCATTCTGGCTTGTCCACGAGTGAGTGACGTTTCTCTGTAAACCAATAGCATTCAGTTGCACGTCTAGCTGCGCTATTTGGTACCCTTTTGGCAGACTAGATACCCTTTGCAGTAAGTGGTATGGTACAGTTAGCTTTTAAGTACCTTTTGACAGTGGAAACGGCCATAAAAGCGTATCAAACCATACCGTACTGTACCACTTAGTGGAAATGGGCCACTAGAGACTGAACATACACAGTAAAAAAAAGGGCGGGTTATTTCAACCTAAATTGGGTAAAATATGGACTAACCTAAACACTGGGTTAAATTTGGTCCTATTTATTTAATAAAAAAAAATAATTACCCAGAACTTGAGTTACTCCCTATTACACAATGATTACAATGACTATTACACACCCCTTCAAATAATTTTGCACTGTATCTGTTTCCTTTTGTCCTTCTAGAATAAAAAAGAAACAGGAGAAAGACATTGATGGTACTGACTTTAAAACTGTTGTTTAAAATACAGACCCCATAATCACCTCCACACAACAATACAATTAACAAACACATTAAACAACTTGCAAAAATGAGCAAAGAATCAGACAATAAAATTGTGAGCATCCAATGAGCTATAAACCATATGTGAACAGGCAACTGATTCATCCTCCAGCAGCACTACTTGGCTAAACATTTGGTTAATAACTGGAAATGTCCTGAATACACAAGCTCCAGAACACACTCGTCAACTAACCTGCAGCTCAGACTGACAGACGGAGGGAGCCTGCTCAAATTAGACTGCCATTCATTTTTGTTCGCCATTAAAAGTCGGAAAAAACAGTGCAGCTTGCTTATGGAAATCTTTCCTGTGTGAATTGGCTACTTGTTTTAAGGTCTCTCCCTCCACTGCCCCCCTCTGATCAGGAAGTTTTACGCAATTCACCTTTGACTTTCGTGTCTCCGTATTTATACCTTTGAAAACAGGTAAATTATAACAATCATCACTTTCGGCTGGACACGTCTGGGTCACTACAGTCGGCCAGGACTGAGAGCCTTTTAAAACTCAAAAAGTGTTCTTTGAGAATAAGACCAATAACATTATCTTGTTGAATGGGGTGCTTGTCTTTAACATATGGATTGCTGCAAATACTATGTTCATATTTGAAGCTGCTATGAAATGTGTTAGTGATACTGAAATAGGTATGTTAAAAAAAGATAATTTTTCATTTCTTCTTAAAACTCATTTTTAAAAACTAATTTAAAAAATTTAAGGTAGATATTTAGAAAATGTCCCAAAACATACAATACATTCATTTATGTATAATAATTATTCTTATTTATTATACGGAGCACCATTAGAAATCAAAACAACACTACCGGCCAAAAGTTTGGGGTCAGTATGATTTTTAAATGTTTTAAAATAAGCTTCTCCTGCTCATCAACACTGAAAATACAGTTAAAATGGTTAAATTGTGAAATGTTATTACAATATAAAATAACTGTTCAAAAGTTGCTTATAATTGTATTTAATAATTTATTCCAGTGATTTTAAAGATTAATTTTCAGCTTCATTACTGCAGTCTTTAGACGATACTTCAGAAATCACTCTAATATTTTTCATCATGATCATTATCATTATTATTATTATTTTTGGTAATAGTAAATATCAATAATGACTGGAGTAATCTTTTCATTTGAAACTACTTCAAATAACAAAGCAGTTATTTAAAATTAAATAAATATTTAACGAATTAACAATTTTCTTACATTTAACAAATGCCACCTTGATGAACAGAATAATTTTCTTTTAAAAAAAGCATGAAAAAAACTGACTCCAAACTTTTGACCAGTAGTGTGTTGTTGTTGTTTTTTTATTATTATTTAATAAAGTTAGTGTTAAAAGATTAGTAAACAACATTTAGCCTTCCTTCCACATATAAAACACTTTTGGGACAAAATATTATTATTATTATTATTATTATTATTATTATTATTATTATTATTATTATTATTATTATTATTATTATTATTATGCAAGAGGTACACAAAATGTTCATTTTTAAATGTAAATTAAAAGTGCAGCATTTTCACCAAAAAGTGAACATTTATGCAATCATCAAGAACTATTATTATTATTATTATTATTATTATTATTATTATATGCAAAGCTTTTTAGACTAATATGAGTGCTGTTTTCCATTTAAAATAAATATACAGGTTTTCAAAATTTAAGCAATCGCGAGTTATATAGAGAGCAAAATGAATTTAACTGAATTTAATTTATGCCAATGGAATATAAATAGGCAATTCTCCAGTAATAATTTTAGTAAGTTATATATGGAGAGTTCAGATTCAAAAATCTGTAAATGTTATTTGACTTTAAAGCCAATGAAAATAACCTATTTATCATTATAACAGTGAAATACAGTGCTCATCATATAGAAGTACACCTCTCACAAACCTATCTTTTAAATTCATATTTTTAATATGAAGCTATACAATATTATATTTGTGCATATGCTGAGCACTGTATCTGAAATGACAGGGAAAATTCTCATTTTAGTGTTGTTTAAGATGATTTCTGATGGCATTTAGATGTTTTTGCATCTGAACTCTTCATATGTTATATTATATTTTATTTATCTAATATTTATTAAATATTATTTTTTTATTTTTACAGCGTTGTTTTTTGTATGCGCATAATACCATGTTTAAAACAGCATTATTCTATCTTAAGTAATCCAACCAATAGCCAAAACAACTACAAACCAAAAAAAAAAAAAAAAAAGTCAACAGCTCATGAAATATGTCTACCCTATTCCTGTTTAAAAGGAAACCTGGATTTATACAGTAAAATAAATGTCAGTCAGCATGGTAGAGGTACTAAAGTGATAGGGAGCTGACAAAGTAAAATGTCATATTTATGTGGAAATAATGACACAAGCCTGCTAAATCATTTCTAAGCAGCAAAAGCAATGAGACGCTTTACATTATTAGGCACATGTGGATCAAGAGCGCCGCCTAAAGGTCATTTCTTCCTTCAACATAAACACACCAAACTCAAGGTTAGTAACCGGAACCTTGCAGGGAGGCATCATCGAATACAAAGACTGACACTTGGAAATAACAAAATGTCGAGTAGAAAAAAATCAGCAGCCCATCCAGGCTTTGATCCACACTTCTCTTTCCACCAGGCTAAGCTAATCAAGGGCTATTTGAGCAAGTTACCAAAACCACACAATGTCTGCCATTGATAAAAAACAATCAATGAGCAATCAGGTTAACTATATAAATGAGCTCGGATGTAATTAGTCCTATAGTAAAGGTCTAGGAATTAGAGGTAAATGCCCACCCAAGTTCAGCTTACGTTTCCAGTCCTTATCAGCACAGCTAATTGAACCACCTTCAATCTGCTGCTTCTAGAAACATGAACTTAGCGAGAGTAACTATTATGGGTTGCTTCAGACGGTTCATAGATCTTCAGATATTGCAGTTAATGCTGGAGTCTCTCTTTTTAAAACATATGGTAGACCACTAGTTATTAAGCTGTAGTTATTCTGCCTTTAAACAATACCTTTATGGCCAAATTCTTAATTTTTTTCCTATTTTGTGGACCGTCATTAAATAATTCGCTGTAATAAAATAATAATATATCCAACATGGATGACGAGAAAATCCTTTAGCAACCTGCAAAGCATTGCCTCATTTTTCTTAGCAAAATTATTTATTTATATATATTTTTTTCATTGGCTATTGGGTTATTGTGTAATTTAAGTATATGTTTAGTTTTAATTTTAGTATAACTTAAATACTAAAAGATGAGTAAAACTATTGCCTTAAAAACAACAACATGACTTAAAGTAATTTAACCAATTGTAACTTGGAACTGTTAACTTAATATTACAATTAACTTAATTATGTCAACTTAATTTTATAATTATTCACAGTTCATTAAAAAAGCAAGTAAACTGCCTTTAAATTATTAAGTAGTCAACGAATCGCTTTTAAAAACAATTTTTAAGAATTGCTTTTTACATTGTAATTTTAGTAGGCTACGGCAACATAATTCATTTCTAATTTTAATATTTCATTTTAATAATTATAATTACAATTTTTAGTTTAATAACTTTTAATAGTAACATTTCTGATGCAACAATGTGCACTGCTTTGAAACAATAATCATTGTGAAAAGTGCCATACAAATAAACTTGAATGAATATTTCATCTTTTTTTTAGAAAAATAATAATCGCATCCAAAATGAAATCTTGTTTTGTGTGTACTGTGTGTGTGTGTGTTTATATATACAGTGCATCCGGAAAGTATTCATAGTGCCACATTTCTTTATGTTACAGCCTTATTCCGAAATGGATTAAATTAAATAATTTCCTCAAACTTCTACACACAATACCCCATAATGACAATGTGAAAAAGATTTTTTTTAAATTGTTGCAAATTAATTAAAAATAAAAAACCTGAAAAATCACATGTACATAAGTATTCACAGCCTTTGCCGTGAAGCTCTAAATTGAGCTCAGGTACATTCTGTTTCCACTGACCATTCTTGAGAGGTTTCAGCAGCTTAATTGGAGTTTACCTGTGCTAAATTCAGTTAATTGGACATGATTTGAAAAGGCATACACCATATAGGTCCCAGGGTTGACAGTGTATGTCAAAGCACAAACCAAGCATGAAGACAAAGGAATTGTCTGTAGACCTCCAAGACAGTATTGTCTCAGGGCACAAGAATGGGAAAGGTTACAGAAAAATTTCTGCTGCTATGAAAGTTCCAATGAGCACAGTGGCCTTCATCATCCGTAAGTGGAAGATGTTTGGAACCAGCAGGACTCTGCCTAGCGCTGGCCAGCCATCTAAGCTGATTAATCGGGGGAGAAGGGCCTTAGTCAGGGAGGTGATCAATAATCCGATGGTCACTCTGTCTGAGCTCCAGCGTTCTTCTGTGGATAAAGGAGAACCTTACAGAAGGACAACCATCTGTGAAGCAATCCACCAATCAGGCCTGTATGGTAGAGTGGCTAGACAGAAGCCACTTCCTGCCTGGAATTTGCCAAAAGGCAACTGAAGGACTCTCAGACCATAATAAACAAAATTATCTGGTTTGATGAGACTACAATTAAACTCTTTGGAGTGAATGCCAGGCGTTACGTTTGAAGAAAACCAGGCACCGATCACCACGCTATTACCATACATCATGCTGTGGGGATGTTTTTCAGCAGCAGGAACTGGAAGACTAGTCAGGATAGAGGGAAAGATGAATGCAGCAATGTACAGAGACATTTTGAATGAAAACCAGCTTCAGTGTGCTCTTGATCTCAGACTGGCGACACGGTTCACCATCCAGCAGGACAATGACCCAAAGCACACCACCAAAATATCAATGGAGTGGCTTCACAACAATTCAGTGAATGCTCTTGAGTGGCCCAGCCAGAGCACAGACCTAAATCCTATTGAACATCTCTGAAGAGATCTGAAAATGGCTGTACACCGTTGCTTCCCATCCAACCTGATAGAGCTTGAGAGGTACTGCAAAGAGGAACGGGCAAAAATTCACAAAGACAGGTGTGCCAACCTTGTGGCATCATATTCAAAAAGACTTGAGGCTGTAATTGCTGCCGAAGGTGCATCAACAAAGTATTGAGCAAAGGCTGTGAATACTTATGTACATGTGATTTTTCAGTTTGGCAACAATTTAAAAAATATTTTTTCCCATTGTCATTATGGGGTATTGTGTGTAGTATTTTGAGGAAATAAATTAATTTAATCCATTATGGAATAAGGCTGTAACATAAAAAAAAGTAAAGCGCTATGAATACTTTCCGGATGCACTATATATATATACATGATACAAAAAAGCTTTGTTTTTATGTTAGTGTGTGTATTAAATATACATAATAAATATATAATACACACAGATCTAATGTTTGGATGCAATTAATTACGATCAATCTTTGCCCAGCACTAATTTTTTATTTTATTCAAAATAAATTTTTAGTTTAGTTTCAGTCAACTTTAAAATCTTAACTTTAAAATGAATTAGTGATTTGTGAATTTTTTAACTTTTACTTAATCAGCAATAGTACAAAGAAAATATTGTTTTCAATGTTTCTTTTCCCACATAAATTATAATCGGTAAAGTAAACAATTTTAAATTTTGATGGCTGCAACTGAAAAAAGGAAAAAATAAAGTGTCTTGAAGTCTAAAAATGCTTACTTGTATAACTCGTTCCTGCATTACTTTTCCAATAGACTTAAAAATTATTTGAGAACAGAAATCAACTGTTTAGTCAAAACTCATGAGTGTCTCAAATCGGCCATTTGTGAAGTTTTGATTCTTAGAAAGAAGCTGCTAATGCACATATGACAGCAAGGCAGTTGAGTAGGGTTTCTTTGTTATTTAAAAGAAAAATTGTGGCTTGCACGTTCCACTGTTTTTGTATTTAACTGATGTCATTAGGTTTAGATAGAGTTACGCATCAGGCTCCTGTCAGGATATTTAGCAAATGACTGAAGTATTTACTTCAGCCACTGGATATTTAGCTTCAGATTTCTCTCCACAGAAAACATTATTAAGAAATAAAAAGAAACACAGTTTTGACAAAGAAAACAAAACCATCTGTTTCTACTGTTCTCCCTGGTCAAGAATTGCGCACACTCTCGATTTGCTTCTCGCTGTAGCGGTGATTTCTTTGTTGTGACAATGTGGCTTGACGTTTCGATACAAGTACTTCTGGACAGAGAACTAACACCGGACTGCAGTATGAATCGTTTCAGACTTCTCAAATAAGTCTTAATTTCATGTCAGTTTTCTTGGCAGAATTTTTCTTACCAAAGAGACTCAGAATAAAAGCATTTTGTAGCTGGCGGGACAATATAAGCAGGCCCACACACACAATATGCGGTCACAGAACTGGCCAAATGTTTCGGCAGAAATGATACTCCATCATTCAATAGCCTTCCCATGAAAGCAGCACCAACAAAGTCATGAGGTCAGTTCAAAATATGTACCTAAAATTGACTTTGCATGACAGCATTTGTCAAATGTGTTTAAAGTGAAATTATAATGAATAATAAACAACATGACCAAAAACAGCAATGTTGTGAATCAATATTACAATTTAAAATTGTTGTACATTTGAAATATACACTCACCGGTCACTTTATTAGGTACACCTCACTAGTATAGGGTTGGACCCCCTTTTGCATTTTAGAACTGTCTTAATCCTCCGTGGCACACATTCAACAAGGTACTGTAAATATTTTTTCAGAGATTTTGGTCCATATTGACATGATAGCATCACACAGTTGCTGCAGATTTGTTGGCTGTATATCCATGATGGGAATCTCCCGTTCCAGTACATCCCAAAGGTGCTCTATTGGATTGAGCTCTGATGACTGTGGAGGCTGTTTTAGTACAGTGAACTCATTGTTGTGTTCAAGAAACCAGTCTGAGATGATTTGCACTTTATGACATGGTGCATTATCCTGATGGAAGTAGCCACCAGAAGATGGGTACATTGTGGTCATAAAAATATGGACATGGTCAGCAACAATATTCAGTTAGGCTGTGGCGTTGACACAATGCTCAATTGGTACTAATGGGCCCAAAGTGTGCCAAGAAAACATTTCCCACACCATTACACCACCAGCAGCAGCCTGAACTGTTGAGATAAGACAGGATAGATCCATGCTTTCATGTTGTTGAGTCTAAATTCTGACCATCCGAATGTCGCAACAGAAATCGAGACTCATCAGACCATGCAATGTTTTCCAATCTTCTATTGTCCAGTTTTGGTGACGCTGCAAATTGTAGCCTCAGGTTCCTGTTCTTACACTGCTAAAAATGCTTTTCTTACTTAGATTTTTTTGTCTAGTTTCTAGTGCAAATATCTAAAAATTCTTATATCAGGAAACATTTTCTTGGCAAGCAAAATATGTCTTGTTTTCAGAAATAATATGCCAATATTAAGTCAGTTTTTCCCTAAAACAAGCAAAATAATCTGCCAATGGGGTAAGCAAAATAATCTTGTTTTTGCTTTTGACATAAGATTATTTTGCTTACCCCATTGGCAGACTATATAGCTTGTTTTAAGGAAAAACTCACTTCAATTTGGCATATTATTTCTTAAAACAAGACATGTTTTGCTTGTCTAAAAAATTATTCTTGATTTAAGATGTTTTAGAGATTTGGACTAGAAACAAGATGAAAAATGTAAGTAAGAAAAGCTTTTTTTGCAGTGTAGCTGACAAGAATGACACCTGGTGTGGTCTTCTGCTGCTGTAGCCCATCCGCCTCAAGGTTGGACGTGTTGTGCGTTGATGCTCTTTGGTTGAAACAATTGATTATTCAAGTTACTGTTGCCCTTCTTCTTCATTCAAAATTCTTTGACACCAATTCCACATTACATAGTCATTTCTGTTTTATGACTGAATTTGGCAGTTCTGTTCGTGTTTTAATCATCACAGGCACCCTTTACTACTGTAATTTCTTGCCATCTCTGGACAAGAATCATATCAGACTTTCTTGCTTCTCAATTTTTAGAACATAGACTAGCAACTGGGGTGGCACGGTGGCTCAGTGGTTAGCACTGTCACATGACAGCAAGAAGGTCGCTGGTTCGAGTCAACAGCTGGGTCAGTTGGCATTTCCATGTGGAGTTTGCATGTTCTTCCTTTGTTCGTGTGGGTTTCCTCCAGATGCTCCTGTTTCCCCCACAGTCCAAAGATTAAACTAAAACTAAATTGGCCGTAGTGTATGAGTGTGTGTAAATGAGTGTGTATGGGTGTTTCCCAGTAATGGGTCGCGACTGGATTGGCATCCGCTGCTTAAAACACAATAGTTGGTGGTTCATTCCGCTGTGGTGACCCATGATAAATAAGGTACTAGGCCAAAGGAAATAAATGAATTGATGACTAGCAGCTGAAAGGAAAAAACAAGAGCATACAAACTTAGCATTTTGCATAACGACTGTCTTGATGTCAGAAAACCTACAAAACAAGTGCAGAATTACATCTAACAGCATCAAAAACACACTCTCTCTCTCTCTCTCTCATTTCATGTGTATGGAAGAGCTTCTCTGCTCCTATTGGTTAACCTGACAGTTGTCAGATTAGCTCTCCTGAATTATTAACCCCCTGTATAGTTTTCCCCTAAATTCTGTTTAATGGAAGTGAAAAAAAATAAAATAAACACATTTCTAAACAACAATAATTTCTATTTACTAATTTCTTTTATCTTTGCCATGATGACAGTACATAATATTATACTAGTTATTTTTCAAGACATAGTATTCAGCTTAAAGTACAATGTAAAGGCTTAACTTGGTTAATTAGATTAATTAGGCGGGTTAGGGTAATTAGGCAAGTCATTGTATAATGATGGTTTGTTCTGTAGATAATCAAAAAATATATATTGCTTGAGGGGGCTTATAATATTGACCTTAAAATGGCTTTAAAAAAATTAAAACAGTTTTTTTTCTAGCTGAAATAAAACAAACAAGACTTTCTTCGGAAGAAAAAATATTATAGGAAATACTGTGAAAAATAATTTGCTCTGTTAAACACTATTTATGAAATAATATTAAAAAATGAGCAGGAGGGCTAATAATTTTGACTTCAACTGTATATTAAAAATGGTAATAAAAACATGCATGCTAGTCTTGTTGATCATTTGGTTATCATCCACTATATGACACCACACAAGATAAAATTGATAAATTTTTCCACACCCATACACTACAAAGTACGTGAAACATTTAGCTAAAAATTGGGCTGTTATTATGTAGTCTAAACCTGACATTATACACTGTTTTAAGTTACACATTCAAAAGAGAATCATAAACAAGTCATTCATTTCTTCCCCAAACGAAGCCTAATTAAAGTAGTTCCTCTGCGCACCCTCATTCTGTCATGTCTACCCAGCCTGGGGATAGTTCTGTCAAATGTCAGCATGCCATGCAAATAAACTGTGGTTTAGAAGTTAAAATATGAGCCACCGGGACGTCTGAGCAACAGACCTGCCATGTGCTTCCAACTGCCACCTCCATCTATGCAGCACATCTGCAGCAATGCAATCTGACAGACCATCATGACTAAATCCCTCTCACTCCCAGTCAAATGGAAACCACAAGCCTGTCTGGTCATTCATATGCACCGAATCTGCCTTTTTGTTCAGCTTTTCAACTCACATCTGAGCCATTTTATGAAGCAGAGTCTTTTTTATAGGAACCTCCTTTCACAATAGTCAGACTCTTTAAATATGCTGTAAGTTTTTGACTCTTCTAAAGCATAAAAATGCCATAATATGTTTGCAGATATTTAAGAAACATGATAAGTGAACATTCTTATTTATCTGAAAAATAATGCTAAAGTCAGATATTCTGCTTTGAAAATGTGAGTTATGTGCCGGAACGCTGTCTTTGTTTTGGTTCTTTTAACCTGCCCACTGCCACTTCAGCCAATTATATTTCAACACCCTAGGTTGCCTTGTTGGAAAAACCTGGGTCGTTCATTCATTTAGAAAGGCTCTCAAATTATGCGTCCATGACCGAAATGTGACCTCTGGTGGACAATTGCAGACTCCAAAATGAGATGCAGATTCAGAGTTTCACATGAGGATATTAATTGGCAATTAATATAAATATTACGACATAAACATTAGGTGAGCAGTTTACATTATAAACTTGTGTACTAAGACGCTACGTGACAAGATTTGCAGACATAAGCAATTTGTTTGTTTGCACAAGACGAAGCATGACCGAAATTTATATACAGACATTCAGAAGCACATAATATGCACTCACTCACAAATTGGTAAGGTTTATAGTGTAATTAATACATATTAAACCTCTTAAACATTACTAAATGTACATGCTGAATCACTTATATGTGTTGGCTTGCACACAGTTTTAAAGTTCAATTTCAAACGGTTTATTGTATTTTCAAGATCTGAGGTGAACTATCTGCTGCTGCTTTCAGTGATATGGCAATAAATGTCATAAAAAATGGCATTCAAACTCACATTGTTAGCATTTAACACTGAATAAAGTTCATGAGGTGTACCTAATCAAAGTTTTCTGTTGTTCAGCTGCAGGAAACAGAAGCCATTTCTAATAAATCTATTCGAGGAGTTGGTTGGAACAAAACTACTTTTAATATGGAAAATATTCCTTTTATTGCATACTGTTGCTTTTAAAAAAAGAACACAATTTAAATCAGCCTTTAGGCTCAATAGTAAGACTCGCTCCTGTTGGTCCTCAATCTGGCAACCTGCGCTAGCATTTGTTTTAATCCCGGAATGCAATACATAGTACCACTGCGTGTCAAACTTACATACTGCACCTTTAAAATAATGTGTAACAATCCTTTAAAAATGTAAAGATAAATTTTTAAAAATTAAATAATATTAAATAATTACATTGCACCCTGAGAAGTTCTGCAAGATATTCTAACTTCTACGCCTTCTAGCATTAAAACACATTAGCATAATAAAACAAAGCCATGCACTGACATGGTACTAATTATCTCAAACTGCATAGATTGTATGCAACATTTATTAATTAAGTTACAACTACGGTCAGAATATAACATATATACTGTAAAATGCTTTTCTTAGAGTTTTTGTTCTGTTTTAGTCCAAATATCAAAAACAATTATTAAATCAAGAAGCATTTTCTCTATCAGTAAAACACTCATACTGTTTTCAGAAACAAGTCAAAAATAAGAACTTTTTTTCTTAAAACAAGCTAAATAATTTGTTTTCACTTTTCAGATTATTTTGCAGGTTTAAAGAACAAACTCGCTTTATTTTGAGATATTATTTCTAAAAACAAGACATTTCTTTATGTATCTAGAAACTGGTTCTTGGTTTAAATTTAGATTTTTTTTAGATATTTGGTCTAGAAACAAGACAAAAACTCTAAGTAAGAAAAGCATTTTTGCAGTGTAGTCTTACTAAAAGTAATAAACACAAATGATAAGAGAGCTTCTGATAAACATTTGAAGGGATAGTTAACCAAAAATGAAAATTACCTCATGATTTATTCTCCTTAATAACGTGCATCTGAGCCATTTTATGGAAAGTAGTTGTTGTTGTTTTTTTACAGGAACTTCCATTTAAAATAGTCAGGCTTTTGTAAAGATTTATAAATAAATCAAATAATTGTAATTTATTATGTAGCACCCTGAGAGGTTTTGCAAGATATTTTAGCTTTTAAGCTGCTGCCCCCTAGCATCAAAACACATTAGCGTAATAAAACGAAGTCATGAGCTTCTGATAAACATTTGAAGGGATAGTTCACCAAAAAGTAAAACTACCTCATCATTTATTCTCCCTCATGTGGTTTTAAACATATGCACCAAATTTGCCTTTTGTTCAGCTTTTCACTTCACATCTGAGCCATTTTATGGAAAGCAGAGCAGAGACTCTTTAAAATAATGTGTAATAATCCTTTAAAAATTAAAAGATTAATATATAATAAAATTAATTACATTGCACCCTGAGAGGTTCCGCAAGATATTTTAGCTTGTACGCCGCTGCCCCCTAGCATCAAAACACATAAGCATAAACAAACAAAGCCATGCACAGACATGGTACTGATTATCTCAAACTGCATAGATTTTAGACTTAGTTTTTGTCCTGTTTTTAGTCCAAATATCTAAAAAATTATTGCATTAAAAAGCATTTTCTCTATTAGTAAAACATGTTTTGTTTTCAGAAAAACGAATTAGTCAAAATAAAGCAGGTTTTTCTTAAAACAAGCTAAATAACTTGTTTTTGATTATTTTGCATGTTTTAAGAGAAAAACATTTCTCAAAACAAGACAGTGTATTTTTTGCAGTGTATTCTTAGTAAAAGTAATAAACACAAATGGAAAGAGAGCTCCTGATAAACATTTGAAGGGATAGTTCACCAAAAAGGAAAACTACCTCATCATTTTTTCTCCCTCATGTGGTTTTAAACATATGCACGGAAACTGCCTTTTTGTTCAGCATTTCACCTCAAATCTGAGCCGTTTTATTGAAAGCAGAGCCTTTTTTATACAAAAACCTCCTTTTAAAATAGTCAGACTCTTTAAATAATGTGTAACAATCCCTTTAAAAATGTAAAGATTTATAAACAAATCAAATATTACATAGCACCCTGAGAGGTTCCGCAAGATATTTTAGCACCAAATCTGCCTTTTTGTTCGGCTTTTCACCTTATATCGGAGCTGTTTTATTAAAAGCAGAGTTTTTTTATTTTTTATTTCATCCAGGAACTTCCTTTTCCTATGTGCACCCTCAATACACAGCACCCCAGCTTTGAGCGCACTCCTGCATGAAGCCTGTCTGTTGTTCACCTTTGCTTTGATTTCATGCTCATTATCTCACCATGGAGCCGGTGACCCCAGACAACAAGGCCGGTACCTGAGGGAACAATGCTGAGTCTTCAGGATTTGGGTGTTCACTGGGAAGGCTTTCAGGAGTGCTTTTCTCCACCCCCGACTTCAGACACAGTCACTGGTTGGAAAGAAAAGAGGGATACGGTGAAGCCCAATTTTCTGCAGATTAAATCAAATTAGCACAAGAGAGCTCCTGAGAGAGTGGACTTCAGGGGTGAGGGGGTGATTGCTCTTACTTCGGCCCACCCTTTGCTATCCATCGCTTTCACTTGCAGTCCGCTGCACAGCTGTTGAATGTTCAGATAGGCCCTTCCTGGAACGGGACCTCATCCACACCCTTCAGTAATGCCCTGAAGGCAATGGCGGAGAGCAGGTGGCAAGTAGAAAGAGCTGGTCAGGACGGTCACCAACAGCTGCCAGACCCAAAACCAATGGAATCAAAGGTCCAACTTTGAAAAGTATCATGTAACTTATTTCCGCTCTGAATCACTTTGTAGTCAGACATTTAGTTTGAACAAGTGAACAGAAAAAAAAGATACTCACCACCATCTGCAAGTATCTAAAATGTACGGTTCATGTTTGACTGAAGGCTCATGAAAAAATCCAATGTTTGCATTGAATCTGTGGATAATTACCTGTATTTACTGTATTTATCTGAATCACTTACATTGCACAGCTTACAAACAACTGGTCATAATGTTGGAGATGTTCTCAATTGGTTTTCATAATGGGAGTAGCTAAGACAGAGAACTCACTGCATTTACTGTACACCTGTCAAGACAATCTGCTGAAGTTCTAACAGCTCTAAAAAATCTGGGTTATTCCAACCCAATTCTGGGTGTAATACAGACTAAATCAACTGCCGAGTTAATTTTTAAAATTAAATTATTAGGACCGAATTTAACCCAATGTTTAGGTTAGCCCATATTTTACGCATTTTGGGTTTAAATAACCCAGCATTTCTTAGAGTGAGAGCATCAATATGGGAAAAAATTGGGCTGGTCTGTATTTCAAAAACTGCTGTTCTACTGGGATTTTTACTTTCAACTATACTTAATGTTTACAGAGTAATAGTCTGAAAAAGAAAAATATATCTGGCAACAGGGAGTGATGTGGGCGGAAATGTCTTGTTGATAACAGCGGTCAGATGAGAAAGGCCAGTCTAGGTTAAGTAAATAGAAAGGCACACCCTGATCTCACAAGAAAACATAATTATATAACGTTTTGCCCATTTGGTGGCAAATTTATACAAGTTCTGTTGTACGACAGTGTACGATTTTAAAAATGAGCCGTGGCATCCAACTCCCACCCCATTGAGGGATTAGAGGATAAGCAAATCATACTAAATGGGCTAGATGCACACAGACTTTTGATGTTCAGCCAGGCAGCCCAAGGGCTTTCAGTGAACTGTCTTTCCATTACGAAATTGTCACATCTGGTCACATCTGATTTCTTTAAAAATCTGCAATCTTCCCTATTAGATATACGATACGAAGTGGGTCTCAGATCGGACAAGAAGCACTGCATTAAATTCCATTTCCACCTGCCATGTATTTAAAATATGACTGTTTATTTTACCCCAGTATTTAAATGGAATTTCTGTGCTAGCCTGTTGCTGACAGCACTAGGGGTTACAACGGTCTTTCATCTCGTTACATCGATGCTGTAAAAACAACCTTGTGAAATTGAAATAGTCACATTAAGCTTTCTCCAGAAGGTTATCGTTGGCTCTAAAACTCTAGTTGTGCATAGAGCCCATTGTACGAATGAGATTGTACAAATTCATACAAATTAGCCACTAAATCAAAAACTTACAAATTGCTGTGAGATCGTGCTGAAAGGCAACAAAAACCCAAATAATACAGCCAGGGGATACAGCAAAGTATATCTGGATGCTAGAGAAATTGGCTGAATGTGAGCTTGCAGCCATTGTAAAAAAAGGGGCAGTATTAACGGTAAAGTTTACTCCAAAAAAAAAGAAAAAATCTCATTTAGGGGCTGATCACACCAAATGAGATGTCTTTTTTGAACGGTTTTCTAATGACTGCAAGCGTTTTGCTCACTGCTTATGTGCCCTGCGCACTTTGTGTTTTTTTGCCATTGCACTCTGTAGTTGAAAAAAGTCAACTCTTATTCTTGCTCATGCGTTTTTAAAACCTTTATGAGTTTCCTACGTTGAAGACAAATAAAGATATTTTGAAAATTCCTGATTACTGGCATCCATCTACTTTCATAATGGGAAAAAATGTTACTATAGAAGTCGATGGGTGACAGCAACCAGCATTTTTCAAAATATCTTCTTTTGCATTCAACAGAAGAATCAATCTCAAATAGGTTTTGAGTGAAGGGTGAGTAAATGATGACAGAATTATCATTTTCAGGTGAACTGCTCCTTTAAGGACTATATATGAGTCCTCCAGCACACCATCATCATAAAAAAGTGTGTAATTTCACTGGAAGATCAAGTTAAGAAACTGCAAATAAATAAATAAACAGATGAATGAATGAAGGGCATGACGGTGGTGCAGTGGATAGCATGATCGTCTCACAGCAAGGAGGTTGTTGGTTCGAGCCTATGGCTGGGTCAGTTGGCATTTCTGTGTGGAGTTTGCATGTTCTCCTAGTGTTCATGTGGGTTTCCTCCGGGTGCTCCGGTTTCCCCCACAGTCCTAAGACATGCGCTATTGACCTTATTCTACAATGCGGAAGTGCACTCGTTTTGGCGATTGTTTTAACTTCCGATTCAGTCGCCTATGGGAGAAATGACTAGGAGTAATAAACGGCAAAAAATGGTCAAATTACTTGCTCTACAAGCAAGTATTTGCATGATTATACAGACAAAATAAAATAATAAAAATAGCAGTTTGCAACATCAAGCAGTAAAACTAGCTGTTTTTAACGTTTAAAAATGAATGGAAGTGAATGTGACCGGAAGTCTTAAGCCAAAATGATTCAAATGGCTGTGCTCGCTCGTACGCGGAGAATAAGGTCAATAGGGGAATTGGGCAAGCTAAATTGGCCGTAGTGTATGTGTGTGAATGGGAATGTATGGGTGTTTCATAGTAATGGGCTGCGGCTGGAAGGGCATTCGCTGCGTAAAACATATGCTGGATAAGTTGGTGGTTCATTCCACTGTGGCGACCCCAGATTAAAAAAGGGCCTATCCAAAAAGAAAATGAATGAACGAATGAATGAATGAAAACACACAATAAGATGCATTTAGAAAAAGTAAATGTGACAGTTCTATACTTGTACTTTTCTACAGCCTTTAAGCCTTTTCTTATTATCTCAAAAACATTAAAACAAAAGACAAATGTAACCATATGCAACCGTTGCAAAACTCAACACTATAATTGTGTTAATTTTTATAAAAACAAAACCTTAACTGAAGATGTTCATTTGATAAACATCATTTGTTTAAAGTAGACCGCTTCACTCCAACTTTACACTCAACAGTAACAAACCCAATCTCACAATTATTTTTCCACATTTCCCTAATAAGAATCAGCTAAATACAAAGACACAAAAATACCATTGTTCTGTCAGAGATGTAAACCGTTTCTTCAAAGATCTTCTTTACTCAAAGTGTGTGGTAAATCTAATTTATTGTATGTCTCTCCAAATCCAGCAGAATGTGTTTACACTCCTTGTCAGCATCTCTCATTAATTAGGTAAAAGACACAGTGTTTGTATATTTACGCTTGCAGAGCTAGCTATGAACTGTCTGAAATAATCAGACTCTTTAAAATAATGTAGAACGATCCTTTCAAAATGTAAAGATTCATAAACAATTCAATACATATTGATTCATTGCATACCACCCTGAAAGGATCCACAAGACATTTTAGCTTGTACGCCACTGCCCCCTAGCATCAAAACACATTCAAGCATAACAAAATAAGGCCACAGACAAGGTACTAATGATCTCAAACTACAGTACAGATTTAATGAAACATTCAAACATTAAATTATACATATGAAGAGCTCAGAAGCAAAAACCTCTAAGTGCATTGTGAAATTTCTATAGAAAATGAATTTTTTTTAACCTCCTTTGTTTATGTTGAGATATTTCAGTTTAAAGAACAGGAAAAGGACTTATTCTTTGCCATAAAAGTGATATTACTGAACATACACACAGGCGCCTGATAAAAATGCTAATTTTAGAGGAAAATTTCAGAAGGTATTTTATTGCATCTAAACTCTTCATATATATATTCTTATAGTAAAAGTAATAAACACAAAATAACTAACAGCTTCTAATAAACACTGAAACTGTGCTGGAACATGGTTTCTAGCTGGTGATTAAGACTGAAGTGATGGATACCTTTTTAAAATGTTGTATTAAAGTTATTATACATGTATTCTTTCTACAGAATATGTAACATTAAAACTGACACTTTAGGTTTTGCAATAGTGTCTTCGCCTTACATTTCAGCATCCAGCCCCTTCTCATTGGTCAGATCAAAGTGTGCTTTAAGGCAGTGTTTCCCAACCCTGTTCCTGAAGGCACACTAACAGTACACATTGTCAAACTCTTCCTAATCAAACACACCTGAATCAACTCAGAACATTAGAAGAGACTACAAAACCTGAAATGAATGGGTCAGATTAGGGAGACATCCAAAATATGTACTATTGGTCTGCCTCTAGGAACAGGGTAGGGAAACAATGCAAAAACAAGGATGACAATGGCTGTACTTCCAAACATCTTCACCTTTTGTCACCGCTGCCGTTTTTGCAAATCTGTTCTTGTCTGGCACACTCCTGAAGGAAAGCCTCTATTTGAGTATCTGTCCTCAACTGAAAGACTTCAGACCTCTTGTAGGGGTCTAATTGGATGTGATGTAAACTAGACTTGCTTGTCATTTCAAAATCTTCATGGCAATGTTTGGGCATGGAAGTTTGCCTCACAAACAATCCCTGTGGCGTTTTGTCATCTTCAAGAGAAGTTACATTAAGGGGGTCGATCTTATTTACTACTTTCAGCGATCTCTGGGATTGTTTGAAAGGGGAGTGTGCCTGTACGGAGCTTTGAGGGTTGAGGTCAACTCTGTGGGTCATGAACAGTGTCTTGGTTTCTGATGGTTTTTTGGTGATGGTTTGAAAGGATGGCTGTCTGCATGTGTCTGGACCCCAGGCATCTCTTACTCTGGCATTTAGCTCCATGTTAGACTGGGCTGGATCACTGTAGCGGCCCTGCTGGGAGCTTCCGACCCTGAGCAGAATTCGTTCAGGGGTCACAGGGTGGTGAGGACCTCGTTTTCTTACCCTTTCTCGGACTGCCTTCTCACTCCGGCTGAGTACTGAGTGTTTGTTGTCATTATAAGTCGTCTTATCTTTTAATAAAACGAAGGACATTCTCATATTTCATGCAATAACATTTACCTACTGTTCTACTATAATAAGGGTTCCCACTTTAAGCCAAATGTCAAATTCCCTGGCATCCAATGAACAAGCTGTTGTTATGGTTATATATTAATAATTTCATATTTAAAAAAAAAAAGAAATTGATGAATTGATAACTCTCAATTGATTAAATGTATGAACATTTATATGTATTCATGTATGTATTATATCATCTTTGTTTCAAATTACAAAAAACGAATTACCGCTTGTGCAAGGCATTTCTAATGCAGCGTCTATGGGACAGGACAGTAAATTTGACGTTATTCTCCCCTCTGGCTGTTGTCATCAGTCTCACACAATTTTTTTCCTTTTTCCGAAAGTCTTTATAACATCATCGTGAATTTTCCTTTTATTATTTGAGCAAATATTTTTTGTTGTACTCTACCATTCACTGCACTCTAAGTTTACCTAACTATGATGACTTCCGCGACTAAGAAACACGGAAATGTGAAAATGATCTATTATCCTAAGGTACAGTCTTCAGCGATTACCAGTTAATGTGTGAAAAATTCAAATGGATGAAAAAAACAGCCAAACTTTAGCAAAAGGTGTTAAACAGCACAATATAAAAAATAGGACAGAGAAAAATGGAAACTAAAAAAAGTGACAAAACATAGATGTAAATAAAATAAATTTTCCTGACTTACAGTGTCTGGAATAAAGTTTTGAAAATTCCATGACCAGTGGGAACCCTGTATAATGTTCTAAATATTAAAGCATTTAAATTGGGGTTATTTTCTTACCCCAGCTGCTGGTAGCAGTGCTTGGTGTGTGGCTGACTTTGTTTTGAAAGCCCTTGTATCCACTGACAGGCCTGCGTGTTGAGAGAACAGATCGGGGTCTGGTGATGAACTCAGACTGAAGGTTGATGGAGGTCCTGCTGTGACTATAAGCCTGGAGCTTACTCCACATCGCCGCCCTTGTGGACTCCCGCTGAGCAACTTAAAATACAAAGAAGCAGTGCTAGTCATTGTGTAAAATGTTAACTCACTTATTGGTTTTCTTAAGGCATTTTATTGATCTTATTACATCCATGCATATTTTTTTAAATGATAACCTTATTTTTATCAAACCCTGCCCCTTTAAGGTGATGCCAGAAAGAGTATGGGAAGGATAAGGACTACACTTACAAATACTGTGTAAAGAGATATTTCACACAAACATTATTTACTCACTGTGCAAACATGTTTCCAAACATGTCTAAACTACTGTGTGAAATTCTGAAAAATGTTGCCAACCATACAGTTGATTTTAACCATTGACTTTCATAGCATATCATGATTTTGCCAAGTGCAATGTGATCCTGGATTAACATCTATGCTGATCCTGGAACATCATTTTTGTTGGAAAATGTACTCCATGCCTATTCCCTACCCCTAAACCCAACTATAAGTGTAAATTATTATATATAATGAGGGGAATAATAGTTGGATAACAATCATGTAAAAGTGCATAAACCTAACCGTAAGCCTAAACTTAACATAAACAGAAAAGGTATCCCTTAAATCTGATTGTCTGATTGGAATGTTGTTCCAGGATTAACACAGATGTAATACAGCAACATGGTCTGCTTGGTGAAATCAGGTTAGGAGATTTGCATAATAGAAAAAATATATACAATTGATTTCAGTTGCTCCTACAACCAACTTGGTTGCCAACATTTTTCATAATTATATTAGCACAAGAGAGAAACTAAGGGTTGGTAGTTGCATAAAATTCTTTTGTGAGAAAAAAAAAAAAATTAGCTAAATAAAAAACTTTTCAGATTTTATTTTTATTTCTAATTTTAAATATATCATTGAACAACAATAAATGTCATTTTGAATATTCTGTCGTTCCCCCCTTTCTAGAAGACAGGAGTTGCTAGGGGTGCAAGTTACCAACATGATCATGATGTGAACTGACCAAGCGGCAACCTCCCGCTCTCTCTCGGGAAGCCCATACGGAAGTAACTGAAACTGCAATTCATCGTTATTTCGCTAGTCCTGCCTCCATAATAGAGCAAATTTCTATTGAGCCCACTGTTAAAATGGCCAAATTTACAGCAGAAATAAAGGTGTTTACAGCCTGGTACAAATATTAGGTTTTATCAAGTTTGCATAATTAAGGGCGTGGCCACTTGAGTGACAGCTAGCTCTCCCTGGTCGCCGTCACGTCACCTCAGCTGATTAGCCCCTGATCTCGGCATATTCATCATATTTTTGTGTTGTTTTATGTGGCTTTACACAGTCAGTTGCCTTTTGGAATTATTTCTTACAATTATCAGATGATATGGCATGCTGTGTGCACTTAATTGTGCTCACAAACCATTCACATGGCCTCCGTTTCCCAGGTTAGTGAAATTATATACTTATACACCATCACTATAAATGTATTTGTTTTATTTAAGATCATTTATAATTTATGTTCTTTAGACCTGTTATGCACTCCAGAATCTGGCAGATTTATTAGCTGTAGGCTCTAGAACAGTCTTCTGAAGCATTGTCATAGTGTTCTGCCTGGATTTCATCCTGCATTTACTAGGACAGACTATATCTTAAGTGTTTGGAAGTAATTCGCACTTTCCTCCTGTTGAAAAACATCATAAGAACGATGCTTATAGTGGCTCAATGTGTAATACATTGAGCCACTAAGCATTGTGCTTATGATGTTGCTTATGAAACAGTGTTTTTAAAAGTCTAAACACTTTATTGATACAACCAAGCACATGTGGTCAGAACACAAACGAGTTGCAGGTAATGGAAGTATTAAATGTTTGCATGCATCTGTAGCTCCGCTCATGTCATGTTCCGCCTCTTTGCCCTTGTATGGTATGCCCCGGTTGGTGCAATGACACAGTAATAAAATGGCGACGGTTGGCCACGCCTACTGGTAGCTTCTTTTGGGTTCTTCATAAACCTATGGGTGACGTCACAGATACTACGCCTATATCTTTTACAGTCTATGGAACTGACATGTAAATACAAATATCTCGGAAATCTGTTCGAAAACACTCTTTATGGCAATACCAGTAGATTTCATTCTTTAAACAATATAATTGTAAGTCACATAAGCCCATGACATGACAAAATGATGAAGTCCACATAAGCTGGAGGTAAATGCAAATTTTTGTGTCAGTATGATTATGTATTTCAAACTGAAACAGAATATAGGGGGTGGAGGCAGTGGATTAACTTGCAGGGTTAATTGTTGACCTTATATGCACAAGCTTTTAGTCAACATTAGAAACTGCATTATTTAAGATTAATTTGACAACAGACTATATGTCTTATGAAGGACGCTACCTTGTGCATGCTGCATTGAGAGGTTTTTAGAATGATGTGAATGACTTTTTAGGCTGGATGAGCCCCCTCGAGTCACCCGCTCAGTGCTCTTCGGCACATTCTCAGGGGAGATGTGGAACTGCTCAGTTAAATCCCTCACAGCTCTGGCAGAGTAGTCCCATTGAACCTCAGCGAACTGGAGCATCAGAATACTGCCTCTGGTGTTTACAACTACACTGAGGAGCATGACAGCAATCATCCATCAAGCCATATTACAACATCTTTTTCCAATTGCATAACATTAGGAGAAAGAACAGCATCATGAAACTGTGTTTATAAAATTGAGTAATACATCCGGACACAGAGTAAACTCACGTGTTGTGGTGCGTGTCCAGAGAAAGCACAGGGCATTGCTTCATGTTTGTCTTGATAACTCTCAGGCAATCTCCATTTAGAAAGTTGAAGATCCGAATCTTTCCATCCATGCAGCCGGTAACGATTCGCAGGAACAGGAAAGACATTGCCAACACCTCTCTAAGAATCATAATAGTGGCACATTTATTAACTATATTAAACATTAATGATGAGAATTAGCTGTTTGGTGACAGATGCTATAGTCACTTTGGATGCTGGAAGGTCCTCAGGCACTTTTGGAAGATACTATTGGTGCTCCATGCCTTGACGACACCATCTGAACCCCCAGACAGGATATGCCACTGATCAAAGCACAAACACAACACTGCCCCTTGGTGGCCACTGATTTGCTATGAAGAGAAAGATTTAAGAACTTAATAGTTGTTCTATGAAAAATGGTAATTCGTCTGAAAAATGACATTGTTTTAGTGTTAACTAACTTTTCTAAGATTTAAAAGCATTCGCCTGTGCATAAAATCACTGATCATCTCTCACCCTTATAAGCAATGCTGTCTGGATGCTCCATATCCTGATCTGACCTCCAGAACAACTACTGATCACCAGCGTTTCATTCATCTTCACACACGTGATTGGTTTAGGGTGTTTAAACTTTAGATTCTCAACACACTTTCCCGTCTGTAGATTCCACACTGTGATGAATAAAGATACACAATGTTAACGGTTTTTAGTCCTCCTGAATTATTAGCTACCCTGTATATTTTATTCCCAATTTCTGTTTAACAGAAATATTTTTTCAACACTTTTTAAACATAATAACTAATTTCTAAGAACTGATTTATTTGATCTTTGCCATGATAACAGTACCTAATATTTTACTAGATTTTTTCAAGACACTAGTATTTAGCTTAAAGTGCAATTTGCAATTTAGGAAGGGGTAATAATATTGATCTTAAAATGTTATTTTAAAAAAATTAAAAACTGCTTTTAATCTAGCTAAAATAAAACAAATAAGACTAAAATATTATAGGAAATACTGTGAAAATTTATTTGCTCTGTTAAACATCATTTAGGAAATGTTTGAAAACAAAAATTCACAGAAGGGCTGGTAATTTTGACTTAAACTGTACATCATGCATTCTTAAAGTATTGACAGCACTTTTTTCAAATCTTGTTGTTACAGCCTTATTCCAAAATGTGTTAAAATTATACTTTTTTTTCAGAATTCTATAAACAATACCCCATAATGACATTGTGAATGTTGTTTATTAAGATCCGGTTTCAGTTTATGTTATAGCTGTTATACTTTTATCCTCATTTATATTATCATAGCTGTGGACTTCAAAATTTGACTATTAAAAACATATAGTTATAGTGATTTTCATTGCCCTTTGTGTGAATTTCATGTAAAAAACATAATTCAAATCAAAGCCACTTACTTTTAACTCTACAGTCTTTGGCTCCAGACACCAGTCTATCTCCACACAAATCCAGGCAGTTTATAGTCCCAAAATGTCCATGAAAAATCATCACACACATGCCTGTATTCAGGTTCCAGCACCTTCAAGAGGAGAACAGAAATAAAGCACAACATTTTTTTGTGCCATCACTGTACAAAACGCAGGGTTCCACACAACTTCTACATGTTCTAACACTAATTAAGCTAACTGAATAATTTTTACAAGTTTAAGTGAACTGAACATAAAACATTTAAGTTTCCCCCCTCACTCAAAAAAACTTAAAAATTGTGTTGTTTCAACTCATTCATTCATATATTCATTTTCTTTTCGGCTTAGTCCTTTTATTCATCAGGGGTGGCCACAGCAGAATGAACCGCCAATGTTTTACGCAGTGGATGCACTTCCAGCTGCAACCCATCACCGGGAAACACTACAGACAATTTATTCTACCCAATTCACCTATAGCACATGTCTTTAGACTGTGGGGAAAACCAGAGCACCCGGAGGAAACCCACGCGAACACGGGAAGAACATGCAAACTCCACACAGAAATGCCAACTAACCCAGCAGTCTCGTACCAGCGACCTTCTTGCTGTGAGGGGACAGAGTTACCCACTGTGCCACTTTGTTTCAACTCGTTTTAAAGCAATTTGAACATTTTAAGTAGTTTGAATGAGCAGCTAAACTCTTTTATTTTGAATGATCTATTATCTTAAACAGCATAATAATGTCTGACTAACCTGATACTGAGATCATAGCTGGCGCTGATAACCAGGTCTTTCTCTTCACAAACAAGGACTGCTCTTACACTACCTGAATGTCCTTGGATCACTAGAGGAAGCACTTTCAGTGATCCGATATGCAGCAGCCTGATGGTTCGATCCTTGGAGCCAACAGCCACCAACTGCCCTCCGGCATAATGCATCACTCTACTGGCATCTTCTCTATATGGAGGTCATGGATGAAAATGCTTTATATAACAAACCATCTTGCAAGGTATATTTAGAATGTCATTTGATAACATATTAAAAGACTCTAGAGTACTAAAGTGCAGCAACAAAACACTTATTAATTTTCATTTTGAATCTTTATACTGTCACTTTCCTTCAAACCTTTAGTTTTTGCTTTAGTCAGCAAAACGTTTAAAATAGAATATTTATAATTGAAAATACTATTATATAGTTTTAATATTCAGTACGATCACTTATTCTAATACATATTGTATTAAGAACAAGTCAGTATAAATATACATTGTATTTTTAAATGCTTAAAGGACATTTAATTCATAATTTAACAATTTGAAACTTCAATGTTTCACTTTTGCCTTTTAATTGCATTTATTATACTTTCAATGTACAATAAAATTGTATATAAATTGTATTTAATTTAATTTGATACTAATTATAGATAATAATTGTTGATCTTGTTTATTACATGCAAAACTTATAAACTTTGCTCATCATTGGAAAAATACAAAAAGCCTTCCTTTTAAACAATGGTTGCAAGAATTGTCTCATTGTTTGGCATTAGAACAATTAACGCATGTAGTTAAGAGAAAACCCGAAAGGTTTATCAAAACATGGAATCCCTTTATAGGATTTCTAAAGGAAGCTGATATTAAACTTTTGTCTATATAAATTTTATCATCTGCTATTAATATACCACTGTTTTGATGCTTTTACATTGTATGTGTACTTTACTGGCCACATTATTAGGTACACCTAATAAACTAGGTGTAGTACAGGGTAGTACTAGTAACGAGTTGGACCCCTTCTACCTTCAGAATTGTCTTAATCCTTTGTGGCACAGATTCAACAAGGTACTAAAAAAATATTCAGAGATTTTGGTCCATAATGACATAATAGCATCATGCAGTTGCTGCAGATTTGTTGGCTGCCATTTGAGTACAGTAAACTCATTGACATGTTCAAGAAACCAGTCTGAGATGATTCATGCTTTATGTTATGGTGCGTTATCCTACTGGAAGTAGCCAACAGAAGATAGGGACACTGTGGTCATAAAGGGATGGACATGGTCAGCAGCAATACTCAGGTAGGCTGTGGCGTTGACAATGCTCAATTGGTACTGCCAAGGAAGTGTGCCAAGGAAATATCCACCACGCTATTACACCACCACCACCAGCCTGAACCGTTGATAGGATCCGAGGATGGATCCATGCTTTCATGTTGTTGACAAATTCCAAATTCTGACCCTACCATCCGAATGTCACAGCAAAAAGCAAGACTCATCAGACCAGGCAACATTTTTCCAATCTTCTATTATGCAATTTTGGTGAGTCTGTGCAAACTGTAGCCTTAGTTTCCTGTTCTTAGCTGACAGGAGTGGCACCCGGTGTGGTCTTCTGCTGCTGTAGCCCATCCGCCTCAGATATCCGCCGCATGCCATGTTCAAAGTCACTTAAATCATCTTTTCTCCCCATTCTGATGCTCGGTTTAAACTGCAGCAGATGGTCTTGACCATGTCTACATGCCTAAAATGCATGTAGTTGCTGCCATGTGTTTGATTAGAAATTTGCGTTAACGAGTAGTTGGACATATATAAACACACCTAATAAAGTGGCTGGTGAGTGTATATACACACACATTTATTTATATACTTGTAACTGTAAATTTTATTTTATTATAAAGTTGTTTTGTTTTGTTTTTGTTAGTACTGTACATGTTAAAAAATTCTAAAAAAAATAATAATAAATACAGTGTTTTAAAAAGTTACATATTTAAGTCATTTATCTAGAGTACATTCTTACAAGTTCTCAAAAAAATTCTACCTTTCCAACAGGACAGAGGTGTTATAAACTCCACAGTATACATTGCGTTCTTCTAATTGGATTTTTTCAGTTTTAAAGCCTTTATAGACAGAATCCAAATCTTGCCCTTGAGACTAGAAACATAGAAACAAGCAAAATGAACATGACGTTATAACACATTATTGTCTTTTAGTTTTAGTGCAGATAGAATACAGTAAAAAAAACAACTTTCTGTACCTGTGTATGTCTCTGTGAAGTACCCCCATGCTGAAAGTGCTTGTCCCCTTCACTGATGGGGACTAAAACCTCACAGATCTTAGCATATACAGGGTTGACCTTAGATGTTGAGTTACCCTGAAAATGCATACAAATGACCAGGTTTTAAATACTGTCATCATAATGTTGAACTACTGTACTTTCATCTGACTAGTTTTTAATAGGTGCATTTACTGTAAATCACTTAACAAACCAGTTTTACCAGCTAAACTGCAGGTTATATTTGATCATTATAGATTATATAAAAAAAAAAAAAAAACAAGAGATATAGATATTGTTTTTTTTTTCTGATAAATTACCTGGAAAATCATGGCCTGTTTCTCAACCCTCTTCTTTACTTCCATCTCAGTTAAGACCTCCGCAGTTAGGGACTCCCAATGTTTTGACACACGCCTGCAGCTGGACAGTGAGACCTTATCCAAATGCCCTAGATTCAGGAGTGACACCTGTATTTAAGTAGTGTTGTGCTTCAATTATTTTTTGTTGTATTTATTTTAGGAAGCCTTATTTAAACTCTTAGTGTTGCCATGTCCATTTATATTAAGAAATTATTATTAAGCATTTCAGGGCTCAAGCTATGCAATTTATTGAGTAAATACAGTAGGCTGCATTTTGCAATATTTTGGTATAGTCTTTGGCTTTTATTCCAAGATACAGCATCAAAATGTAAGTTTATAGTGGGCTTGTTATTATTTGTTTTTCTTCTAGCAAAAACTGGAAACAGGAATAAGTGAAGATATACAGTAGGTGAGAGTTTAAAATGGCCTTTACTGCCAGAGTATGTACCGCCGCCGATTTGAAAAAAAAGAATGTGTTTTTAGGTATGACTGCAGTTTGCGACTATGCCACCAGGTGGCACAAAGGGACGGGATGCGAATGGACAGAAATAGCCTATACATTAGCTGTAAATACTCTACTACTTGTAAATAAAGATAAACAATGAAACATAGCAATATAATTCCTTCATTAATCATTAAAAAGACAACTAGGCTACATTATTTAAAGAAATAAAGAATAATAACTAACCTTTGGGGTGAAGTGCTTTAAAACAAGTATATAGGCCTAAAATGAATGCATTGATTCTGAGTTAATATTTAAAACCTAAACCTGCGTTTTTAATGATGGATGTGGGTGTCAAAATACTTTTTAAACCAATGTTTTTTTTGTTTGTTTGTTATTATTATTTAATGCGAACAACACTTAATACCATGTTCTCTGTTATTTCATGCCCTGCAAACAGTGTATAAGAAATATTCTTATTTAATGTGCTTACACATAAGCAGATGTTTCGCAAATGACATTGCCATTATCTGCATTTTAGGGTGTTAATTTTGGTGCAAAATATGATTGATGCTCCCATACTAACCCTAACCTAATTAGACAGTTAAATAAGGCACAGACTAAAGCAGAGGTGTTTCTGTCTCTTGTAGTTTTGTTTTATATATCATTTGGACTATTTATTAAAATTGTTTTTTCTTTTTTTGGTTATTTATTTATCTTACAGGGGAGATGGTTTATTTGTTTTATTCATATATAATTTTTGAGGGAGAGGACTGTACACGTGAAGACGTGTGTTTTGTGCATCTAAAGTTTTATGCTTATGCTTTTATGCTGCCTGTTTGTTGTTGTTACTATATGTAAGATCTTGTGTGTCATGGATGAGGACTCTTAACTGCAAAACAAATTTACCGTTTGGTTTAAATAAAGTAACCTAACCTAATAAATTGCCTAACTGTGTGTGTACAAAACAGGATTAAGCACTAAATGGTAAACTGACCAAAATTTGACAGTATGTGGCCTACATAGTATATGGACAATGTAACTAGAGGTGTTTGGACCCATAAACTGTGATATGACTTTACATGAGTTAACAAGCAGATAGTTAGATCTGAGCTTTGTGAAAACTTGACTTACCCAAAATCATCTTTGCAATGTTGACTGGCAGCCTTCGAATAAAATCTTTGTGACGGCTGACCCCCGACATGGATTTTGATGACCTGGGCACGACAGTGAGGGCAGGATCAGGGCCATCAAAGCTGTCTGAGTCCAGCTCAACCTTATCACAGATAATCTTCAGAGACTTGAAGTCCTTTACTGTATGAATGATTGAATGAATGAATGAATGAATGAGCAGATCCAACCACTTTTAAAAATGCTTCTTTTTTAAATAAATATAAAAAATCATTCAATCATTTATGTAATAAATGAGAATATTATGAAATAGATTTAAACAATATTCCTGTTTTACTCTGTTCTAAAAATAATAATTTTTTTTTCCATTTCCAACATTTGAACATATGCATAAACTGTCCAAAAATCATAAAAAGTAGATATTCTTATATTAAATACGATTATTTTTAAAGGGCCATGAAACCCCCTGTCTCAGCAGGGTGTTTTCACACCTCTAGTTTGGAAAAAGTCAGAAAAAGGGGGCATGTCCAGCTCAGTTTAGGTGGGAGTGTCGGGGGAGGGAAAGAGGTAAGGATTTGCAAATATGGGAGTTTCCGTTTGGGCACGCACGAGGCAAAACAAACACAGACACATGGGAGAAAGACAGTGACTGCGTTTACATGGACATCAGTAAACAAATTATTTGCCGAATTTTTAATTTGTCGACTTTAACTGCAGTTTGGCACTTTCACTTTTTATTCAGGAACATTTCCTGCATGTTGCCTGTGACAAACGAGATATTGAAAGCGAGGAACTGCTGGAGAGTTGAGTTTTAATCCAATGTTTGATCCCGCACGGCGAATGGGAGAAAACAAATCCTCCGCATTTCTTTGTAACTTAGATGACTCGGTAGGTAGCGTCAGAAAGCCGTGTGTGTATAGACTATCCTGTCACAAAATGCGTCGAAAATCCTGCACGACGGGAATGGTGTGATCATGTCTACATTCGGAGAGCAGCAGCGGATCTTTCAGTCTATAATATTGTACTATAATATTGCAGTGATATTAACATACTGTAAACTTAGTAACTAAATCGTTTTGAATATAATATGTCTTTAAAAACTGAAAGAGCACTGCTAAAGACACAAACTAACTTCTGAATGAACAAAGAACTGATCGCACACTTACCAAATCTGTAGACACAGGACAATCATTCTGTAACTGTGTCTTTTTTTAAAAGGAGACGAGCAGCAACTCCAGATTTCATCATTTCCAGATGCGAAAAGCTCTCGGGTAAAAATGTTCCTTACAAACGCACTTCTGTTGCATGTCGCGTGCACTGTAATCCACATGAGTCCAGCAGCGCTCTCACAGCAGGGAAATGAAAACAAAACCTTCCTTGCAGCACAATAATAAACACAGCGCACTAATAAATGCAACACTGACGAACCATGTCTCCAAATTCTTGTTCTTTCACTTGTTTTGGCAACATAACGTGGCGTCTCTCTGCTGTCTGAACACTGCAACAGGTAAACAGTTTTCGAAGCTATCATGCATATTAATGAAGTTGCACATCATACACAACAGAGCGCACTGATTGGTTTGAACGAAGTCTTTCTCATGAATTAATGCCGCACCCTCAGAGACGTCAAGTTGTACTCGCAGGGACAGACATCCACTCTCCACTCTGGATTTACACGCAAGTATCTCTTGGCCGTGTCGTAGCTTCAAAAAATTTGTTTCAAACCGGAAGAACGAATTTGCTTAAAATAACGCAAAAACAACCAATTTTCACTTTTTAGTGCAATATATGTGTCCTAATAGTGTTTTTAGCAGCATAGGACACATATATGACTGTCAACAGCTCAAAAAAATGTGTTTTGGTGTTTCGTGACCCTTTAAATAAACTGAAAATAGAGAAATAATATGCAACAATCAAAGATCACTACTCACTCAGTTTTGAATATTCCAATGCATTATTTTGACCGTTCTGATGAGGCAGATCAGGTGATTCATATAAAGAACAAGCTTGGATGAGAGGATTCAGATCAGGATGGTCACCTGAACTGAAGGAACAGCTTGACCCTGAAAGAGCAACCACATAAAATCTATAATCAGGTAACATTTTATATGATTAATAAAAGAGTATGTTTAAAAAAAAATTCATTTTAAAAACATTGGCATAAAATATCTATTAATTATGCTTTGTTTTACTATATCTGATTCTAACTCTGATATAAATATACTTTATACAAAATCTGTTTTCAGTTATGCAGTTCATAAAGTTGAGACGTGAGGGTTATTTATGGCACCACTGTACTATAACAGTACTTTTTACTTTTACAAAATACAACTTTATTTTGACATTATAATGCAAAAATGCTATAATTAAACTAAAAAAATGCATATTTATTTACATATTTTTGGTCGCTGAAAATATCCAAATGTTATTAGTTTTAAATACGTTTACTTAACCCCAAAATGACTTAGGATATTGAGTTATGCTCAAAATTAGTTCATGCTTAAATCACACACAAAAAATTTTTTTAATAAGTGAAGTAAAAATATCTTAATTCATATGAAAATTTTGATTATTCTTGCCCCACTAGTAGGTATTTTTATTTTTTATATTTTTTATTTTAAACATTATGATTATGATTACTTTTCTAATTATCAGAAATTAATATTACGTTGTTTTGCGTGTCAATTAAATAAATGTACCTTGATTTAAAAATATTTTGATATTTGTACTAAAAAATAAAAAAAGAATAATACATATTAAACCAAATTTTGCAGAGTAGCCTATAATGTAACAAAAACTGTATAGGATCACACCATTTACTAAAAGTTTTTAAGAATTTACATTCCTTAATATGTGATGCCTTCTATAATGACAATTGTGTATACAGTTAGCAGTGATATGTGCATTCTTACCAGAATTACTGAATTGCAGAAATCTGTTTTTCTCCCAAACAATCAGGACACGCACAAGATTTCCTAGCATGTGCAAAAGATGGGTGTCACATAAAGTCAAGAGCCCCAGCACATACTTAGACTTGGCCCAATCTGGGCTCTTCCTGAACCATTCCCATGTCTCCAGTACATCAATTCCATGCATTTTTCCATCCAGACCTCCTCCATCCATGCTCCACATGGTGTCCTCTTGTAGGGCTTTGGACCTGGCATAAGTGTAATCTTTCCCTAAAGTCACTTGTAAAACACTTTCAAGACTCTCTAGGATTTGAAGACTTTGACACCGCACCAGTATACCAGTGATAAACCTCTTCCGAGATTCCCATCCAGCCTTGTCCATCCACTTAGCGATGTGGTGTAGTTTTTCAGAAAGGACACACGTCTGACACCGTCCACAAATGTTAAAATCTCCATCCTCTCCTTTACAAGACCATTCGAGTATTGAATCCCCAGCTTCACCCCTTAAACATTTCACCCTAGTCATCTTAAGGATCTAAAAACTCATACGTGAGTTTTAAAAGGATATATGGGTTAGGGGTTATAAATAAATAATGGAAATTATGCTATTCGCGTGTCTTCAGACAGTAAGTTTGCGCCCTCCTAGAAACACTTCACACAAACTTACGACGCTTGTTGCCGAGCGACACCAACAAAAGCACTTCAGTTCACACAATGACATACCACACCTTTTAAATAGCCTCTTTAACAGCCGTCTACACTGTTACCTACAATGAAATGTACCCTAAAAGACTAACATTCGGCAAAAATGCCTCCATGTAGTAAACGGGAAGTTGTGGCAGTTGCAGTTAAACACAGGGATGCATCGGAATCGACTGCAGGAGAGGAATCGACTCAAAGAGTCGAGTCTGTATGTACGTTCGACGGTAAAGTCTAGAACGGATACGCTGCCAATGTTTATTGGTACGTGAATCGGAGAATCTGAGTCGACTCCCAAAAACCTGCAACCGAACATCCCTACTCTGTAGTTATGGCAGTTTCAGTAAAACACTATGCTTTCCGCGAAGAGAGCATTTGTCGGTGGCTGTGGATCAAGAATGCGTGAGTGCCTAAATATTAATATTAACCCCACCCCAAATAGGGTATTTAAAGTGATTACTGGATGTTTTGATTCATCCCAGTGACGTGAATTTTTCCTTTGCTGAAATGATTCATTCTGAATTGTTTGGTAGGTGACAAACGAGTCATATTTGCGTTATTTTTCTGTTTGAAGGTTTCTTCTGATCGTTTAGCTACTCGGAAAAGAGGTCAAAATAATACACAATGTATGTTTACTGTTTGTTTACTGTTTTAATTCGACTCTTTAATATAGTAATATATGATTACAAGCAATGTTAAGTGAAAACAAATTTTGTAAATTTCTGTAATTTCCTAAGCAATGTTTTCTTTTTCTATGTCTAACGTTGTAACGTTTCTGCATTAATGTTTTGGGCTTTCGTCTTATTTTTAGTTTTTTAAATTCAGTGTTTTGAATCACTCTCTCAACTTATTCATTACAAACCATCTATCGTTTTCCTTATAAAATTCTGAAATTAGCATAGAATAACAAACTTTGCATTGTCATCCAGCTTTTTATTTATACATATTTTGTAAAAAGAATTCTTGATATCCCTAAACTGAATCGACTCGTGTTCAGAACTAGAAAGTGGGCGTATTCGTTTAGTAGTTCCAGCCAATCAAATACTCGTCAACATCTCACGCTAGAAAATGATTGGCTCCTGCAATAGTCAGTTTTTACAGGGAAAGCAATCTCAAGGGAGAAATTTGATGAAGGAAAAGCAAATGCATCGCATTGTAATACAAAAAGGCTGTAATCTCATCAGAGCCAGCTAGTAGATGTAGAGTAGTAAACACTTTATTTAGATTTACAAGCATCAGAAAACGGCAGGTTTGATGATATTTGCATCATTGAAATGTGTTCAATATGTTCTTAGAACGATGCAGTTGATGTCTAATGATTCATAATTGATCTACGTGTAATATTCATTTGGGTTTGAGTTCTAATAAGTATTGCGCCGCCCCGGGAATCGAACCCGGGTCGCAAGAATGGGAATCTTGCATGATACCACTACACCAGCGGCGCCTGTTTATGAAGATACACGCTTTCAGATTTTCAGAAACCACTAACCACAATTATGAGCATCCTCCTGTGTGGGTCTTCCATCCTGAAATCTATTTATACTGTAAAAGTATTATGTTATTAATGTATCTAAAATATGTTTTTATATAATTATTATACGCATCACAACAATTTAAAATGATGATTGTTGTTTATTATTATTATTATTATTATTATTATTGTTTGCCTGTTTCGTTTAACTGTGTGTAATTTGCATTGTGTCCAGGATACAGTAAATGTGCATCCATGTTTGCATCTTGCATCTCCATACGCCGAAGTTTTCATACCAAAGTATGTATTGTTTATACCGACCAGATGATGTCACTATTACTCTTTGCACTGCGGAAGCAATGTGAATTATATATTATATTATATTATATTATATTATATTATATTATATTATATTATATTATATTATATTATATTATATTATATTATATTATATTTAAAGCTGTCAATTGCTAAAAAAAATTACTAAATAATCTTTTTTGTGATTAATCATGCTTAATCACGAAAGTAATTAATCATGATTAATAATGATTAATCATGAATAAAAAAAATCCAAAATGCAGGCATTGCAAAT
>CAIGQZ010000217.1:3078035-3108042 GCA_903798205.1 Danio tinwini | reverse complement strand
TCTTTCTTTCTTTCTTTCTTTCTTTCTTTCTTTCTTTCTTTCTTTCTATCTGTCTTTCTTTCTTCCGCCAGTCCTTCTTTCCTTTCTTTCTCAAAATTTGCATGATTTTTGTTACTTTGACTTTTATTTAGGTAAATACAGGTCATTTCAATCTTTCCTAGTTTTCTTTCTTTCTTTAAAATTAGCATGATTTTTGCCACTTGTAAATACTAAGTAACACTAACAAGTCAATATAGGTCGTTTCTATATAGGTTGAATCTTTTTCAATATTTCTTAGTTCCTTCCTTCCTTCCTTTCTACCTTCCTTCCTTCCTTCCTTCATTCCTTCCTATTGAATTTAATTCAAACTTTTATTTTTCTCTCAGTCCTCCCCTGCACGAAGGTTTGGGATGACCAGAAGACAGAACAGAAAGGTAGAAATAATCATCCTATAATCTTTCTTACATCGTTTTAGTTTTCCCCATCAATTCCAGTTATATTATGTAATATCCAAAGATGTCAAGAAAAGTCTCTTTGTTAAATTTTCAACAACTAAAGTTGTTGGAGCTTTAAAAGTGGAAATAAAAATAATAAATAAAAAAAATACCAGTAAATCACCAAAATATGGAAAACCTTTGATTACAGTAAAATTTAACAGATGAATTATTGTATGTATAATTAATAAAAATTGTTATATTTAATCATTTTGAAGGATTTCAAAGACTGCGAGAACCCGGATGAAAGTGAAAAGAGGCATAAGGAGAAGGAGGTAATGATTCATAGGAGTTTGAGAATTCAAGAATTTTCCTGTGAGCTTTTGGGAAAAATGAAATTTTAATCCCTGCAGCTCAAACCACTGTACAAGGAGCTTCTGTACACAATCACTCATCGATTAGGAAAACCACACATAAAACAGCAATACAGTCACAAGCAGCTTCAAGACTACATCAGAGAGGTAAACACAACACAATATAGTCTTGTAGTTTCATATATGTGTGTGTGTGTGTAGTAATACTAATGGTAGTATTTCACAATTTAGTTGTGTTTAGTGTTTTCAATATTCATTCTCTGGCAGGCGTTCACCATGATAGAGGACGAGCATAAAACCTTAAGTGAAAAAGTCCAGAGCTCACTGGTAAGATTAAAGTCAAAATATTATGTTTATTATGTTTCACAATTACAGTTATGAAAGAGGGGCCTAGGTATTGAGAAACATGGCACTTGTAAAACAGAAACTGCAACATTATCTCCTGTGCCACATATTTGTAATCCAGGGTCTGAGATGAATTACACACCAAAATGAAAAAAAAAAAAAAACGCCCCTGTACAGTTCAAGTAAATCTATTACAGCTGTTGTAATTGAAGGCTATACATTTTTTTTCAGCAATGAACCTTACAACTTTAATTACTCAGTTGAGTTTTCAGAATGCATTCGCCAATCAGAGGCCAAATTAGATTAGTCACAGCTGCAAACAGGTCCATTGAGTGTGACGTGCAGATAAGATTTAAGTAAGAGATTTATTTCACAGCTTCAGTGATTAGCTGGAGTTTAACTTGTGCTAGATATAGCTCACGCTAATGTAATGGACCAACATGTTTGCCTGCACTTATTTTTTATTTTATGTTTTTGCTGCTTGTTCAAACTACTTATTGGAAATGAGCTGAAACAACACAATTTTCAAGTGTTTTGGGGACATTTTAATAGTTTTATTTCCAATCCACTTAAATTTGTTAACTTAATCAATTTGTGTTGGGACAACATAAAGGCATTGTGTAAATCCAGTATTGTTTTATAGTGTGTGTATTCAAAGTTTGAAATCAACAATAATATTCATTATTACAATACCATAATAAAAAAGTAACTATGGTTTTATTTGGCAATGATCTTTGGTATATTGATTACCATTAATAGATTTGCAGAATTTCTTTAATTTCTTACACTTATTTAATTTGTGTTTACCATGGTTTATTTACTAGAACTACACCAGCATTCTACACTACTCTCCCGTCTGCCTGAGTTACTGGATTATGGCTATTTTCTTTTCTTTATCTATATGCTGCTTTAACACAATCTCCATTATTAAAGAGCTTTAGAAATAAAGATAAATTGAATTGAACTACAAAAATATACAGGTTTATTTTTTAGTAAAATTGTTTATTTTGTAACAATATCGTGAGCAAATAATCAATAATGATTGCTGTCATAATAATGCGGCCCTATCATTTTAATGTATAATTACATGTAACTGTAACTGGTTACATTTAGTTACTAACACAATAGATACTATTTATAAGGTATTTACATTACAAAAACTGGCCTTACAAATGTTTTAAAATAGCTGATGCTGATTTCCAGAAAAAAAAAATGTGCAATAGATGTAAACATGAAATGTCAAAAAGCAATGTATAAGAAAAAAAAATAATAATACATTAAACCTTAAATATATATGATTTCAAGTGTATATACAGTTTTTTATGAAATTAAAGAGACCACTAGTTCCTCTGGACTTAGTGTTGCCAGTGTTGCCAGATTGGGTGATTGGGCAGGTAAAAAATGATAAAAAAAAAATGAATATTTGGGCGGTTTTGGAAAGACACGCCTGCCTCAGCCCCCTCCCCTCCTCCCCACTTTTCATTTTTTCATTAGCCTACAGATGACTGGCTGATTGTTTTTGCATTTTGGCAGGTTTTGGATAGTTTTTGGGCTGGAATCAGTCAGCTATATCTGGCAACACTGTATGGGTTTGTGTAAACTATTAATATTTGAATTTATTGATAATATTTCTTCCAAATTTCAGATAAAAGTACTATAATTTATATCATTTTCTCTCCAATTGAGAAATGTTTTCATTTGTTATGACTGAAAAGCACGGCTATCCCACAAAATATGTATTTTAAACAAAAAATGGTACTATGTGGTCTAAAAATTATTATATTGTCATTTAAAAAAACAACAAGCAGTATTGTACCCTGACAAAAGTCTTGTTGTCGATCCCAGTTGTAAGAGCAACAAATAATAACTTGTCTTCTAGTTGATCATTTGGAAAAGTATCAGTGGCTTTCTGATGAAACATCTGTTGAACTGCATCCCAATCATCACAAATATTGCAGAAGACCTATTGGAACCCATATGGACCCAAGATTCTAACAGAAATAAGTAAAGTTTGGTAAAGGAAAAATCATGGTTTGGGGTTACATTCAGTATGGGGCCATGCGAGAGATCTGCAGAGTGGATGGGAACATCAACAGCCTGAGGTATCAAGACATTTGTGCTGTCCATTACATTACTGAAAGCAAAGAAGGTCAAGGTGCTCCAGGATTGGCCAGCCCAGTCACCAGACATGAACATTATTGAGCATGTTTGGGGTAAGATGAAGAAGTAGGCATTGACGATAATTCTAAAGAATCTTGATAACCTCAAGGAATCCTGCTATAACGCTTTCTTTGCCATTCCAGATGACTTTATTAATAAGTTATTTGAGTCATTACAGAGATGTATGGATGAAATCCTCCAAGCTCATGGGAGTCAAACACAATAGTAATTATTTTTCCATTGCACCATGACTTTATATTCTATACTGAACATTATTTCTGTTAAGTGAAAAGAATTTGTCTAAGCAAAGTCAGACCTTACTGCCCTAATTAAATAATTAAAAATCTAGAGGCCTTTGCCTTTCATATAAGCCACTTCTGATACTAAATGATCGACTAGAAGTCAAGTTATTACTTGTTGTTCCTAAAACTTGTTTCTAAAACTCCTAAGACTTTTGTCAGGTAGTTTATAGAATAAAACAGCAATTGTGTTTTACTTAAACACATAACTATCAATTGTAAAGCCAATAACCATAGCTGCAGTTTCATCCTGTATATAAAATTAATATTTTGCTACAGTATATACTAAAATGCAAAATTCTCTATTGCTAGGCTCCGACCTACTGCCTTATGGTTACCGTGAAACAAGCCAAGGGAATTCTTGGGAAGGACATCAGTGGTATGATTTTATCTGCTGGTTGTTTACAAGGGGTTGTTAATTTTACAGTGTACGATAATAAACAAATACTAGTAGACTTTAAGGGCCTTGGATATTTTGTGTATCTGACTTTCTCTATTATTGGCCACAGGATTCAGTGATCCTTACTGTCTGCTGACCATCTTATCTGAAGACAAGGAGTCTCCAGGTGGCGGAGCGTCTAATAAACCTCAGAAAGCAGTGGTGCGGGAATCAGCTAAAGGACAAGTGTTGCAAACAAGCATAAAGAAACAGACACTCAACCCTATCTGGGACGAGACCTTCAAACTGTAAGTGCATGAAAAACTTTACATATAGCATTTAAAACTAGCTGAGAGAGCTTTTGTTGACGTTTTGACTCATGACTTCCTTGATTTTTACAGTGAGTTTGAAGACATCAATGGCAATTTTCACATGGAGATGTGGTGTGTATTTTTTTGGAGATCCTGATATCTGTATATTTCCTATATATTATGTATATTTTTATACATATTACAGTGAGACACCGAATATGCTTGTTTTAAAGGGACAAAGATGAGGAGGTGTCACTGGTGCAAAAATTTGATGAGTTTTGTACAAATATCCATGGAATTAAAAGGTTTAAATCATTGAATGGTTTAAATTAAGAATTTATTCAATTTATTTGATTTATAATACAAATGTTTATATAAATCTTTTTTTTTTACTGTGCCCATGCAGGATGATAAAAGATGCGAAAAAAGAGAAAGGCCAGGATGATTTTTTGGGGAATGTTGTTCTGAAACTGAAGGTATTTTGCATCACACTGATTATTATACAAAAAATATTGGGACAATTGGGACGGGATGGTATTATTTTGGGTCTGTGCTGGGCACAGATTAATCAAGTTTTTTGACAATACTTTATATATATATATATATATATATATATATATAGACATATATCATATAGACATATATATTTTATATAACATTTTCTCAAATATATGCATGCATGTGTGTATTTATATATACATAATAAACATACACAGTACACACATATATATTATATAAAAAACATTTATTTTTGGATTAATCACAAATAAGTTTTGCCCAGAACTAATATATAATTTGTGTTTTATTTTTCATATTTCTATGTTTATTTATTTGTGTCTTGACCAACTACTGTAATGCTGAATAGCAATTTTGCTGTTTGGAACATTGATTCAAACATATTTTGACACCTTTTTACATATAACTATTTTAGAGTAGGCCAGGGGCATCGCTAGACTCAATTTACTGGGGGCACGTGCCCCAGTAAAAATCGCCAATGCCCCAGTAAATGCTTTGAGATATGATTTACTTCATATGCAAAGTGTGTTTATTAAGAGTGGTAATCCCGGGATAAAGACAGTATTCTATGTGCAACCGAACCACCGCTGGTAAAAGCAATGTATTTAATCAAAAAGCAAACTGACACATCTCCGCGTGTGCACAGAAAATCATACCCCTGCCTCACACACCGCTCCTGCTGGACCCTGACGTGATGCTCTTCTCACGCAGTCCCTGTTAACATGCATGCCGGAAAAAATTACTTGCTTCTCCTGCAATGTAAAGCAACATTATGCAGCCTTTATTAACCATTGTTACACTGAATGTGTGTCTCTAGATAATCTTGATTTTAAAAAAGTCTATTTCATCTTTGAATATAATCTACACTTAAATCTTCATCTCTCATATTTGTGTTTCATGGCATGTGCTATATGTATCTGAGTGTTGTTTGCAGGACCTGCATTGCACAGAGGACACATGGTATAACCTGGAACCCCGAACAGAGACTTACCCAGACAGAGGACGGTGTCATCTTCAGTTTAAATTTATTCACAAAGAGGTGACATTATTAGTTTTTTTATGTTTTAATAAACGAGCCAAAATGTTTTCCAATATCCATTCATTCATTAATCTTTGTGATATTTTATTGGTAAATTTTTGTCATTTTTTATGTTACTTAAATTTTTAAGGTGCCATTTTAATGCCTTAATAAAATAAAGTGCAACTGTGTAAATGACCACAGCATGAGGTGTTGTATTCAGTTTATCTTGACATTTTTGAAAATTGAACCTAAATCTAATGTGTAAATTGCATGCATGTGAGGGTTATTATCATAACGAAAAACTGAAACCAAAGCTATTAATAACAATATTATTCAAAATAAACACAGAAATAAAATGAAATAATTAACTAAACAAAAATTTTAAATGTTCATTCTTCAAGTTCAAGTACGGTGTTTTATTTTATGAATTTACATTTCCCCCACAGTCCAAAGACATGCGCTATAGGTGAATTGAATAAACTAAATTGGCTGTAGTGTATGTGTGTGAATAAGTGTATATGGATGTTTCTCAGTACTGAGTTTATTTCGGCTAGAATAAAAGCAGTTTTTAATTTTTGAAAAGCAATTTTAAGGTCAATATTATTAGCCCCCTTAAGCATTATTATTTTTGGGTTTGTCTACAGAACAAACCATCATTATACAATGACGTAGCTGATTACCCTAACTTGCATACTTAACCTAATTAATCTAGTTAAACTAATCTAGTAAGCCTTTAAATGTCACTTTAAGCTGAATACTAGTATCTTGAAAAATATCTAGTAAAATATGTCATCAGTTAAAAAAAAAAATCAGTTATTAGAAATGAGTTATTAAAACTATTATGTTTAGAAATTTGTTGAACAGATCTTCTTTTCTGTTAAACAGAAAATGGGGGAAACATATACAGGGGGGCTAATAATTCAGGAGGACTAATAATCCTGATTTCAACTGGATATAATATAACAAAATTATAATATAATATTGACTTGATTGTTTAATCTGACTCTTGCACTGTGATTGGCAGAGAGATGAGACCCTGAGTGCGGGACGGAGCCCGTATGTGAACTACTGCGGCATCCTGCAACAGTTTGTTCAAGCCCACATCTCTAAACAACAGGTGCATTTTTAACAGATCATTTATAAAAGGCATCTCGAAAAATGATGAAGTATTTTATAAAACTGCTCACAGCTTGCGTAACTTTACCATCACTTCCTGCTGCACAATATACTGTCTGTACACTGTTAAGTTATTTTATTATCTCTGCATCTTTTCCCTCCTCAGGACAGTAACCCGTGGAAGGGAGAGTTGTGTGGTGAAGGGACGGCCCTGCTCGAGTATTACGCCAACCAGAATGACATTTCACCTTTCCTCCAAGACCTGGCGTAAGAATAGACTTCATAGTTTTATAAAACTGAAAGGAGACTTCTAAAGTAAAACCAAAAAAGTTAAACTTTATTTTGATGGCTCTACAACAGACATACACTAAAAAATGACTATGCTGTTTGTTCAAAATACTTATTTAAAATAAGCTGAAACAACACAATTCTTCAGTTTTTTTTGGTACAGCTTCATTGTTTTATGTTCAATCCACTTAAATTTGTAAAAACTAAAAAGTTAACTTAATTTGTTCATGCCACCTTAACACAAATCAATTGACCCTTCGCTAAGCCACACCTGAAAACTGCCACACACCAATTGTGATTTAGCATCCGTAGCTACGCGCAGGAGGTCTGTCAAGCTTTCGAGTGAGGCAAACAATCCAAAGTGTTGTGCATATGGATTGTTCAAATCTGATACCCGGTATCCTAAAAGTTTGGACGGGGTGGTGAAATTTTTTCCCTTTCTAAACCTAAAACCCAAGGGGAGAAATGCCAGCATGGATCAAGTTGTGTGAGGGTCGCTAAAAGAGCGGGGTTAAGTTGGTTTTGTTTTCGATATTCCTGACACATTCAGTGACAAACGGCAATAACTCACACACCTCTTACCCTAAAAAGATCTAAAGTGTTTCCTACAAAAAATAAAAGGCAGGTTATGTTTCACATCTGTCTTTTTTTTTTTTTTTTTTGCTCAATATTATGAGTTTAAGCCATAATACATTTAAGCTGTAAGTGCGAGCACAATCCAGTCATATTTCCATCTGTTTCAAGCTACGAATATTAGAAATTACATATAAACAGAACAAAACAGAGATGTGATCACTAACTGAGCATTCGCGATCAATTAATATACTTTGCCCATGGCTGTTTTCCAGTCATTTATATCCCTCATGTTCATATCAGAGCTACAATTCACAGATGTTTTCATCTGTTTTTTTAAAGAATAAGTCATTGGTAGGCCCACACGGAATCTGCGCGCGCAGAATTCAACAGATTTTTGCAGATTTTTTGCAGATTTCAGCAGATTTTTAGCCCATCATTAATTCTGTTTATTTACTTACAGTTAACTATTTACTGTTAATCTAATTGGATTTGCATTTTAAACATTAAATAAAAGTTTAAAAGATATTATTTTTTATTTAACATTTTAAGGTTTTAGTTATGATACTCCTAGAATAATTCCGCAGAAATCCGCAGATTTTTACCAAAATTATCCGCAGAACTAGCAACGTCCGCAGATTCCGTCTGGCCCTAGTCATTGGTCACGACGTTATATCGGACGAGTGTCTGCTTTTATATTTGGTGTCGGATTAATATTTGCTGGTAGGGAAAATCTATTTGTTCACTTTTGCTATTTATACTTTGATTTGCATCTCAATTTATTTAGTTTTTCCACTTAACTGCAAATTAGAATAGAAACCGTTTAAAAAGCACACAAACATACTGACAGTTATAGGTACTGTATATTGTTATGTGTCAAAAGCTATGTTTGCATCCACCTATTTGTATGCGCATTTGTTGATGGAAATGCCATGATGCGCATAAATTTTGAAAATGCGCATAAAAAACATATGCGAATAACTGAGTAGGATAAACTTTTTATTCAATAACAAAAGATACGCATAAACTAAGATGGAAACACTTTTACCGCACAAATTATACTATGCGCATTAAAAAGGTCATGTGATTTTGTTATAAGAGATCATGTGATGATAAAAATGTGTGTGAATGCACAAACCAGCAGGCTGAGCACACTGTAAACCATCGGAAATGTTGTTTTTGTCATTTTGAAATGCCTTACTGTTTAAGTATTAGTGTTATTATATTATTAATGACATCCAGAATCAAGAGTGTCTGTGCTTCGTGTCTGACACCTTCAAACGCCACTGCACGTTCACTGCGTGCCTTTTGAGGCGAAAGCCATTTATTAGATGAAGAAAAGGTTGCGGCAGTTTCTCCTAATGCAGCAAATTCAGTTTTTACTGTTGATATTTGGCGCCAATTAATCGGAAAGGGAGGATTTTGTTCGCTTTGACTCTTTTACACATCTTTTGCACATCTTTTATGCGATAATCCAGTTTTGCGCATAAAGTTCATTCACATTTTTGGATGGAAACATAGCTAATGATGCTAATGTTTGGCACAAATCTATCAATTTCCCCTTTCTGGCCTTTTTTTTATTATAAATGAATTATGTAGAACACTTTTCGTGTTTCCTCGTCAGCTAGTAACGCTATATTTCATTGCACAACAATTAATCTATCAGGCTTTTTTGGCAAAAAAAGAGAAATCATGGTTTAATTGGTTATTATTAGATTATTTTAAAATTTCACCTATTCTGCTGTGCATGAACTAAGCTGTTGAATGGTCATCGTGTGAGGCGGCTAGGCTAATCTAGCTTAGATTTTGAATAAATTATTTTCTAATCAGTTACGTATTAAGTCGTGAATATACTCCTGTAATGCATACTGCAGTCCTTTTTGTCTTTCTTTCTCAGATATCTCACCTGTTTGCCAATAATGACTAATTATATCCCTGGGAATGTCTGACACCGGCACATACATATTGTAATAGACGTGCCAGGCATGAAAGCTTGACAGGCGTAACAACAGTAACTAAGGAGGGCAGGGCTTAGCGAAGGGTCAATTGTGTGGAACCCAGCATTTTGTACAGTGTACTACTGACTATAAGCACAACTTATGCTAATATTCTAATGTGTATATTTCACAAAACTTTTTTTTTCAGAATTTTTCAGCTAGTGTGCTCCAAAACAGTGACAAAATTTGTGTTTAGAAGATATAAAACTGATCCAAACACGTAAAGCTTGTAGTTTGTCACTTCCGCCTAAGTGGATCAATGCTTTTATTCACATCACCTCATACTTCAGTTTCTCATCAAATCATAACCAATCAAACGCCCTCTAGTATCTGACATGCCCCACCCCCTTCAAGAATTTTTTTGTTTGCTTTTCATTTGATGCGCTTGAGCTCAACCACTCTCACTGGCAGAGCTGTAATAAATCAAGAGCTGTTTTTTTTTTAAAGGGGATGAGCTACACTATGTCCCACCATCTCTTTGTGTTTCAGTTGAATTTGTCAATCATCAAATAAAAATGCAAATTTCAAAGCACTTCACGGGACTTTTATTTCTCTTAAAGGGCTTCAATGAAACATCATTATAAAACAGAATGTCTAAAGTGGATCATTAAAATAATGAACCAGGGACTATATGAATTTAAAACATAGTATCATCTGTGTTCAAATCCGGGACTGATTTTAATCTATTTTGCATAATGTGTGGGTTTCTCTGTGGCCTTGTACAGGAAGTGGGTAGCATACAGCAAACTCTACCAAAGCCTGGAGGTGGACTCGACTGTGCTTTTCCAGCAGTTAACCAGTATTGAGTATCACTGGGACCAGCAGGAACTCCCACACCAGCAGGTCTGTGATCCTTCTCAAGCTTTTAATGATGTGAAAGTTGAAGGTGGGTGTAGAAGTGCAGATTTAGAATGTCTTTCTTGAATCATGAGCTGGGATCTTGCAACAGTGTCTTGTGAGGTTTAAGCAATTTATCACATAAACCTTCAGTGTTGTGAGCTGATAGCAGGCCATCAAACCATCAATCATGGGACAATAAAGACTTCAGTAATAATGCTGAAAATTCAGCTTTGGATTGCAGGAGTAATTTATATTTTAAAACAAATTAAAACTGGAGAAATATTTTAAGAAATATATGTACTTATAAGGTGGCACAATGGCTCAGTGGTTAGCATTGTCACCTCACAGCAAGAAGGTCGCTGGTTCGAGTCCCGGCTGGGCCAGTTGGCATTTCTGTGTGGAGTTTGCATGTTCTCCCCGTGTTGGCGTGGGTTTCCTCAGGGTGCCTCAGTTTCCCCCACAGTCCAAAGACATGCACTATAGGTGAATTGGATGAACTAAATTGGCTTTAGTGTGTAAGTGAATGAGTTTATGGGTGTTTCCCGGTACTGAGTTGCGGCTGGAAGGGCATCTGCTGTGTGAAACTTATGCTGGGATAGTTGGTGGTTCATTCCGCTGTGGCCATCCCTGATAAATAAGGGACTAAGCTGAAGGAAAATTAATGAATTAAATTAAATTCTAGAAATTAAAAATTTTAATAAGTTAAATTTTACAAATGTTTCACAATATTCCACAGCCATAGGAACCTGCAGCCCAAGACTGGTTACTCACTGAAGCTAAGCAGGGCTGAGCCTGGTCAGTACCTGAATGGGAGACCACATTGGAAAACTAGGTTGCTGTTGGAAGTGTTGTTAGGCCAGCAGGGGGCGCTCAACCTGTTGTCTCTGTAAGTCCTAATGCCCCAGTCCTCAGTATAGTGAAGGGGACTCTGTACTGTCAGTGAGCACTGTTTTTCATATGAGACCTTAAACTGAAGAGTGGTCTTTAAAAATCCCATGGCACTTCTCGTAAAGTATAGGGGTGTAACCAGTGTTTGAATCATACATTGAGGATCAGGGGGGTCAACTTTTTCGATGTTAGTTTGTGTAATACATGCTTCAAATTTATGTATTTATTTCAATTAAATCTAATTTTTAAATAAAATATATTTAAGTTTTCAGTGTTTTGTGGGATATTTCATGTATTGTGTGTATATCTATATTTAGTGTATATCTACTATTTTTTTATTAATTTTATTATTGAAAATACAGATTTGTTCACAGAGTAAACTTTTTCTCAGATTCAAAGGGACCCCCCCCCCCCCCCATATATCTTGTTTTGATGTTTTTTAGGGGGGGGGGGGGGGAGTGGGGGGGGGGGCAAATTTTTATTAGGGGGGCCAATCTCCCCCCCAAATACCCCTGTAATTCGCACCCTGGGATTGTACCCCCGGTATCCTGACCAAATTTCCTTCATCGGCCCTTACAGATCATGGCCTCCCAATTATCCCCATCCACCAAATTGGCTCTATCATTATCTCTCCACACCACCATTAGTTGGTGTGTGGTGAGTGCACTAACACCATACTGTGTTATGCTGCATACTGTGGTGTGGAGAGACTCCCCGCTTCGTGATCTGAAGCGATTTGGGTGTATGGCCATACACGATAAATGCGCTATAAGTACACATTACCTTACATTACATATTACTGTTTTTTATTGATTATTAGTGTGTCAAGTGTATGCAACATCAATGAGAATAAGATCAATTTAAGCATAGGATCATCTTTCTTTCTTTTTTGGTGAGAATCAGGTTATAGGGTTTTTCTTCTAAATTCAATAAATTTAAGATAAATATTTTTTGTAAACAAAGTTTCTTGAATGTCCTGTGTGGCATGTCAATGATTATTAAAAGGAAATGCATGTTCCAACATCAGCGTTTGTTTTGTGTAATTTGTTATTTAAGATATAATCCCATTCTGATATGTGAAAGACATAGGCTATTTTTCTTTCTTTTTTTATTGATAATTCTTCTTTGGTAATAAAATCTGCTTGCTCATTGCTATAGATTAAAGAGATTATAGTAAATCCCATATATATCCCACAGAAACAGGAGCTGGGTGACTCTCTGCATGGGTTTCTGCAATATGGCCTTTGCTTGGTGTCCAAATACAGGGACATTTATCCCCCAACCCCCAAAACAACACCACGGCTACATACACTGCTCAGGTAAGCTACACTATATATGCTTATATTTTTCTATATATATATATATATATATATATATACTGTTTTTATGCAAAACTCTCATAAAGTATATTTATGTTTTTGTGATTATATAGGGTTCTTGTCCAGATCTGCAAGACCCGGGCATTTCAGAAGCTCAATCCTGCTCAGTTTGACTTGCATGTTGAAGTCATAGATGCTGTTGTTGTAAGTAACAAAATACTTAAACAAAATACTTAAACAAATCTTACATGTTGCAATATTGCTGTATTTGCAAAACAATTAGAGCTTATATTTTTCTAAATTATGTACACTAGGGAAAAAATGAAAAGGGCTTTCAGACATCAAAACAATAAAAGTGTAATACTGCTTTAACTGTTTTTTCCTCCAGAAGGTGTCCTGTGTAACCAAACTTCTATTGGAGCAACACAATTTTTTACCATAATTTACAAGACACCCACTAGAATGTCATTCATTGCAACAAAAGTTTCCTAAAGATCTTGTCCGGCATATTTAGAACTAGATTTTCTTTTTCTGAACACACATATTGTGAATTTTCACAAAGATTATTTAAAAAAAAATTAAGTAGAAATTTTACTTGCATCCCAAGACATTTTTGCCGTTTAAAAGCAAACACTGCATATTTAATAGTTATGTAATTGCTGTGTTTTAAATAATAATGATTTATTTAAAACTTTCTAACTTTTACCTGTCACCTAAAGCATGTTTCTTGTTTTCAAGAATGGCACAGAAGAATGGTTTAATATTAAAAAAGGTTTACATCAGCCTATGACAAAGGTAAGAAACTTTGCAGATTATTAACATATAGTGAGAGAGAGATACACACCTTATTATAAATAAATCATTGTAAATATACTGATTATTATTATTATTTATTATTACTGTTTTATCTATATATGTTGATTGTTAAATGACTACAAGGTGGTTTTATTATTATTTTTTATTTTATAATTATTATTTATTAATTTGTATTTTTATTTATTTTGTATTATTATTATTCTATATATTATAATAGTATACTACTATTTACGGTTTACTATGTTTTTTTTATTTTTTATATATATGCATGTTCTTTTTAATACAAACTTTTTAAATGCTTTGGCAATATATTTGTAACGTTTGTCATGCCAGTAAAGCAGTTATTGAACTGAATTGAGATAGAGAGAGAGAGACTATTGGTATCTCAGTATGTTTAGATTGAATCAGTAAGCATACTTTTGCAGGACCTGTTAGAAACCGTCAGCGCCCTCTCTCGGTTAATTGGAGAAGTGCAAGAAGACGTTCGACTCAGTAAGGACGTCTGGAATAAGGTGTTTGTCAGGTAAGAATAATGAATTGTATATTTTAATTTAGTTTATTAATTCATTGATTCATTTATTTATAATTGTTTGTCAAGTCACTGACAAGTCGTGACTCGTGAATCTCTTCTTTTTCTCACTTCTTTTTCAGTGCTGTTCAGTTGGACGTTTTCACTGTGGTTTATCAAAAACTGGACACTTTGGTGAGAATTAACAAGTACACACGAAATACTCTTTAGAATTTCTTCTCAGATCTTTTATTATTGTTATTATTGGTGGATTAACTGTAGTGTGTATGTACAGCTAGCAGATGAGCTACGAGCTACACTCTCTCAGCTGGAGAATCAAATGGATCAGCCGCTGGCAAACAGCCTGTTTACAGTATACCTCTCCCTGCAAACGATCCACAAAGACAAAGCCTTCTTACAAAAGAGGTCAGATGTTCACCAGTTTTAAAACTCAATCTAAATGCGTTTTGCCCTGTATTATGTTTTGTCAGATATACCATTTCATGTAGTGTGTATTATAGACCATTTCGATGTGGTCATTGGCCCATGAACATTTTCTTCTTGTTATCAAAATATTTTACACCTATAACAAGAGGCAATTCATTCATAACTTAACGTTAAAACAGCCATCATAACATTATTTATCAATATGTGGACCTTTTTGGATTCTCGAAAGCTATGGAAGTTACAAATGTAAAACAGGAAAACAGTAGGACCCTTGGTATTGTTTACGTCCCTTAAAATGGTCTATAATGCATAATATGTGCATTATATGTTTGTAAATGTAAAAAAAAAAAATGCTGCAACGTCTTTGAAGTGCTTCATAAATGTAGTCATAGATTTCCAATGAAAGAACAATTTCTTGAACAAATTTTGTTGGTTTGTAACAAGTTTGCGTAATGCCGACTTATGCCAAAAGGACTACTTTGACTCAAACACTGTAAGGCAAGGCAAGTTTATTTATATAGCACATTTCATACACAGTTGCAATTCAAATCGCTTTACATAAAAAAGAATAAAAGAGACAAGTATAAGAAAATTAAAACAAATAATAAAAATGATTAAAAACTGATTAAAAATGTACTAAAACAGGTTATAAAAGAATGAAAAAGAAAATAAAGACATAATAGTGCGATCTGTCAGACGTAGCACAGTGCTCATTCAGTAAAGGCACAGCTAAACAGATGTGTTTTCAGTCTTGGTTTGAATGTGCCTAATGTTGGAGCACATCTGATCATTTCTGGAAGCTGATTCCAGCAGCGAGGGGCATAGTAGCTGAAAGCCGATTCACCCTGCTTTGACTGAACTCTTGGAATTTCTAGTTTACATGATCCTACAGATCTGAGTGATCTATTAGGCTTGTATTCAGTGAGCAAATCTGTAATGTATTGAGGTCCTAGGCCATTTAGTGATTTATAGACAAGTAATAATACTTTAAAATCCATTCTGAATGTAACTGGGAGCCAGTGTAAAGACCTGAGGACAGGTGTGATGTGCTCTGATTTCCTGCTTCTGGTCAGAATCCTGGCTGCAGTGTTCTGGATGAGCTGCAACGGTCTGACTGTCTTTTTTGGAAAGGCCAGTGAGGAGCCCATTACAGTAATCCACCCTGCTGGTGATAAAAGCATGAACAAGTTTCTCTAAGTCTTCATTGAAAACAAAGCATCTGATTCTTGCAATGTTTTTGACATGATAGTATGCTGATTTACTAACTGCTTTGACATGACTATTCATGTATATATCTGACTCTGGAGTCACACCAAGATTCTTGACCTTGTTTTTGTAGTTTGACCCTAAATACCAAGGTACGCATTCACCTTCAGTACTTCATCTCTGTTCTCAAACACAATTTCTCTTTAACTGAAGAAAGTTTTGGCACATACAACTGTTAATTTAATCAATGCATTGGCAGAGAGTGTCGATGTGGCTGTAGTCATTAGGCAGTAAGGCTAAGTAGATCTGAGTGTCATCAGCATAGCTGTGGTAGGAGACTTTGGTTCTTTCTCATTATTTGGCTCAGTGGGGGCATATAAAGTTTGAACAGGAGAGGTGCCAGAATTAAGCCTTGTGGAACTCCACATGCCATGTGTCCACCTCAACCTATGGTCACCTATACTGACATAGAACCTCTGCCTTCAAGGTAAGATCTGAACCATTGAGAACCATCCCAGACAGGCCAACCCAGTTTTCCAGAAGTATGCTGTGATCGATAGTGTTAAATGTAGCACTGAGATCAAGCTATACCAGCACTGTTAGTTTGCCTGAATCTGTATTTAGGCATATATCTTTGATTATTTTTATAAGAGCGCTCTCTATACTGTGATGTGATCTGAAACCAGATTGAAAATTGTCTAAACCTCCCTTAAAGCTTAAGAACTTGTAAACCTGGTTAAAAACAACTTTTTCAATGATTGTGCCAATGAAAAGAAGATTTGAAATTGGCCTGTAATTGCTCTATAGGGTGTTATCCAGGTTGCTCTTTTTCAAGAGGAGTTTAATAACTGCAGTTTTAAGTGAATAGTTGTATGTGAGGCCTGAAAACGTTTTGTTCGTGTTGTTTTCTACATTTCAAAAGAAAATCCAGGCTGAATGTTTTATAATGATTTATAGGATATTTATAGGATAAAAACTTGGGTTTGAAGTTATATGATCAAACTTATGACAATGTTACTGTTCATATCAGAAGCTGTAAGGAAGAGCCAAAAGTCAAATGTGATAATAATATAGGCATTGGGTTTGTAAGCAGTTGACAAATCACAACAAACTGGGTCATCTAACTAGCATCGTGTCCTACCTAAACATGATTTGATGATTTGAATTTAAATGTTTCCGTTGTGTAGTGTTTGGTGCAGACAGCCAAATTACTTGTCACTGGAAATTGTGTCGTGTCACATGTAGTTTGGACAAGATATAAGAAATGGAGCTGATATTGCAGTTTATATTAAGAAAATAAAATATTTTTTCAAGTTCCACGAATGTAAACCTATTGTTGGAGACTTACAAAACTCATTTTAGGGAATTTAAGGCAACTGCAAAAACCTGAAGAATTATTGAAAATTGTTAAAAACTGTCCTTTAACACACATATTTCTCTTATAGGGCAAAATTACTGCAGCTCACAAGTTTTCATGAGGACTTTAGAGATGCTCTTCCATACTGGTTAAACAAAGCTTTTAGCACCACAATGGAGAGGGTGGAAAAGGCAGTGCACGTGGACCAGGTATCAACGCTTCAAAATAACTGTTTTTTGTTTGGTAAAAAAAAAAATTATTTGTCTTTGAAGTTTGTGTGAGATAGGAAAATTGAGAGGTCTCACTTTGGTGTTTTTCGACAAATAAAATGTTTAAAAGTGACCTATACATAGAAATAATGTTAGATCAAAATATGATTTGCCGTAATATGGGTGTAATAATTTTCACACATTTGCTTATTTATTTTAATAAGTAAATGCTTCAAAATTTTAATAAGTAAACTTATTAAAATAATGGTCACACAAAGTTCTATTACATTTTAAATGACTAAAACTTTTTGCTGACAAATGGGCAAAACATAGAAATAAAGCAAATATTAAGTATTTTGGGGATGCACTGTGATCATGAAATAAAGACTTTTATTATGTCACCAAATGATTCTTGCTATAAATATGCATCATATTTTGGTATTTAACATATTGTTTTACTAAATTACAGTACATTTAGTGCTTTCTACACTACAAAAATAATTTTCTTATAGTTTTGTCTTGTTTCTAGTCCAAATATCTAAAAATTCTTGAATCAAGAAGTGTTTTCTAGACAATCAAAAAAAAGATTGTCTTGTTTTAAGAAATAATATGCCAAAATTTAGTGATTTTTTTTCTCAAAACAAGCAAATGGGGGTAAGCAAAATAATCTTTTTTTTTCTTTTGACATGATAATTTAGCTTGTTTCAAGGACAAAAAATCACTTACTATTTCTTAAAAAAACATTTATTGTCTAGAAACTGCTTCTTGATTCAAGTATTTTTAGATATTTGGACTAGAAACAAGACAAAAAAAAATGGAATTAAGTAAAGCATTTTTGCAGTGTTTAAATAATGCAGTGGTCACTTTTTTTTTTTTTAGAAAATGTATTAACACTTTATTATTACACATTTATTATGGCGGCTTAAGAAATCCAACATACTGTTATACTACATAAACGTCTTAGCGACGGCCCACGACACACAAACTCACCACTGCTACCTACTGTGGCACCCTGTGAGCTCCGAGCAGTGACAGTGGTCACTATGGAGTGTAGTGTTTGTCAGAATGGTTCTGTGCCGCCGTAAGTAATTGTGTAGTGGACCCAAAATGGGTTCACTACCTGGCATGGGATGCCCAAGCCAAAAACACACAAAAAAAAACAAATAGTTCTCAAAAATGATGGCCTTGTCCCGGAAGTGTAAAAAGATGGTTTATTTACAAGGATAACGTAAAACAATCCAATGCAGATAAGTGTACAGTGACCTATTTCCCAAAAGGTATGTACAGAAAAATTAATTACAAAGTAACAACTTAAATAAACAAAACAAAAAACGATATATACAACACAAAAACAATATATCTACAATATATTAGAGAGAAACTTATCTACGTCACACAGACACTAGATAACAAGAGGAATTGCTTACGTTCTGCCACAACGTGCTAGCCAGGTGAACTGACCCCTTTTCCGAGTCTGCCGTCTCCTCTTAAAGGCCTTGAAACTTCTTAGGCTATTTTAAGAACACATCTCCTCCTAGACCATTCATACTACAACCACCAAACTAACTCCAAACCTTCAAACTATACTAAATTAAGTTGCTATATCTTTCCCAATTGATCCGACTTACGGTTTTCCGAAAACTGACCCAGAAAATTTGGAAAAGCTCCATTTACTTAACATTTACTTAACATTGGACCAAACTTGTGACTTTACAGCTTTGCAACAGACTGTCATACAGATTTACGGTGGGGCTCATTTAACTCTGACTACCAATCTGCCAATCACTGATGACCTTTCAACTTACTAGCCACACCCTAGCAACTATCCCATAGACTTCCATTGTAAAAAACTGCCATTGTCTTTACATTGGACATACAACAACATATCAATTCATACTAGCAGTATAATAATCCATACTAAAAACAAACTAATGACATACCAATCCATACTAGAAACATATCAATCCATACTAGAAACATACTAATCAATACTAGAAACATACTAATCCATACTAGGAACATACTAATCCATACTAAAAACATATTAGGACATACCAATCCATACTAGAAGCATACTAATCCATACTAGAAACATATTAAGGACAAACAAATCCATACTAGAAGCATACTAATCCATACTAGAAACATGCTAACATATATGTAGTTATCTATCTATGCAGACTATTTCAAACTTCTTAAAAACTACTTCTATTATTTAAACTTTAAAACAACTTCAAACTTTCAGACTAGGCTTTCTCAAGCCACCATAAAGTTTGTCTACGAACTTTACTCTTCTAGTTCGTTTTGATTCACAAAAAATGTCTTTCTTATTGCAACTCAAACCAAAAAAAAAAAAAGTTTTGAAGATTGTTTTGGTTGGTGGTTTGCTATTGGTGAATCTCTCATGCCAGTAAAATGTCTTGCTAAATTTCATGTTGCTATTGTAGTTGCAGCCGCTGCAGAGCGGAGCCGTTCCCATCAAGCACAGTTCTTCTGCAGTGGACATTGCTGCATGTTTGCACCCCATTGCTCAGCTCTGGGATCAGTTGAGCTGGCCTGACCCGGAGGAGGCCTTCATGCTTATGGTCAAACTCACAGAGGTGAACACATGCATTACAATCAAAATCACTTGACACAGTTCAGTTGAGAAATGCAATAGTGTACACTTTTTTTTTTTTTAAAGCTGCTTCTGAATATTGTGAAATCGCTGTACAAATGAACTACAATCGAAGCGAAATTGTAAGTGTACAGTAGATTGTGCCGTTTACACATTGCGACCACAACACTATAAATGTGTGTTACAGGATGTGTGTAAGATTGCATCAACATACTGTCAGATGCTGAAAGCTCGAGTGAAGGAGCTCTCTGAAGACTCAGATCGAGAAAGTGCCATCAAAATGGTAAGCTGATGATGATGAGGGGGAAATTACATATTCCAAAATCTGTATTCCTATTTCATTTTTCTGCATATGGACAATTAATCGTTTACTTTTTTATTTTTTATTAATTCTTTATAATATTTGTGAATTTCTCTAGCAATTTCTAGCTCTGAATTATTTTTAAAACGAATCATTTTTTTAAACGCCTAGAATTTTTATTTCATCTACCACAATGTGCGTCTAAACCACTTATTTTTCCACTGAAGCACTCTCAGATTTTATAGTACGGTTTATATAGTTTATTTATTTGTATTAACATCTCATTTCTCAGACAGAGTTTCTCTTGTGGTGTGTGGTGTTTTAGCTTGATCTCTGTGAAGATCCTCATTTGGTTATAATTGTTCCTCTTCATGGTTTCTGTAGCTTTGCGTGGTGGTGAACGATCTGGAGCATCTGCACAGTGTTCTGACTCGTCTGCCAAAGCAGCTCAACTGGGCGGGGCTTAGAGAGAGAACGAGACACGTGATTGGAGAAACTCAGTTCCAGAACACACTTCCATCACAGCTGCAGCACACGCAGTCTCTTCTGAACCGAGAGATCCGCTCGGCAGTCGACACACTCGGAAAGAAGGTATTAATGCTATAATATCATATCATTAGAGTATCATTTTATAACCAAGAACATTTGTGGCATCTCACCTCAAGAGTAGGTTTCACACAGCGTCTGCTCTTCCAGCTGCAACCCAGTACTGGGAAACATCCATACACTTTCACATTCACACACATACACTACGGCCAATTTAGTTTATTCAATTCACCTATAGAGCATGTGTTTGGACTGTGGGAGAAACTGGAGCACCTGGAGGAAACCCATGCAAACATGTGGAGAACATGCAAACTCCACACAGAAATGCCAACTGACCCAGCTGGGACTCGAACCAGCAACCTTCTTGCTGTGAGGTGACAGTGCTAACCACTGAGCCACCATGCTGCCCCTGAACAGAACAGAATTGTGTGTTTTTTTTTATAGTTTCAAAGTTATTTAATTATTTCATTTAAATTTAGTTTTAAGTTGTCATTTTCTTTGTTGTAGTATTTAAGTCTTTATGAACTCATTCATAAACATTCATATACCATTAATTTAGGTTATAATTTTAGTATGCGCAGTTACTAATACTAAATTAAATTGAGAAATATTTACAGCTGAAATAATCTTATTTATTTATTATATATATATATAAATACTTATACTTATTTATTTTAAATTTTTCTTAGAATAATTGAACTTCTGAAGTTAAAAATCTAAAAATAAATATAAACATGTCAGAAAACCAAGCATAATTTCTAAATGACAATATTTTTATTTTTAATTTGGAAAAAAGTCAGTATTTTCTGTCAGTCATAAACAATATCTTTATGGTTATCAATCTTAACGTGAACGGTCCAAAAACTGTTTATCATACTCTGAGGGAAGTCTTTTATCACCTCAGTATTGTTATTGTTGTTATTACATGTTTGTTCAAAAAACAACAATATTGATGTTGAAATTTCTTTTTGTTAACTAAAATTATGAAATGAGAATTTTCAAGTGGTCTCAAATTTTTTTCCCAAAAAATTTTTTTCGGCTTAGTCTCTTATTTATCAGGGGTCAGCACAACGGAATGAACTGCCAACTATTCCAGCATATGTTTTACACAGCGGATGCCCTTCCAGCTGCAACCCAGTACTGGGAAACACCCATACACTCTCACATTCACACACTATGGTCAACTTTGTTTACCCAATTCACCTACAGCATGTCTTTGGATCGTAGGGAAAACCGGAGCACCTGGAGTAGACCCAAGTGAACACAGGGAGAACATGCAAATTTCACACAGAAACGTCAACTGGACCAGCCGGGACTTGAACCCGCAACCTTGCTGTGAGGCAACAGTGCTAACCACTGAGCCACTGTGCCACCAAGGTGCAAACATGTAGTCTTTAAAACACTATGAATGAGTGAAAACATGATTCTGATTTCTTGTTGTTATTTTGCTCTCTTGTCTTAACTCCAACCATTAATGTTTATTTTCAGCTCTGGGCTCATCTTTGAGCCACTCCAGCCAATAGCAGAATAGAAACTACTGGAGATGCAGGGCTAAACATAGTAATGGCCCCATCTGATTCGTCAAATTTAGATAAACAACCAATGCAAAAAAAAACAAGTCATTTATCACACGTCTGCGATACATACAGTACAGTGCATATACTATTATCGCTATAACAATAATTGTGCGATGTACAGTATAGGCCTAGTTTCCGTCCTAACATGAAGTGAATCTTCGCAATAAAAAAAATTTAAATAAAAAAGTAGGTGCATTTATATCACGTTTTTAGAGCGGCTGACTGTAGTATTGGTAACCTAGTGACCAAAACTAAACAAGACAAGCATGTAGTCATAGGTTTGCTATGTCAGAGTTCATTTAGCAAAAGCTTTTTCATTTCTTTTTATTTGCATTAAATTGTTCACGCACAAAGCCCAAAACCCCCTCAAGCGAGTGTAAAAACCATAGACTGTAATAGATATGGACGTAGTATCTGTGACATCACCCATAGATTTCTGAAGAATGCAAAAGAAGCTACAAGTAGGCGTGGCTAACCGTCGCCATTTTGTTCGCACGGTTGGTGCGATGACGCAATTTGCTTAGATGAGATTTACTTTGGGAGAAATGCTTAATACTTCATTACTTGTGACTTGTTTGTGTTCTGACCACATGTGCTTGGTTATGTACTTTATCAATAAAGTGTTTAGTCTTTTAAAAACACTGTTGTAATACATTGAGCCACTAAGCATTGTTCTTATGACGTTTTTTATCAGGAGGAAAATGCTAATTACTTTTAAATACTTCAAATATAGTCTGTGTTAAAAATTGCAAGGCTATTTATGAAATCCAGGCATAACAATGTATGACAACATTTCAGATGACTGATCTAGAGCCTCAGATTCTGGAGAACATTCAAGTTCTAAAGAAAAATATAAATGATAAATGATCTTAAATAAAACAAATACATTTATAGAGATGGTATATAAGTAAATAATTTCACTCACCTGGCAAATGGAGGCCACGTGAATGGATTGTGAGCACAATTAAATGCACACAGCATGCTAGAATATCTGATAATTGCAGGAAAAAATTCCAGAAAGCAACTGACTGTGTAAAGCCACATAAAACAGAACAAAAATACGATGAATATGCCGAGTTCATCGGGTAATCAGCCGGAATCAGCTGAGGTGAAGTGATGGCGACCAGTGAGACCTAGCTGTCACTCAAGTGGCCATGCCCTTAATTATGCAGACTTCATATAACTTAAGATAAACAAAATGGATGAGTTATAAAAAAATTCACCCCCTCACAGTTGTCATGAAGGGTAATATTAGCTACATGCACCAAAAACGTCCTTTGTAAAAGGCTGTAAACACATTTTTTTCTGCTGTAAAGTTGGCCATTTTAACAGTGGGCTCAATAGAAATCTGCTCTATTATGGAGCCAGGACTAGCGGAATTTCAATGAATTGCAGTTTCAGGTACTTCTGTATTTGCTTCACGAGGGACAGTGAGAGGTTGCTGCTTGGTAAAAACAATGGATTTGTATTCAAAATTGGTCATATCATTACTCGTTTCTTATGCAGTACTTCAAACCCAGATGCTTCACAAGACAACCAAATTTTACCATGTTTCCCATCTCTATTTAGCTAAAGACAGACATTGAGTCACATGTTCGCAGCATGGCGTCACGTCAAAGGTTTCCCTCCAGAGATACAGAGGAAGTAAGGAATTTTTTTTAAAATCATTAGTCATAAAATGACACTTTTCTAAAGCACTGAATGTCTGTTGTTCAGGCTGTGGTTCCTTTAATGAAATATCTGGAGAAAGAACTACAGTATATGAATGAGAATTTGGTTCAGGAGAATTTTAACAGGTATCTAATCTTTTATATACAGTGTATTAATTTCCAGTCTTTATGTGATTCAATTTCTTGATATGTTGTTATCTTCTCTTTCAGTCTTCTTACACCGCTGTGGATGAACTCAGTTAAGATCCTGCATCAGATCTCTCAGCAGGAAGACAGTAATCTGGTCTACTTTCAGAGGTTACTGTACACACTGCAGGTTAGTTTAGCCTTTTTTACTCAACAAATTACTTTATTCATCCAGCATTGTATGTGCAAGACAAATGCATAACAAATACTCAGAAAACTTGTTAGTAATACCCTGGTAACCGCTTTAAAATAAAGTTTTGCTTTAATAATCAACCCCCAATACTGCAAAATATTTACGCATGCAACTTTATGCATGTTTATGAATCACATAGCTTTTCTTTTTTTATATGTGACATGTAATTATAAATAGTCAAGCCCGAAATTATTCATATCCCAGGGGTATGAATAATTTTGTGCTTGACTATTGGGCTGCACAATATATCGTTTTAGTATCGATATCACAATGTGTGCATCCGCAACGGTCACATCCCAGGATATGCAATGTTGAGTTGAGATTATAGTTGATTATGTAGTTGGTTATAATCAGGGATTTACATTAACACCCGCCAAATGCGAGTAGATTTTAGCTGTGGCGGGTTAGACAGCCAGCTCCACTCGCCACTTTGCCTGGTTAAAAATCATTTTTAAATTGTAGTTTCCTTAAAAGCAGGGTTCGACAATAAGGCTGGCCAAATATTAGTGCAAATACGATCTTAGAATCAAGAAGCAGCATGACTGACAAATATAATTGTGTTCATGCGGGCAAAAGAAAGCCGGTTGATTACCGAATGAGAGGATAATCACTTGCGACAACAGGTGATGTGATGCGCGCGACTGTTTAAAACACATGCATGCTCCAGTTCCCTTGCTTGAAACAACCGTGACTGGAAACGCAACTGGTGTGATCGGTTCTCTTTCAAATAGATTAGACAAAAAGTTATTCATGCACCCACAGCCCTGCTGCTTTCAAGAGCTTCATATTAGTCTTTTTGTAAGCAGCACCGGTGGCTTTCGCTTTAACCATTATTTAAACAGGATATTAACTTCCCATTTATGTGTAGTTAACTAGTGTTAACTGTTTTTTTTTTTAAATAAATGTTTTGTTAAATAAAATGTATAGTATACAGCTATATTTTGCTTGTTTTGACACAATATTTAACATTTGTGGCTAAGAAATAATTATTTATTTGTTTTTAGTGAGATAAATTTGGTAAATACTTTGAATTCTGAAATGTCATGTAAAATAAAAACTAATTGTAATACAACATTATGAAACCATGACCCATGTGCTCATGCTCACTGTGCAAGCTCATACACAACATACACAAAAAGGGACATGAATGAGGAGGCATGTGGACATTCCACAAAATCTAAATCAAGTAATTTTAGCATGTCAAAGTCATATTTATGCATATAAAATATATTTTCCCAACAACAAAATTGTGGCTAGTAAAAATGGTAAGTGGCTAGTAAGGTTGGAAAACTACTAGCCACAGTGGCTGGTGATCAAAAAAGTTAATGTCCTGGTTATAATAATTATTATTATAAGCCCTGGTTATAATCAATGTAGAGTTTAATCATTCATTCATTCATTTTCGGCTTAGTCCCTTTTAATCAGGGGTCGCCACAGCGGAATGAACCGCCAACTTATCCAGCATATGTTTTACACAGCGGATGCTCTTCCAGTTGCAACCCATTACTGGGAAACACCCATACACTCTTGTTCACACACATACACTATAGACAATTTAGCTTACCCAATTCACCTATACCACATGGATTGTGGGGGAAACCGGAGCACCCGGAGGAAACCCACGCAATCACGGGGAGAACATGTAAACTCCACACAGAAATGCCAACTGACCCAGCCGAGGCTCGAACCAGTGACCTTCTTGCTGTGAAGCGATCGTGCTACCCATTGCGATACAGTGACGCCGAGTTTAATCATAATGGAGTAAAAGTTTATCATCTGCATGTGTTTTTAAAGAGAGAGTTCACCCTAAGATTAAACTTTGCTTACTATTTTTACTACACCCTTCACTTGTTTATGAGATGATGGGTGAGTAAAATTGAGTGACCTATCCCTTTTAGGCCTGTGGCTGTGTGAACATTTTAATATTGTGTCAGAATTACAAACAATGAAGACTATGCAGTGTTGTTGTATTCAATATCTGTACCTGAATACTGTTAGACTCTCCAGAAAACTTTAACTCACTTTTATCTATGCTATATTTATCTATACGTGTCATTTATTTCTTATATTAATCGAGACTCACTCCCCTACAAACATCACCCCAATCAATCTAAAATGAAGACTTCTTTCCAAATAAAGCTGTTTTAAGTCATCTGGTGAAATTGTATTTACATCACAATATACATATATATTTGCAGAAATTCTAAATATTGAAATATCAGATTTTTCCAATATTGTGCAGCCCTACTTGACTAATTGGGCTTGACTGTATGCGTGTTATTTTGCACAGGTATATTTGTTGGAATAGCCAAGTTCCTGGTCAACTGTACTGGATTTTTTCATGCCAAAAATCATTAAAATATGAAGCAAAGACCATGTTCCATGAACATATTTTGTACAATTCCTAATATAAATATATCATAACTCAATTTGATTAGTAATATGAATTGCTGGAATCTTCATTTGGAGAATTATAAACGTGATTTTCTCAGTATTTTGATTTTTTGGAATCCTCAGACTCAAGAAATTCAAGTTGTTGTATCTCAGTCAAATATTGTCTTATCCCAGCAACGTATATATCAGTGGAAAGCTTAGTTATTCATGATTTTGTGGTCCATGGTTAAATATGCTCATATTCAGATAAAAATACTGTAAAAAAAAAAAACACATTCTTTCTTTTTAAAAACAATAAAGAAATAAAAAATTGACTTATTTATTATTATTATTATTACTTTTTACCTTTTCAGATATTCTTTACAGCTAATGTCTTATGATAGCATTCTTTCTAAAGCAAGAAAGAAAGAAAGAAAGACAATTGTGTTTGTTCTCTGCAGTGTTTGGAACAGTGTTTTTATGCTGAAGGGAATGGACTGCCTCTTGAAACACTACATACTGAAGAATATAAGGTCAGTGTTTTTATCATTTTTGAGGAAATCAGTAAGTGTGTACAGAAAGGAATTTCTAGGATTTCATAATGTTACAATATGATAACCGTTTCAAATGAATGGTGAACAGCTTCATGGTTTCCACAAAAACATTAAACCGAGCAACAGGTTTTTTTTTACATTAATGATAAGAAATATGAGCACTAAATCAGAGTATTAGCATGACTTCAGTCTGAAGACTGTAAATTAATTTGTAAAATGTATAAAGAAAGAAAACACTTATTTTAAACAGCAATAATGTTTAAATATATTTGACTGTATATTTTTTAATGTGAATAAATGTAGTCTTGTTTACCATACAAATAATTCAAACATCAAACTTTTGAATGACTGTATGTTTCTATGATTTGTTTTTCCCTCAGATGCTGCGGGCAAACCTGACCCAAAACTCTTTAACCTCTAATCAGCTGATAGAGAAGTTCTTTGAGAGGAAAGTGTGGGAACAGGTGAGATCACGGAGCCAGAGATCCCCCATAAAATTCAGAAAAAAAGTGTTGCTGACATGATATTGGTTTACATTTTTCTGAAGAAAGTGTTTAACGGAGAGAAATATGGAGCCGTCACTCTCATCACATCATACAGACGGTCAGAGAACAAACTGCATGTGGAGGTTCTCAACGCTGTCAATCTGATTCCTCTAGACTCAAACGGTAAAACCGCAAACACGTCTATTTCACATTATACAGGCTACACTAAAAGATGCAGACACAGTATATGGGGTTTTCTTTGCAATAATTTAATCTTAAATTATTGGTATGTATAAAGCCAGGTGGTATACTGAAAACTCCTAAAAATGACATCATCGCATTAGACCAATTTCACAAGTTCCATCTGCATATAAATGATAGTTTTTGTTTTTGTTCATCACAGGTTCCAGTGACCCATTTGTTCAGCTGTCTTTAGAGCCAAGACATTTGTTTCCTGAAGTAGAGCCGCGATCTACTAAAATCAAAAACTGTGATCTCAATCCGCTGTTTGAAGAGTCCTTTGAATTGTATGTAAACAAAGCACTCACACTTATAACAATATATATATGATTTCAGGTCACCTTAAGTTAGGGGTGCCCAAACTTGGTCCTGGAGGACCGGTGTCCTATATTTTTTCGTTCCAACCCCAATTAAACACAACTAAAGCAGCTAATCAAGCACTTTCTAGGTATACAAAAACTTCCAGGCTGGTGTGTTTAAGGAGGTTGGAGCTAAATTATGCAGGACACCAGCCTTCCAGGACTGGGTTTGGACACCCCTGCCTTAAGCCTTTAAATGGCATCATAACTGCTTGATTTTTTTTTTATCAAAGGCTATCATTAAAACCTAAACAAATTCGAAATTTGTTGAAATGGGTGTCAGGAATACAATTTAACCACATAAATTGATTTTAAATAAATCCCAGAGTGGAAGTAAGAGTTAACAATCCAAAATCACTATTAAGGGAGTGTTTTAAATACATTTTCGAATTGCATTATGGGATCTAGATCTCTGCTCTGACAACTGTTGATGTTGAAAAGTTTAATGGTGACTTGTATTGACATTTTTAGTAGTATGTTATTTATATAGTATCTGGGTTGGTCAGGTAAATTACAGTACAAAAAAATGGGCATGAACTGCCATTACTTATAATGTTACATCTTATTCAAAATATTTTCAAGCTTACCTGTTGAGAAGAAACTCTGCAAGATTGGTGTCTTAACTAAAGCCATTCTTCCATATTGTGAAAGCACTGCTAGCATTTATCCATGCATTTTGACAAATCTTCAAAATCAGCCTTTTGAAAATGAATCTTTAAGATTGACAGGTTGAGCGGACTCTGCTCTCATTGTTTTGATGATGCCTAGGAGGCTTAATTCATACACTTTTTTTTGACAAGAACATCCCTATTTTAACCCAAAGTAACCTTGTAATGAAGAACATTTTAATAACCATTTTAATAATCAATGTGTTTACATGACATTTATATACAAAAATGGAAACCGTTCATACAGATTCATGCAAATGAGCAAAATGCTGAATTATGGACAAATCGGCTCATGTAATCCACCATTGTTGTTTTAGTTTTCATGTACACTGAAAATAATGATTCATTGGATTTACCTTTTTAATTGTTAAGGTAAGTGGCTGCAAACAATTTATTTGGGCTGAATTTATACAAACAAATTAAGCCATTATAACATTATAGTCAAATAGTCCATATACAAGTCAAATAACATTACTAAATTTAATTAGTTTGTTAAAATTCAGACCATATAAATTATTTGCAACAATTTAGTAAAAATGATTATTTGTTTGTTTGGCAGATCTACAGACTACACTCAGTAGTGATGCGCGGATGGCGGTTATATCCATTATGATTAATTGCGGGTGGGTCGGGGGTGGATGTAGCAGTTGACTTCACAGAATGTGAAGATGAGATGCTCAAAATAATGGATGAATTGCAAGAGTACTGTGCAAACAAGATTGCTTATTTACACGACCGCAGCGCCTTGTGCATTCATGCAACAAGTGGTATGAGTGAACGCTCATTTAGTGCAGCTGGCCGTGCTTTGGCAATAGTATATGGATGCAGCCTTTATGATGCAAGCTGAGATTGCATC
>CAIGQZ010000217.1:3063618-3074091 GCA_903798205.1 Danio tinwini | reverse complement strand
ATATATATATATATATATATATATATATATATATATATATATATATACAGAAGACATTATTTAATGCCAAACTTATTAATTACTGTAACATGAAATTGCTATATTTCTGATGCTAAAAATAAATAAACCTACAGTATTTTCATCCAAAAATATACATTTGTTTATTGTCTTTTACAAAATCGGACCGAAACACTGTACATGAACAAAACCGAGCAGGTGATTTCTGAATTCACAATGAAGCTCTGTGTTAATGGAAGTCATGAGCATCCCATATAACTGTGCCTTCAAACTGAATTCAACCCAAATCACACAATTAAAAAAACTGGAGCGCTCTTTCATAGCTTACGACTGCTCTCATGTTTGGTAATCAGTGCACACAGATCATATTTTCCATGTTATATGAATGCGCCTTTGCTTTAGTAAACTGGTAAATTATTCAATCAATGCATTACATAAAACCTGCACATCATAAGAATTACATAAAGTGTGTGTTAGACTCTTGCGCTCCAGTTTACTATGTCTACGGAAAAGAAAACCTGAGAATGAAAAGCTGCGAAACCGTATTTTTGTGTTTGTAGCAGTTCCCTGGAATTTCTCCTTTTGAAAAATCCTATACAAAAGCAATTGTAAATGTCCTATATAGCTAGCTACTGTGCTAATCTGTATTAATATGTCAGGTAAAAGTCCTTTCAGCTGCACTGAAGATACACAAACTGCATTTCTTCTGTAAACATTTCAGAACGTCGTTTCCACATTCTGATTCAAACATGTTTTTGTTTTAAAAATAAAAAGAATAAGGATTGTCTTACTATATATACTGTGTGTTATGCTTCTACAAAGCATAGAATGGATATCAGAATTTGCTGTCATAATTTTTCAGTTGAATGGTTACTTAAAGGGACAGTTCCCACACACAAAAAAAATCATTTAAAGGGATAGTTCACCCAAAGATGAAAATGCTAAACTTAGCATTCTACAAAATATCTTTTGTATTTAACAGAATTTATACAAATTTAAAATCACAAGAGAAATTGTTTTGTTTTTGGGAAGTGAACTATTTCTTTAATCAGCCTCAGGGCATCCAAGACGTAGGTATCCTTTTCCTTCATTGAAATATTAAAGGTTTGTAGCTGAAACTGTGGTTCTTTGTGACCAAAAAAATGTTAGTTAATAATTGTGATTATGCTTCATAAGAGCTTAATGTTTCATTTGGTGTCAAGTATTAATTTTGTTTTGCCTTTGTGGTTTTTTATTTACTCTCAAAGTGCTGATAGCTCTTGACTTTCATTTCATGACTTCCCAAGGACGTTTTCAGTTAAAAGTTCTTTATTATTATTAATAATAATAATAAAGTCACCTACATCTTGGATGGTCTAAGAAGGGAGAATAAATTAAAGGTATAGTTCACCCAAAAATTACTATTTACTGGCTCTCAAGTGGTTCCAAAGCTTGCAGTTTTTTTCTTCTGTTGAACACAAAAGAAGATATTTAGGAAAATGTTTGAAACGTGTTGTAACCATTGACTTCCACAGTAGGAAAAACTAATTCTATAGAAGTCAATGGTTACAGTTTCCATCAAGTTTCCAACAGAAGTTGGAAGCAAAAAATAAAACATTAAACCACACAAAGGGAAAATTAGTTTTTTGGGGGGTGAACTATTCCTTTAATCAACCCGAGGGGATCCAAGATGCAAGTAATATTGTACTTCATTGAAATACTAATGATTTTTACCTGAAAGTGGTTTGGTGACAAAAAAATGCTATGTAATTATTGCAATTATGCTTCATAAAAATTTAATGTATCATTAGGCGTCTCAAGAATTAACTTTGTTTTGCCTTTATGTGTTTTTTTACTCTCAAAGTCATCTTTAATATTCTATTTAATGATAAAAAGTCACCTACATCTTAGATGGCCTAAGAGGGAGAGTAAATTAAAGGGATGGTTCACCTAAAAACAAACATTTACTAGCCCTTGAGTGGTTCCAAACCTGTATGAGTTTCTTTATTCTGTTAATTACAAAAGAAGATATTTTGAAAAATGTTTGAAACCTGTAACCATTGATTTCCACAGTAGAAAAACAAATACTATGGAAGTCAATGGTTACAGGTTTCCATCATATCAAAAATATCTTCTTTTGTGTTCTATAGAATAAAGGAATTTATATATATATATATATATAATTAAACCACACAAAGGGAACATTAGCTTTTTTGTAAACTATTTGTTTTTTGGTGTACTATTCCTTCAATCAACATGAGAGGATCCAAGATGTAAGTAATATTATCCTTCATTGAAATATTAAAGTTTTGTAGCTAAAACTGTGGTTCTTGGAGACAAAATATGCTAGTTAATTATTGCAATTATGCTTCACAAGAGCTTACTGTATCATTAGGTGTCAAGTATTAATTTTATTTTGCCTGTATGTGTTTTTTTTTTACTCTCAAAGTCGTTTTTAATATTCTGTTTGATAATAAAAAAGTCACCTACATCATCTTGGATGTCCTAGGAGAGTACATTAAAAGGATGATTCACCCAAAAATGAATATTTACTCACCCTTAAGTGGTTCCAAACCTTTATGAGTTTCTTTATTTTGCTAAACACAAAAGAAGATATTTAGAAAAATGTTTGAAAACTTATTTATTGACTTCTATAGTAGGAAAACAAATACTATGGAAGTCAATGGTTACAGGTTTCCATTCATCAAAAGATATCTTTTGTGTTCAACAAAAAATAAATAATAAACAATTTTGTGAAGGTTGTGTAAATACTGACAGAAGTTTCAGTTGAGTGAACTATTACTTTAAATGCAAATGATCATTTTTTGAGGGGACCTATTCCTCCAAACATGTCATAGAAGCACTAACTAGTGCTTTTAAAAACCTAGATTAGGTCTGAATATTAAAACAGGTTAAGTTTGCTTTGTTCCCATTTTAAAAAGTATGATTACAACGCAACAAAAGCATATTATATCAGTGATGTTTTGTCCCCACAATGAACATGAGAATCTCACAAACTGATCGTAGTTTTTAAAAAGAAAATGGTCCACCTGCATGCTGGCATGGCATGTCTTACTGATATGGTCGATACGCTGAAAACAAGATCAAATTTCATACGTCAAAACGCAGAATAATAATTCCAAGATTTTCCTATGGGTTTCTTTTAATTAAAGAAAAGCTACACTTTTTTTGGAAAATAGGCTCATTTTACAACTCTCCAAGAGTTAAAACAGGTGGGTTTTAAAAATTTTTAATCCATTCAGTTAATCTCAATGTCTGGCGGGAGCACTTTTAGCTTAGCATAAATCATTGAATCAGATTGGACTGTTAGCATTTCGGTCAAAAATGTTGCCATAAAAAAAAACAAAAAAACTTTTTATTTTCTTACTACATGTTGTAACTACAGAATAGTCAAGAATTTAAAAGAAAAAAAATTCTAAACAACTTTTTTTGTGAGTGAGATGCTAATGGTCTAATCTAATTCAATGATTTATGCTAAGCTAAGCTAAACATCCTCCAGCCAGATCTGGAAAAGGTGTTTTACAAAATGGTTAAATACAACTGTTTGGCAACAGGAGAGTTGTAAAATGAGCCTATTTCAATAAAAAGTGGAGTCTTTCTTTAACGAGAGAAATAAGTTTTGTGGTCAACATAACTGTATGTTACTTTAATGTTTTATTCTACAACAAAACCTGCACAGACTTGAACCCCAAATGTTCTTATATAGAGAACAAAAAAACATTGTTGGGTCTAATTCATGTTGGCATTGTTGGGTCTAATTCATGTTGTCAAGCTAAACTTTAAAGTATTGTCAAGTTATGTTTATCACTGTCATTATTTCTCCTATAAATAAAATGTAAAAAAGCTAAATCTCAAGAGAATCCACAGTAAATAATTTGTTTTGAGGCTATTAAAGGGACAGTTCACTCGAAAATTAAAACTATTTATTCCTGTCATAAATTACTTACCCTCTACGGGTTTCTGTTTTTTTATACTGTTAAACACAAAAGAAGATAATTTGAAACATGTTGGAAACCAGTAGCCATTGAATTCCATTGTATTTTTGTCCTACTATGAAAGTCGATGGCTTCTGGTTTACAACAATAAAATTAAAGAACAACCTAAACCTAAAGAATAAAGGTTTGGAACTACTTGAGGGCGAGTACATTTAACATTTTTAGGTGAACTGTCACTTTAACTTTAGCTTTTAGCCAAGGTAAGGCTGAGGCGGTTTCACTACTGTCAGATTTGAGTGAAGTATTGGACAGAATTTGATGTATGCTGTGATGTGTGTAAATTCTAGCATTATGACTGTGGGATGTTGATGTTGGGCTGGTGTTCGGTGCACAGTGGGCAATCTGTGGAGGTGGCACATCGCTCACAGTGCAGACCGTGCTGGCATGGTAATGTCACTGATCCCAATTCATCACAAGATACACAATATAATCTCTGCTTCCTGAACACAGCCTGAAAGAAAGATCAGAGGGACAGAAATGTATTATTAACCCCATTCATTAAAAACTACTGTTGTTATATATTACACATATATACTTTTATTTCTGTGTGTATGCTAGGCATGGGACGATAACCAGGTTCAAGGTTTTAAAATGCCAAAAAAAAATCTGTTATACCATTCCTAAGGTATATGTACGTTTTTACAACTATTTTATTTAATTCTTTTAGGTCAAGAGTATCTCCAGCAGAAAAGGACCCTCTACATCAAAAGCTACTGATCTCTTATACACCAAAATCCAAGCATGCTTTAGACCTGAACAGTGCAGTGACTTTATATCCAAAGAAAAGAAAGATATACAAAGATGCCTTTTCAAGTTTGATGCTTTATTTCAACTAATGAAGAGCAGATTTATTTGAATTATTTAGCCTGACACGTTACTGTTCCAAATATTTTAAACGTTTCTTAAAATATAATACAGTTGCAATCAGAATTATTGAACCCCCTTTGAATTTTTTTTTTCTTTTTTAAATATTTCCCAAATGATGTTTAACAGAACAAGGAATTTTTTAACAGTTTGTCTGATAATATTTTTTTCTTCTGGAGAAAGTCTTATTTGTTTTATTTTGGCTAGAATAAAAGCAGTTTTTAATTTTTAAAACCCATTTTAAGGTCAAAATTATTAACCCCTTTAAGCTCTTTATTTTTTCCATAGTCTACAGAGCAAACCATCATTATACAATAACTTGCCTAATTACCCTAACCTGCCTAGTTAACCTAATTAACCTAGTTAAGCCTTTAAATGTCACTTTAAGCTGTATTGAAGTGTCTTGAAAAATATCTAGTCAAATATTATTTACTGTCATGTCAAAGATAAAATAAATCAGTTATTAGAAATGAGTTATTAAAACTGTTATGTTTAGAAATGTGTTGGAAAAAAATCTTCTCTCCGTTAAACAGAAATTAGGGGAAAAATGAACAGGGGGACTAATACATCAGGGGGTTAAATAATTCTGATTGCAACTGTATATTGTTCAAAGGGGACAGAAATTGTTGTTTTTTTACCCAGACATTTAAAAAGAACTTATTTTAGAGGAGTTATCACAATACCATAAAATTGTAATATTTTTATCCAATGTTATCATACCCCCAGAATTTTATACTGGCCCATGCCTAGTGTGCGTGCACATATATTTATAATATGGTAATGCAAATATACACGAAAAGGCCGCAACACCAAAAGCTCCAAAAGTATATTTATTCACTTAAAAAAGCTCACAACATGTGACGTTTCCAGCACATCAGATAAGACTCTTCATAAGACGAGATGAGCTTACATGCTGTGAGCTTTTTAAAGTGAGTAAATTTGATACTTGCCGCATTTTCATATTAAGTGCGTACTTTTTGTTTGGCTGAGCACTCAGTTAAGATTGATGTGAAATAATACAACCATATGATCTATTTTAGGGAATTTATGCGTAACTGCCTAATGTAGTTCAAATATTATAAAATATCACATTTCTATATATTTATATCAGAGTGATCCTGAAAGAATTGTTGATGTTTTATATATATATATATATATATATTTGTTTTTTTGTTAGTTTTTTTTTTTTTTTGCATTGAAAAATATTTGTTAAACTTTAAACTAAATAAAAATCTACATGTTTGATGCTGTCAAAGGAACGTTATGAAATTGAAAATAGTCACATCAATCGTTCGCCAGAGTTCGCATTAGCTTTGCCTGTCTAAAATAGTTTTAAAACAGAACATTACCTGTCTAAAAAAAATACTTCAGCCCAGGGGCGTCGCTAGACACAATTTACATCAGCTTTGCCTAACTAAAATAGTTTTAAAACAATACATTACTTGTCTAAAAAAAAATACTTTAGCACAGGGGTTAAAAAAATAATAATAAAAAAATAATAATAAAATATTGCCCGTGCCCCAGTAAATGCTTTGAGATATGAAGATTTACTTCATATGCAAGTGTTTGTATTAAGAGGGGTAATCCTGGAATAAAGACGTTATTCTCTATGTGCTGAACCAACACTGGTGAAAGCAATGTAGTTTAATCAAAAAGCAAACTGACGCATCTCTGCCATGTGTGCAAAAAACCACACCCGCGCACCACACATGCTCCTGCTGGACACTGACGCGCTGCTCTTCTCCCGGTGCGTGTCCCAGTTGTTAACATGCACGCCGAAAAAAATACCCGCTGCTCACGTGCTGTTTATGCATTGTGAAACCGGCATTAACATTCTTTTATGTGGAGATGACGGCATGCAGTGAGTTTTGCAAGTCGACAAAACTAAAGTTGAAACAATATGATGGTGATTATAAGCACGCCTCCTGATAGATTTTTTTATGAAGCACAAAGGAGGGATGCAGTCAGGGAGGTAAAACTTAAGCCTAATTCTTTGCCATGTATCAAGTCTAAGAAAACAGATAATTAAACCTTTTTTTGTATTCTACAGAATTGCCTATAGAATTTCATTCAAATGAAATTATTATTCATGCAAACGACCTTTTTAAATAATCTTAGCTCATCACTCCAGTTGTGCCTTTACATTATTTTCCAGTTACATTTAGAATTAATTATTTAAAATAACAATTGTATAATAACAATAATAATTGTATATATTTATAATATATATATATATATATATATATATATATATATATATATATATATATATGATTTTATATGATTATATTGATTTTATCTTTTTGAGGGGGGCGTGCCCCAGTAAAGCTTTATGTCTAGCAACGCCCCTGCTTCAGCCATGGTGTTATCTTTCCTCCAGCGTGCAAAACTAACTCCAGTATCGATTCAGGATTTTAAAAAGTTGATTCAGCATTTGTTATTACCGCTGTGACTGTCTTGTGTGCACATGAACGCACAGCACGAGTGCATGCAAATGACGGATCTGCGTGAACAGAGACTTGCAGATGTACAAATCTACATTTGCTGACAGACAGTTTGGGCTACTTATCAGAATTATGGGAGATGTCGGCCCAAAAATATTTAATTGGATGAACATTTTTATGTTTTATGCCTCACCCAGAATATAAAAATACATATAAACACATTAAGATCATTTACTTTAATCAGTACTATTAGAATGTAAGGAGACTTTCAACCAGCACAACAACAACAACAAAAAATCTGAAGACAATCACCTACTGCACCTTTAATATGTGTTATTCAAATTAAATTGTCATTTGTAAATAAAAAATTTAACACTACAAAAAATGCATATAGAATATAATACAGGCTCGTAATAAATATGTTTTTGTAATCACATACTTATATAATGTACTATTTTCTTAACATGTTTATTCTGTCACTGGTTTATCCAGCGATAATAAGGACTGTTTCTGAATATTCTGGAACATATGGTAATTTCAAAATATTCAGAAACTTTCTACATCCTGCATATCTAATTTTCTAAATTACAATGGAAGAGACTTTTTTGGCCCAATCCCAATTCTATTTTTGTACCCCTACCCCTACTTCACACCCCTACTGTGTGAAGGGGAAGGGCTTAAAAATGTACCCCTAAGAATTGGGACAGCACTACAGCACCTGCACACGTCATCATATGTCATCGCAATCTCTTGCTTCATATGAGATCAGACGATCGCAACTGCTGTGGTTATTCCAGTTGTGTTATTTTTTTGGTATTTATCTTCAGGAAATCACAGAAGGCAGATATCATGTTATCATAACGATCTAATGTGGCAATAAGATCGTAACTATACTGCGCATTTACACAGTGGCCATATTCATCTATGTAACACACCAAAAACAACATTAACATTATAGCAGACACTGTAAAAAGGTCATTCCCAGCCACTAGACTTATCTGACAGGGTGTTCGAGTGTCATCAAGTGTCAGAATGTTGTGGGACTGCTGTACAGGAGTTATGATTATGGATTACAGATAGTAAAATATAGCAGTTTTTATTTTAGCGTTTTAAAAAATCAGCATAAATCATGAACGAGATTATGAATATATTAAAACATGTGTTTGTTGTAAAAATTTGTAATAATGACAAAAAAAATACTAATTTGTGGCTCTTTTTACTTCCGGGTGCAACTATCCTGCTGTTGTGGCTGGTGTATTCTCTAAAATTTTCTTACCTCTTGATTTCAAGTGTGGTCCTGAAAAATCTCTATTCGAAGGGCTATCTACCCCTTCCCCTTAGCCCTACGCCTTCAAGCTAAAGAGAATTGGGACACCCCTACCACTTCATGTGAATGTGCAAAACGAGGGGTAAGTGAAAGGGCTTTAGAGTAGAATTGGGATTGGGCCTTTATATCAGACATTAATACTAAGAGTTATTTATTGCCTGACTCTCTGAAAGCATTCCCATATTAATTACTGTACTGAAATTTAAAAACCAAAAAGTTTTGAACTGAAAAGTTAAAAACCTTCAAATGATCTGATATGAGGGGCAATAATGTCATGTTTTTCTTCATTTACATTTTTCAGTTTTGGTGATTATGATGAGTTTAGATGTATCAGGAGTGTGTTATACCTGTTCTACAGTGCGCAGGCAGGAGCAGATCTGTGCCTGCAGGCTGCAGATGGAGCTGAGAGGCAGTCTGTGCAGGAGCTGGAGCTGGTGGAGCTGTAGATGAGGGTTTTCTGCATGTCTGAGAGTCTCCAGTGCCTCCTCCAGGAGAGCGGCCTGCTGCTGCGCCTCCACCTCTGCCTGCCGCGTTCGCTCCGCCTCCATTCCCAGCTGCCCTGCCAGTAGACGAGCGTCCTCTGCATCCGCCTTCAACACCGCCAGTGACTGAGACGTATGAAAAAAAAAAAAAAAAGTCAAAACAGAGAAGGAAATGCAAAGGAAATGAATGAATGACTGAACACAAATTTGGGTGTACTAGTTTTTGGACCGTTATCATAAGTTATTTTGTTAGATAAGCTCCAGATTTGGCTTCAGTATTGACTAATCTAATGTATATGAACAAATATAACATTCAGGGCTTGACATTAACTTTTTTGATCACCAGCCACCATGTTAGTGGTGTAGTTTTCCAACGTTACTAGCCACTCTGCATTTTCACTAGCCACAATTTAGTTGTTTTTTTTGTTGTTGGAAAATATTTTTATATGCATAAATATGACTTTGACATGCTAAAATTACTTGATTTAGATTTTGTGTTTTGTCCACATGCCTCCTCATTCATTTCACATTTTGTGCAGTGAATAAGCAAATGGGTCATGGTTTCATAGTGTTATAGCGTACCAAATTTATCTCTGACCACACCAAACAATAATAATTTTTTTGGCCACAAATTTTAAATGTGTCAAAACAAGCTGAATATAGCTGTATACTATACTTTTTATTTAACAAAACATTTCTTAAAAAAAAAACAAAGAAAAACAATTGACTTTTAAAAATAATGATTGTCATGTATCAAACTTATGCACAGTAATCTGTCCTCGCTAAAGGTCTCTCAGATCACCAGTTAACTACACATACATGGAGAGTTAATCTCATATTAAAGCAATATTGTTGTAAAAATATGATAATTAAACCATATTAACAAAAATAACCGTAGGCAAAAGAAAGCAGGTGAAAAACATACGGTGTGTGATAATGAAAAGATGATCACACGGTTAAGGCCAATTAATAATCTGTTCAAAGTGAAAGCAGCCGGTGCTGCTAACAAAAAGACATATTATGACCATAAAGACCATAAAGATGTAGCATGCACTGCACTTTAACCAATCCATACTTAAACAAAACTGCCTACAACTATGTGCACACCTATCCATCGTACACATCACTGTCAACATTGCCAAATTTACACCGTCTTGTTTTTTTGTGACGTGTGTCGTTGTATTTGCACTGTCTGTGGTTTGCACTGTCGTTGTATTTGCACTGTCTGTATTTTGCACTGTCGTTGTATTTGAACTGTCTGTATTTTGCACTGTCGTTGTATTTGCACTGTCTGTATTTTGCACTGTCGTTTTATTTGCACTGTCTGTATTTTGCACTGTCGT
>CAIGQZ010000217.1:3019139-3063518 GCA_903798205.1 Danio tinwini | reverse complement strand
TTTGCACTGTCTGTATTTTGCACTGTCATTGTATTTGCACTGTCGTTTTATTTGCACTGTCTGTATTTTGCACTGTCGTTGTATTTGCACTGTCGTTGTATTTGAACTGTCTGTATTTTGCACTGTCGTTGTATTTGCACTGTCGTTGTATTTGCACTGTCTGTATTTTGCACTGTTGTTTTATTTGCACTGTCTGTATTTTGCACTGTCGTTGTATTTGCACTATCTGTATTTTGCACTGTCTGGAGCCAGCACCTAAGCTTTTCACTCATCATAGCACACTTGCTGCTGATGATGTGACAATAAAAGTGATTTGATTTGATTTGGAGCTCTTGAAAGCAGCAAGACTGGGTGCATTAGCATGACTTTTTGTCTGGTCTATATGAAAGAGAACTGATCACAGTTGCGTTTCAGGCACGGTTGCTTCAAGCTAGAAAACAGGAGCGCGCACATCATATCAGCTGTTAGCGCGACTGATCATGCTCTCATTTGTTATTTACCTGCTTTTTTATTGCTTCCGCAAACGCAATTATTTTTGTAAGTCGTGCTGTTTCTCGATTCTAAGATCACATTTGCATGCATATTGGGTCATCCTTATATAGTTAAACCCTGCTTTTAAGAAAACCACAATTTAAAATTATTTTCAACCATCCAAAGTGGCTAGTGGGAGTGTCTGTCTTACCCGCCAAAGCTGAAATCTACCCGCATTTGGCGGGTTTTAATGTTAAGCCTTGATAACATTGTATAGCTTCCTATTAAAATTCTGAATTAAAAAAATTGATTCATGAGGGGTGTACTTATATATGCTGAGCAGTTTAGATTAATTCCTGACTTAAGTGGAAAAACGTCATGGAAATAAGAATTTGACGGTTTCCAAGCAGCCATGACAAACATAATGTGTAAAAACAAAACAGTATTTGGTGTGTAATACGGTCACAGTCCTTTTCATTCCTTTCCCCTTAAGCAGTAGTCTGACCTGCGCCATCTGTCTCCAGCTGTGGTCCCAGTGTTTCAGCACTCTGTGAGCTTCCTCCACTTCCTGTTTGAGCCGTGACGCTTCACTGTACATGCCGCCCGCTGACAACAGAGCTGGAGGAGTACCTGGAGAACTCTGGCCTGTTGGAAAATGCTCCCAAATACTGCTGCTCATGCCATTCAAACCTATAAAACAAACAAGCATTTGACTGCAAAATACAAACGGACATTTCATTTAATTAAAGATTCAGCACCTGTCAATATTGAGATTTTGGGCTTTCTGAAATTCCATAAAGTGAATTCAATGGAATGTAAAGAAAACACCCAAATGCATGGGTAAGCAAATTCGTTCTTCCGGTTTGAAACAAATTTTTGAAGCTGCGTCACTACGATTAGTTACTTGCATGTAATCCAGCGAGGAGAATGGATGTCTGTACCGGCGAGTGCATCGTGACGTCTCTGAGTGTGCGGCATTAATTCATGAGAAAGACTTTGTTCTAACCAATCAGCGCGCTCTATTGTGTATGCGGTGCAACTTCATTAACATGCATGATAGCTTGGAAGACTGTTTACGTGTTACAGTCTTCAGATGACAGAGAGACGCCGCGTTGTGTTGCCAAAACAAGTGAAAGAACAAGAAGAATTTGGAGACATGGGTCATCAGTGCTGCATTTATAATTGTGCTGCGTTTATTAATGTGCTGCAACGAAGGTTTTGTTTTCATTTCCCCGCTATAAGAGCGCAGCTGGACTCATATGTGGATTACAGTGCACGCAACAGAAATGCGTTTGTAAGGAACATTTTTACCCGAGAGCTTTTTGCATCTTGAAATGATGAAATCCGGATTTGCCGCTCGTCTCCTTTTTAAAAAGACACGACTCCAGTTTGTGTTGATTGTCCTGTGTCTACAGATTTGGTAAGTGTGTGAGAGCAGTGCCCTTTGTTTGTTTATTCAGATGGCAAAGTGAGTTCGTATCTTTAGCAGTGCTCTTTTAGTTTTTAAAGACATAACTTAGTCAAAATGATTTAGTGACTAAGTTTACAGTATGTTAATATCACTGCAATATTATAGTACAATGTTATAGACTGAAAGATCCGCTGTAAATGCTGCTCTCTGAATGTAAACACAGCAATCAAACCATTACCATCGTAGGATTTTCACCGCATTTTGTGACAGGATAGTCTAAACACATGGCTTTCTGACGTTATCTACCGAGTGCATGCGGAGGATTTTTTCTCCCATTTGCCGTGTGGTATCAAACATTCTATTAAAACGCCACTCTCCAGCAGTTCCTCGCTTTCAATACGTCATTTGTTATGGGGGACATGCAGGAAATGTTCCTGAATAAAAATTGAAAGTGCCAAACTGCAGTTTAAGTCGACAAATTAGTAATTTGGCAAATAATTCGATTACTGATGTCCATGTAAACACAGTCACTGTCTTTCCTGTGTCTGTGTGTTTGTTTGTAAAAATCAGCGCATGCCCAAATAGAAACTCCCATTTTTGAAAAACCTACCCTCTTTCCCTCCCCCGACACTCCCACCTAAACAGAGCTGGACACGCCCACTTTCCTGACTTTTTCCAAACTAGGTGTGAAAACACCCTGCTGAAACAGAAGGGTTTTGTGGCCCTTTAATGAGAAATGCACATTTTTGTGATAGAAATGTATGCAAACTAGCACATATTTAATCAAATGAAATTCATATTTAAACATAACATAAAAAACCTGTAATACATATTTTTTTAAACAACTAGAAAAATAAGGTGATTTTTTACCCTATTTATCAGCAGTGTCTTGCCCTAAAACACACTTTCAGTGACCTTGATATCACCTTTAGCACATGACACAGGAAATCTAAACTCTTTCTGACCCCATTTAAGAGTGAAGCAAAAAAAAACCTGAGAAAAATAGCAGACCTAAAGAACCATGGGACGTCCCCAAAAAGCTGCTTTCTGATTGGCTGGGTTGTGGCAACTGTGCTGAGAGGAATGGAGAGTGGTGGGCTCTGATTGGTGGAGAAGGTGAGGGAGATCTGAAAGGGGAGGAGCTACTTAGAGAGCCAGGGATGTTGACAGGTGCTGAACTCTGTAGTTGACTGCCTCCTGTGGGAAGAAAAAACACAGGATGGATTTCAACACTGATTCTTTAAGGTACGGTTATGTTTTGTTTTTTTCTTAATAGGATTGTAAACTCATAACCAACCTAACATGAGGCCCATGCTGGGTAGAGCTGAACTCTCTAGACTTTTCTCAAGAGCCGATACTCCAAAGTCATTCAGGTCCAGATCATCCAATGCAGATTCTGATGAAGAAGAAAAATTACTGATTTAATAGTTTATTTTTTCCTGCTATAGATGTCCATTTTCCAAAATATGGCACATTCCTCAAAATATGTGTTCAAAAAACGAAAAAAATAAAAATACTCAAAGATTTGCAGCCCCTTGAGGGCGATCAAGAGAAAGTTTTGATTATATTTTATTGCCTTATCAGCTTCTCTTGCTATTTCATGTCAAAATATAAAAGCATTTCATAAATTACACTTTTTCTATAATAAAATAACATCAACAACAACTAAAGCCACAGGTGGCGATAGGCAGGGTTCAAGCATTTAAGGGCCTTTATGACACCAACGCTCTTAAAGTTTTCAACAACCAAAAGTATATGGCTGAAACATCCACGATGGACAGAATACTCACACATAGACACAAAGACAGACAAAATGGTTAAACAATTTTAAAAATACTAGCCATTAAGCATGCTTTTACACATTTTTTCACATGTAGATATCTGAAATAAATGAAAAGGTCATAAATGCTCACTACTTAACTTTTGGGTTGAAATATTCATACATAATATTCAGGAGTCAATGTAATTATTATATTTCATAACTTCAAAAACAAACTGTGTAAGGAAATGATGGAATGTTTGAAATAAATTAGATTTTAAATGCTGTGTTTATGCCATGTCAAAATGTGATTCAGAATGATCTTAACTGCAGTTTCAGTCACTTTAAACGGTCGTAGAAAAAATGAAACAGAAAACTCCACAAGGTCTAGCAGTAACCAATATGTGGATTAAAATGGTAATGCATTGCAAATACTGTTTTTGAGACCTTTTTTTTTTTTTGCTATAGCGCCTCCCACTATCAAATCTCCACAACATTTTGTAAATGTTTATAGTGTAGTGCTGCGTCCCAATTAGCATACTTGCACTACGTCCTAAAAGTATGTACTTTATTTGTGAAGAATCTCCTCGGGTCTTTGGATAATTATGCATTTAGAAGTTAATGTCCAAATATATCTTTATATAAGTTCACATTGTTGTTGCAGATGAAATATAAAACAGAAAATGTGATTTAAATATTTTCAAGTTGGCTAGATATTAATTAATAGTCATTCAAGCAACTTTACTGAAGCCTCTCTACTTGAACTTCTAAACTGGTAGTGTTTACACTTTTTACCCCAGTTTGTAGTTCTAATCGAATTCCTATCTAATGCACAATGTATTGTGGGTAATATTAGTGGTCACAGTATGGACGGATCTACACTAAATTTTTACCAGAAATAGTACACCATCCGGGAACCTTTTTTTTTTACTACGCTGCCCTACAAAAGGCAAAAGACCTTAACTTGCTGGAGTGTTGAATCGAGAAAAATGACTTTAAGGATTTTCTGTTGCCCGGACAAATTAGTAATAGATAGGGCATTGGAAATTTAGCAAATAGATGTTTTAGAAATGACATTTATCTACATAAAAAATCTTAAGCTCAAACTTGACTTTTGACCAATATTTTGAAGTTACTGTCCTCTGCCTTTGTACTGTACACAAAAAGTGAGAAGTCATGCCAAGGCAAAAAGCTGTAACTTCCACATGATCAATACTGCTGATCAACATTTACAAAACAAACATAGGAACACATGTAGTGTCAAATCATGCTATTTATTTTGGATGATTGGCAGTTACTTACAGCCATTATTTATTTGCAAATGCCTTCCAAAGTGTAATGCATAATATATAATTAGTTTCTGTAATTTAAAAGTAATTGTTTACAGTATTACAATATTTTCGCCTCTGTGTTTTAATGTTACATTACTTTTGCATTAATTTTGAGTTCATTTTCGATATCATAGGTATGACCTGGTTGAATTACCATATTATATCCATAACCCACAAAATATAAAAATAGTAGTTATTAGTAACATAAAAAACAACAACATGCAAATGAAAAGCCATCAGCCTTTAAATTACTTTTTTCATAGGATAGTGTTTACATTAGATTAACAATACAGCAATAGTGTCAGCAGCAAATTGATTTTATAGCACAAGGTAAAACTTTCTGACACCTTTATGGCAATTAAATGCATTAAAAATAAATACAGGCCACAACTGAACATTGAGGATAATTTCAGATTGGCGGTCTCCAAAATTAAAACTAAATAATAGACTCTACCAGTCTCTTTAGTTAAGGTTAATACAAACTAAATAAATTAATAAATGACTAAAAATTTTATGATTGTTAGATTGTTGCATGTTTTTGTGTTGTCAATATGCGTGTGTTTATAGGCCTATTGTTGTGTGTGTAATATTTGGATATTTATAATCACCTCCAAGTAATGTGGGGGACATGAGTCACTGGCATTGTTATTTTGGGGGTCGCAGGCTAAAAAGTTTAAGAACCCCTGGTCAAGACTGTATATCAGCGGTTCCTAAACTTTTTTTTTTTTTTTAAGAGTGGAATACTCCATTGACATCCACTTAGACTGCAGTCACTTTTCCCATTAAGGCACAATATTTGCAATTTAAATAAAAAATTTCAGTGAATTCTTTACATTTATCAATTCTTTTTTAAATTAATAATATTTCAAATAAAAATATTAAAAAGAAAAGTATGCAACTATAGTAAAAATCCATCTATTACCTAAATCGCCAGTAGTTGGTGGTAAGGGACTGTCTTAAGTGAATAAGACTTTTATTCAGTAACAAATCAACAGTTGTATTTATGAATAGGTCAATGAATCGACTCTCATGATTCATTTAAAACTTCAGATTCATTCACAAAAATAACCCAGCCTAACCTTAAGTACTGGACCGATGTGAACGTTAGAAGGTTGGAATAACGATCAATATTCTTGTGCACTGAACATCTCTGTCAACTTTAATTGCAGTGGATTTTGTTGAGGAACCAAAAAAAAAAAAAAAAAAAAAAGGTAAATTGTTTTAAACTACGAACTGTACTGATGTTAGGTGTAATCGTGCTACATGCTAACAATGTTATGGCATTTCATTTGCACTAACTTAGTGCAACTAGTCAATAGTCCCCGACTGCACTGACTGAAAAATATGAATTATGAAGAAAAAAATATTTTTTTATTATTTAAGATAAATTATTTAGAATATTTTTTTGCTCGCAAATTATAGTCTTCACTTGTTTGCAGTGCTTTATATTTAGCAAATTGTTAGCCTATTTATGATAGTAAGTATGACAGCAAAACAAAGGCAGAATATCATAACTCCCGGCTGCTCACAGTAACTTCACATTGACATGCGGCTGAACAAAGACAGAGAACCGTAACTTAGAGCATACCAAAACCAAGTCAAAGAGCGGTTACTCGTGTTACGGTGTTCTGCCTTGGTTTCATTTGGGCTTTTGGAAGTTACTGTTAAGACGAGACATTATTTTCTTGAAAAAACTATGATATTGACTCAAGATACTTATCCACATGATAAAGAAGGTCTTCATTGCCCCAACAACATCAATTACTCATTTTCGACAAAAAAAAAAAAAAAGTTACGGTCTTTTGCCTTTGCAAGGCAGTATGTATTGGGACATACTAAATCTATTTTTGAATACTATTTAGGATAGATAGTATGCGAACTGGGATGCAGCAACAGGATTTTACGGTTTGGGCTGCCCAATGTGTTTTACGGCGAAAGAAACAATCATAAAAATCCTAACAAAAACAATAGGGCTTCTGCACTAAAGCACTTGAACCCCTAATAAACAATACATAAAGTAAGATTATAAGGTTTACAGTATATTATAGTAGTTGTTCTTATTGATTTTTGGCCGCTTTAGGCTCCAACGTAATATGAAATAACTGAAATCATTCGGAATCGTTAAAGAACTGTGAATTATTTTAAGGTCCATTCTTCTAGAAACAGTTCCACACCATATAGGATATTCATCAAGCATTTAAGTTCCCTGTAGTGTTTCTCCATGAGCTTTTACTCACCCACTACAGACTCCACCGTGTCACTGGTGGGGTAGAAGGGCAGAGCGTTGGCGTTCATGCCTGAAGACGGGCCGGGTGGAGCAGGACTGGGTGGTGTGGCTGCTAAGCTGGAGGGAACACTGGAGGACATGCTGAGAGGACTGCCAACAGGCAAAAACACCAGCAGATCCTGAAAACACAGGACATTACATCAACAATGCAAGTTGCTTAGACTAATAGTGGTTAGCATGAATGTCTGTTTTGAATCGTTGTGTTCAGTATACCTGTTTGCTGTGCATGGAGGAAATGTCTCTGCTGCGCTGCTCCATTAAAAAACATTTGTGTTTGGCCTGTAAGAAAAACATGAACATTGTATTATAAAGAAAAGAAAATGATCATTTTGATCATATGGAGTTTTATTGTTCAACGCTTGAGGTCAATATGATTTTTTAAAAACTATTAAAGGTCTCGTGAATTAAAATAAAGCTTTTTAGATGTTAGAACTAGTCTGTTAGTTTTGTGGATATCTATAAGCTGTTGTGCTCCAAAACAATGGCAAAATTCACTTTTTGAAAAATATAAAACCGATATAAACATCTGAAGCTTGTAGTTTGTCACTTCTGTCGCCTCATACTTCAGTTTCTCATCAAATCTTGACCAATCAAATGCTCTCTATTATCTGACATGGTGCGCCCCTTCAACACTTTTCCCATTTGCTTTTCATTTGACACTTGAGCTCATCTCATTGGCAGAGCTGTGATGACAACAAAACGCTATTGGCTGTTTATTTAAAGGGGAGGAGCTACTCTATGTCCCATCCTCTCTTCATTTTCAGTTGAGATTAATTCAACATAAAAAAAATGCACATTTCAAAGCACTTTACAGGACCTTTAATGGTTTTATTGAGCAAGGATGCATTATAGTGGTGACATTTTTATAATAAAAAAGGGTTTTAAATGAACTTTTTATACACCAACTAATCTTGAAAAAAGTTTTACTGTGCACCAAATCTACATATTAGACTAGATTCAGTAGGATCATATAATGCAAAAGAGAATATGGTGGGGTAATAATGCTAAAAATGAACGTTTACCAACACAGAAATAATTTACATTTTAACCCTCAGGGGTCTGAGGTGATTTTGGGGCCCCTGAGATGTTTTGACATGCACTGGCAATTGTGCTTATTTCAGCTACTTATTACATAGTACTAGCCAACATGCATTTTTTTACTAAGCACAAACTGTGCTACAATAATATGCGAGAAATATCGATGTACATGATTGCGTTTTTTAGAAGAAAAAAATGTATGCGTGATTAGTAAGTTTTGGAGAAAACAATGTAGCTGGTCCAAGAAAACACACTGAATGTGCCTGAACAAGACTTTTGAGTAACCAGTCTTTTAGGCTAGAATATTTGCTTCCTAATTATGTGAAAACTATTCTGTTCTCTCATTCAAAGAAAACATTACAATGAAATACAATTTGTCAAGATTGTTTTGGGGGATCTCAGCCGTATGCGTGAGTGACAATGGTCATGAATAATTCACATCTGGAGAGACAAAAGACACTCCCCCACTCACCCATCAAGGTCATTGCAAAGCAATGTCCATCTGCAAAAGCTAGATACAGTGTTCAGCATATATAATTACACCACTCACAAATCCATCTTTTAAATTCATATTTTTAATAGAAAGCTATACAACAGGGGTGCTCAACCCTATTCCTGGCGATCGACCTTCCTGCAGTTTTCAGTTGCAGCCCTTATCAAACACACCTGCCTGTAATTATCAAGTGCTCCTCACGTTCTAAATAATTGGTTTAGGTGTGTTTGATCAGGGTTGGAGCTGAAATCAGCTGGAAGGTCGATCGCCAGGAACAGGGTTGAGCACCCCTGCTATACAATATTGTATTTGTGCATATACGTTAGATTAGTCAGTACTGAAGCCAAATCTGAAGCTTATCTAACAAAATAACTTATGATAACGGTCCAAAAACTAGTACACCCAAATTAATGTTATAGAAAAATATTAAATAAAAATTCAAGAGAAGCAAAAAAAAATTGAAAACTTTATTAATACTTATTATTATATATTTATATATTTGCCCAAATACTCAATGATGATCCTGTGAGGGTAAATGGGTCATAATATCAATTTATTCCTGGAATTAAAAATGAAATAACCTTTCTAGCGCACTGTGTTTGTTTGTGGGGGCGTGTACTTTCTAGCCAGTACACTGTCTTTGTTTTTGGGAGTGGGGGCAGCTTTCATCATTGTTTGTAATAATAGCGGAAGGGAAGAGCCGGCGTGATGCACGCTCTGCCGGGAGAATTCTATGGATTACCTAGCGAGACGACATTCATTTTCAAAATGAGTTGGAAAGTTCACCTTCCAAGCTTTAAGCAGGTATTTCTCTTTCTCATGTATTAATGTATTCAAGAAGCATGTAGACTCGTAGGCGTGCTCACGTTAAAATTAATGAACTCAGACTAAGAAACTAGACATAGTGTTGGTTCATACTGATTATTTGATCAAACAATGTTTCTTTTCAACATGCACTTGCTGTATTTAAAAAGTAGACACTTTAAGTTTTCTATAGATGCATGTCTCACACTGTTTGTTTTCCTTATTTTGCAAAAGCACACACTTTTGTTGCTATTGTGAGTGTACACAAAAAAGTAGACCCCTAACAGATTCAATTGATGCATTTCTCTTATCTGCACGATTAAAACTGAAAGTGTAATTTAAGTTCTTTTCGGCGTTATCAGGAGAAGTTGCCTCAAAACACGTATACGCGCTCTTCGACACCTGGGGGTTAAAATATAGCCAAATGGAAATAGTTGACAATATTTCTGACCATATAAATGAGAAAAACAACTCAATCAAGGTTTAAAATACTTAAACTCTTCTGTGTTTCCAGTCAATTACAGAAGAGCAAAAATATAGCTTTGGAAATTAAGATTACTTGCTTTGGAAATCAATTTTAAAACTTTAAAATAAATATATATATATATATATATATATAATTCAAGACATCATCTAACTGAGGTCTTCAAATAAGCAAAGTACTGCAGCTATACCTGGTCTTCCCTTTCAAATCCCGGAGCTTTCCCATAACCCCCCTCTGCTCCAGGACTGGCTTCGAGACTGCAGGAGTCATCAAACAGCCCCCTTCCCAGCATGCCCTCCTCTGTGGATGCACTCGGGCCACTGTGACTGAAATCCTCAAAAGCAGCAGAGAGAGGAGGAGAACTGCACCCATCACCGACACTCACTTCTGTCAAGTAAAACATCAAGATATACAATCATGTTCATCTCCACATTTAATTTCAATACTATCACACATGGCAATAGATATTAAATATAAAATGAAATGTCCAGTGCAGGGAAAGTTAGTGTTAATGTCACTTACTTTCTAAATGGGCAAAAGCACAGAACGGCCCTCTGGGACAGTTTCCACTCTGCTGAATGTCATTGCATTTGGTGGATTTGTAGATCTGTGAACGAAAAGTGTATTATTAGGAAAAATACGGACGTGATATAATGTTCTGCTTGATATTTAAAAGTACCAACAAATGTGATGTAATTCAGTCGAGTGTTTTTCTTTATAATGATGTCTATAACAGTGGGGGGATTTTTTTAAAATGTGAAGTAGGGCTGGGCGATATGGCAAAAAAAAAAAATAATCTAGATTTTTTCATAAAGTTTGACCGATTCACAATTTTGATTTTGATTTTTTTTTTTACTGTATAACTATAATCAACTTAAAACATTACAACAACATGACTGAAGTAACCATCTCTTTATAAGTAACTTGAAAAACCATCTGGTTAAGGAACATGTATTTTTAATGGCCATATATGCATAAATTGGTCAACAAGGTGTAGCCTATTACATTCCTATAGACAAATTCCTGCTTGACGTTTTAGAAAATATTTGTGCGTAGCTACACCACCCAGTATATATTAAATATCACTGTGAACAACAAAAAAACCCACAAAAACCTGTTACATATCGATCTATATTTAAATGTCTATCTTATATTTAACTGAATCGTATAACCGCCTATAGCTGAAATGTTGAAAATTGCTCAATTTATTTTCATAAAACATTTGTCAAAACGTATTGATATTTTTTTTGGAGTAAAAACAATACCGACATTTAAGAATCCATATTTATTTTATTTATTCATTAATTTTACTTGTTTATTGGTGCATATCTGGGTTATGATTTAATTCATAGCTACAGTACCTTGGACAGCTACTGTGCCACTCTGTAAAGCTTTCGAGCAAAAGTCCAAATTAAAGAAAGATTTGACTTTCTGCAGTGACAGCCGACATTCACAACACGCTGTAACCGTCCTTCAGGTGGTGTGCAGGTGTAAAATACAAAACCAGAAGTCTGGGCATTGAATTAGGTGCAATTATTTCCTCGTTGTTCAAAGAGTCTGCAAGTTCTTGTTCCATGGATATATGTTGTTGTTGATTCGATGCGCAACAGGAAAAAAAGTTCTCACCCAGATCAGAGCGATCTGTGCTACCGAATACAGCGCAGCATGCAATAAACTCGCGCTCAGTCAGGCGAAGTAAAGGTCTCATTGCCTATATGTCAATCAAATTAATTAAGCTCTAGCCACGGATAAAAGTTTTAGCCTATTTTATTATTTTGTGTAATGTATATAGTGCAATCAGGGCCCGAGCAAGCTGAACTGGCGCTCTAGGCGAACGCCTAGTGGGAGTGGGTGTTGTGGATGAAAGTGAGGACCGGGGGGTTCTCGCTCACTATTCTGCCACCCAAGGCAGCCGCCTAGGTCGCCTCTATGGACGCGCCGGCCCTGAGTGTAAAGCTGGATTTATACTTTCACCTGGCGCCGCATTGTGCGCCTCCGCTGACTGCGTGCGCACCTTGCGACAATGGGCTAGCGCGTTTGCGCTGAGCCAGCTGTGGTAGCTCACCAACAGAGCTGCAACGTCAACACACAGAATCTGTCAGCACAATTCAGCAAGATTGTCTAACAGTTTAGAACGGTTTGGCACGATAGTGAAAAAGCTGCTTTCATATTTTTATGAAAAAAATCGTGATACCTCGATTTTATAAAAAATTAAATAGTCTTAAAACGTAAATTTGAATAAATGGCAAAAAAAAAAAATCGCCCAGCCCTAATGTAAAGTATATATTGATATATATATATATGTGTGGTACTTGAATCTGATTGGCAGCTAGCCGTGAGATATTAAAGCAACATCAGCACTCGTACAGCCTCTTCACCCTTGTGTATTACTCTGCCCACACTAGGACTAAAGAGGCAGTAAACTCACTACAGTTTGGCAAATATTGCTGCTGTTGGACAACATAATGTTCTTTTGAGGCTTTTTTTTTTCTAAAGTATTTTTATTGAACATAGTAGATATGAAACAAAGTACAAATAACTTTTCACTTTTTTTTTTTTTACACAACAAACAAAACCCGTCGCACATATATACATTTAGGTTCTATAAAAAAATATAAATGATAAGATAAAATACAAAAAATAATAATATTAAGTAAAACATATTTTACTCTCACATATAAGTTTTTGAGGCTTTTTCAGTCGAGAATGTAGTTGTTTAGATTGTAACTAAGCAGTTTATTTATAAGGATAATGCCTATTTTAAATATTTATAATAATTCGGAGATTCAGCACGTGTTCAGCCTATCATACTGAGCAAAGACGGTTGACGTTCCACTACAAGATGGCGACAGAGAACGCATAATATGTCCTTAGGGGAGAAAAACTTAGTAAATTTCAAACTACAACTGATCAAATCATCAAAAAACAGGTAAGTGACTGGTAAGTACTGGTATCTCTCTCTTTTGTATGTTGTAGTGCTGTATTTATACCATAGTAATCTGGTAGTGGTTGCATTGTTTGTTTTGCTTTGGACGTTTTGGGGTTAATTTGTTTTTGGGGTTACTTTTTGGTTGGCCATCTTTTTGTTTCTAATGCGTCTCCTGTTTTCGTTACTGCAGACTAGTTCAATAAAAAGAAAGAAGAAATGCCTGCATGTGTTCAGCGTTTTTCCTTATCGAAAACACAACAGTAATGCGGTAGTGATTGCGCTGCTTTGGCTTTTATGGGGTTAATTATTATGATCTCCCGATTACAACAGAGAAATACTGGGTAATCTCTGTAGACCGATGGCATTTCATGCCGTTCAGCCTTATAATCTTAAAATGTGAGGAAAATCACCTGTTTTGTCATCACTTTAGACATTACGCCAGAGAATCATTCAAACACTAGCTCTAAAGTGATGTTGCTAAATTATCAACGGTTTCTGCTGTTCGGACGTCAGCTGTAGATGTGAATAAACAGCAGAAGAAAATAGTTCCTCGTACAAAAAGTATTTTGAGACTCTCCATGTTTAATTTTCCTCTACCTTGGTGTAATTCTGCAGTCAGATCTGAGTTTCAATAGTCATGGCAAAGCAGTTAGTAAATCAGCATACTATCATCTCAAAAACATTGCAAGAATCAGATGCTTTGTTTCCAATGAAGACTTAGAGCAAACATGTTCATGCTTATATCAGCAGCAGGGTGGATTACTGTAACAGCCTCCTCATGGGCCTTCCCAAAAACAGTCAGACAGTTGCAGCTCATCCAGAACGCTGCGGCCAGGATTCTGACCAGAACCAGAAAATCAAAGCACATCCCACCTGTCCTCAGGTCTTTGCACTGGCTCCCAGTTACATTAAGAATAGATTTTAAAGTATTACTACTTGTCTATAAATCACTAAATGGCCTAGGACCTCAATACATTACAGATTTGCTCACTGAATACAAGCCTAATAGAACACTTAGATCTCTAGGATCATATAAAGAAAGAAATTCCAAGAGTTCAGACAAAGCAAGGTGAATCGGCTTTCAGCTACTACGCCCCTCGCTGCTGGAATCAGCTTCCAGAAATGATCAGATGTGCTTAACTTTTAGGCACATTCAAATCCAGACTGAAAACACATCTGTTTAGCTGTGCCTTTACTGAATGAGCACTGTGCTACATCCGACAGATCGCACTATTATGTTTTTCTCTTCTTTTTCATTCTTTTATAACCTGTTTTAACATATTTGATCTGTTTTTAATCAGTTTTTTTATTATCTGTTTTTATTTTTTCTTACACTTGTCTTTTTTATTCCTGTTTATGTAAAGCACTTTGAATTGCCACTGTGTATGAAATGTGCTATATAAATAAACTTGCCTTGCCTTTTATATACATGTTTATGCTGTCGAACTGTTGTAATAATGCAGTATCACATGAATAGCAGTGAGATATGGCTGTATATAGTCACTGGAGGCTGATAGTAGGGTGATATTGCTATATATAGTAATTATTTTTAATAAACAAGCTGAAATCATATCATATACATGTTAGGTTTTATTTCTATTATGAAAATGCTTAATTTTTTTGTTAACTAACATAAGTGCCAAGCTCCAAAATATTTAATCAGGTGAAATAATGTAAATTTTACAATTGTATGAATCATAAATGACTGTAAGAGTCATTTACAGTAATTTCTGAAAATCATGTGAATCCAGTGTGAAGACTAGAAACCACAAAAGAACAAAAAGTTTAACATTTTTACAGTTGTAGTTGCTTTAGTTCATCACATAGTGGCTAGTATTACTTGAGTATGCTGAAATCTAAATCAGTAAACCCTACATTTATTTTCAAGCTACAAACATTTTGTTTTATAGTTTGATTAGATTTTTTTTTCAAACTAAAAAAAATCATACACAAGACAATTCTTTAAACAAAATACATTTTGTCGTGATCGAAATGGAGCGGGATGAAGCACAAGCTTATTATTTTGCCCACCCCATTACCACATCTTATCACATCATTTGACTTGTTTTTTCTTTCACTTATTTTTTTTGTTTTACATGAGACATATTTCATCCTTTTTGCATCTTTTACATATTATATGTTAAATTCCCCATTTGTACATTTTCTTTTTATAACATAGACCAAAAGTTTTAGTCAACCAAAATATCTATGGTATAGGCCAAGCTCTAAAATATTTTATTTAAAAAAATGCTATTTTATACCAGCTTTATCACTCACTACTAGAATAGCAAAAGTAACATCACTTATCAATAACCTAAAAAAATGAACCACTTAAGCCAAAGGGCCAAACAAAATAGCAACCCTAATGAGCATCACAAGCACAGCATAATCTAATAGCCATAGTTTTATTTGATTAAACCCATAAGTGCGCAAGAACATAGATGTGGCTGTTCTAGCAGTAAATGCTGATGCTGAGCAGAGTGGAGCTGCATTAGACAGAGAGTGACGTACCTCCGGGTGGAACTGCTGCTCTGTGCGTGTGTGGCAGTACTGACAGCCTTCTCCACCATCACATTTACTCGGATCGCCCCATTCATCACTGTGCTTCACTGAGGGACACGGCAGCGCTCTTCAAAACCAAACACACACAGAAATACAGAAATAAAATGTCACAGAATTATTAGTGCTGTCAAAAGATTACTTACAATAAATTAATCATTTGACAGTACAAATTGACCTTTTCACAAGACTGGTATGATGCATTTAACGGCCATCAGCATCTTAAATCCTTAAAAGTTTTAAATATTTTTCTAAAAATACTAAAAAATAACAAAAAACGATTGGCGCTTGAGCGAGGCGTTTGTAATGAAGTGTCTATGGGGTAGGACAGTAAATTTTACATTGTTCTCTCTTCTGGATGCTATTATAAGTATCACACTCTTTTTTTCTATTTTCAAAAAGCTTTGATGACACCATCGCTGAGTTTTTCTTTTAGTATTTCAGCAAATAGGATTGTAAAAAATATTTGTTATGCTCTTGCATTCACTAGTTTATGGAACTATAACGATTTCCACTACTGAGAAACCAGAAATGTGAAAAGGGTCCATTATTAGGCTAACAATGTTAACATATTAAAGGTTCAAGAAACCCTGAAGTACTTTTTTGAGATTTTAACAGATTTTTGTGTGTTGAGCATCTGTTAAGACAATGTTAGCACCTGAATCATTTTGAGCTTTTGTCAGCTAATTTCATCTGGGTTTAAAATCATTTTTGGGGCAGGATCTAAATCGGTGACGTAGCATGAATCTGCTAGTGGAGTGATGACGGGTCGGTTTCTCATTATTATTATTTATAGCCGAGTTTTCTTATCCTATGAGAAGACCTTGCTTCTTAATTATCCATGAGAGTTTGTGCTTTCCGAAGGCAAAGCTGACCTGCCAAGCTGGGAGACCTGATGACTGGGTGAGACACGGGTCGTATGTGTTTGTTTTCATGATCCACTGGGTTTGTTGCATGTTTTTCCCCACAATGCTGCCAGGGCCGATACAGCAAAGCTGTTGGTTTGCAGCAAGCATTTTTGTCGGGAGAGCTGTACGAGAATTGGAGAATGGCAGATTTTGTCTTTTTTTTTCAGTTGAGTTCGTTACCATCAGGTTAACATTCAAGTACACATCTCATTTATCCATGCTGCTGTGTTCACACATGTTTTCAAATCCTCCGGATTACCGGCAGGGTTAATGATTGGAATATACAGGGCAATAGACCTGCTGTACTGCTATCCACTGTGTCTGCATTCAGACCCAGGGATTGAGGAGGAGAGAAGTCCTCCTCATTACAGAGTTTACATAAACATAATTATCTTTATAATGATATAAATTTTGGTTATGTGTATATGAAATTACGATGTAGCAGGGGAATTAATTACTTATCGTTTATTTCTTTGCATTTTAACTTTGTAAACTATAAATCATGTGTCTCCTCACAGTTTGTCTCTCATTTTGTGAGCTAACTGACAACAGTTGTTCGCTCCACTCTTTTCCCCCTGCACTGCCGGCCATGCCCACTCCTCCCTCTGCTCACAACGCTCCACGCCAATCTCTAAGCATTTTTTTTGTTTATTTCTGAGGTAGACTTAAACTAAAAGAGAGGTGGGGGGTTCATGACCTTTAAATTCTTGCAATTGCTTACATCTTTTTGCAACTAATCTTAAATAATTTAACACAAGTAACGGACATTATTTACTGACATTTCATCAACATAACTTGTCACCAGGCTAATTATGTAGACATATTTCTATTTAACCCCTCAGCCAAATATCACTTCTGTTGTGATCAGATCTCAGATCAGATCTTCCGCTGCACAGCACGGCACAGGTTACTTCAGTTTAGTTTTCGCATTTGCACTGCAGTTTAGCACCTCTTAAAGTGGGTGGGATTATTGCTATAGTTGAATTGCTATAGTTGCTGAATCAGCTCCTCGAATACCAATGAGAGGAACATCTGGACCTCTCCTACTGACCACAATACTACCATTTCAGGTGTTTAGATGTGTGAACCAAAAATACATCAGTGACTGCTGCTGACTATGTAAATATTGCCGGCTTGGTGTCTTTGTGTAAAAAAAAAAAAAAAGGTGCATCAACTTTGAGTTGGCTCAACTTAAATCAAGTCGAGTGCAGTACTTTGGTAAAATGTCAACTGATGTGCAGCAAGTTACAATTTACTTACAATTTTATGTATGATTCTCAGAGCAATCAGTGATCAGTAGTGTTTATCGACCATTGGAAAACCAAAAAAGGATCCTCTGTCTATGTGTGGACATAGAGAGAAACAAAATGTTGTGTCTCGCAGGACAACGCTGTTACATAAATTAATCAAACACAAACATCACTGGACATAAAAAGCTATTAAAAAACATATGCATAACTAACATATACTATAAAATACTTATCTAGACATATAAGACAGGCTATACAAGCACTTTTACATGAGACTGAACAATGCTGTGCGGGATATTGTGCAAGAGAGATATTAAAGTTGATTACTGTGCAAAAGAGGTATTTAACGTTTAATATTGTGCAACAGTTATTTAAGGTTGAAGCAAGCAGTGCAATATGATTGTAGTACATTTATAGTAAACATTGTTTTCATTATTAAGTTCTTGTAAGATGAAGCTTATGGCCCGTTTTCACTGAGTGGTACGGTACGGTACTGTTCGGTTCTATGCTTTTATGGCCGTTTCCACTGTCAAAAGGCGTACCGAACCGTATCACTTTTTAGTCACCCTTTGCAAAGGGTATCAAGGGTACCAAAAGGCAGAGCTAGACGCACAGCCGAATGCTATTGGTTTACAGAGATGCGTCATTCGCTCGCGCAACAAGCCAGAATGAAAACAAAGGAACCGCCATGTTTTAAATACCCAGCCAAGACATTACACAGTAATAATATATACATATAATAACGAGCCATGGCCGACCCGAGCTCAAACAAACCTTGTCATCGTCTTGATGAACAGCCACAAAGCCAAAAAGAGGAGAAGATTTTACTCTGTGCCCCGTAGTTTTTTACGAGCCTGATAAAGGTGACCCGTCCCGTATCGTACTGTACCAGTCAGTGGAAACAGACCATTAAGGCTGTCTCACACAGTGTGATTTTTTATAATCCTAAACGATTGTAGCATGTCAGACTGCACGAACATGGCTCTCACGTCACACTGTATGATCTCAGCCGTCATAAAGTCAGACTGGACGACAGTAAAGTTGCACCAAACACGGAAAAAAACACCCCCGGAGTTTGACGTCATCCACCCGCGACAAACTGTAGCAGCAATTTTGCACACAGCGTGTCTCAATAATAAAACCAGGAAGAAAAAAACGTTTTGACATTTCCCCACGGTCGTTTAAATTGACGCCTGAATCGCATCATCAAATTTGAAGCTCCTATTGGTTCTTGGATTGACGCTCAACACAGCTGTTGTCACACTGCAGGAAAGTGTCTAAAATCTTCTGGCACTGCCAGAACTTCATCAGAGGGAAAATCTGACCGTAATGGGCTCAAAGCGGCTGTCTGTGAACATGTCAAACCAATGATCAAAGATCACAGATTTTAGCCAAGGATTTCAGGAATCTTTCAGGATTTCTAAAATGTGTCTCAGATGACAAAATCGGGGATGACATCTCACAGTGTGAGCCAGCCTTTAGATAAAGTGTCAGATGCATAATAGAGAAGAGTGTTTCTACAGGTGGTTTGTCAAGTCCACTCACCTAAATGATGTACAATTTGAAATGCACAATGTTTCAAAGTGAAGTGATTAAGAAAATATCAGAGTCAGAGAGGTGAGAGGGTGTCTGATGGTGGTGATGAGGGTGTCTTAGGTGGTTTGTTAAGCACATTTGGAAGCTAGTTTAAGCATGTTTGGGAGCTAATTTAAGCTAAAAAAAAATTTAATTAAAAACATAACATACTTGTTTTTATTAATGGTATGACTCGCCTGGAACCTCACCTGGAGTGGTACTAAAAAAATGTATGGTAAAACTAGGTAGGTAATAATTGCAGGGGAAATGCCTTATGTGACCCTATGTTTGACTTTGCAACTACCAATAGGCTATGAAAATGTGACCTAAACATCAAGAAACTTGTGTTTTTACAATATGTCAACTCTATTTTGAAAATGTAGCTTATTTTCTGAAACATCAACTAATTAACAGACCTGTATTTGTGCTTGTGTGGGCTCCGTCTGCGGTCTTTGCTGTTGTGATAGTAGGGACATGCGTAGCCCTGACGGCACAGGCGAGGAGGTTTTTTGCAAAGCTCAGTCTTATAATGAGAGAGCACAAAACTGTTATCTGCATGAGGAGAGATGGAAAAAAAGAACGACGTGACATACTAATACAAAACTTTTTCAAATTGTGTGTGTATGTGAAGATGCTGATTTCACCTTGCCAGCGTGGATCTTCACTCAGGATCTTTTCTATCAGTGCAGTGCTGGCCACAACTCCAGACTGGCCTTCTCCAGACGAGCCCTCGGTCAACCCTGTAGTGGCCTGGGCTTCTAAAACCTGAACCTCTCTGATCAGAACAAAAGTAAATGCAGATGTCACATCCGCAATCTACCACAGTTGGGAGATGGTAAGGTTTAAAACAATACTTTTATACTGCAACGATGCATTATATCACTAAAAATGCGAAGATATCAATAAAATAAATGCTGTTCTAGAAAAATTTCCGTTCATGAAAAAAAACAGAAAGTTATTAGGTTATTAAGCAAAAACATTATTAGTAATAATTATTTGACATTTACGAGGTTGCAAAACATTTTCTGAAGAATTATGTGAAAATTAAAACACTAAACAACAGATCTTATTATTGTTTAAATTTACACTTGCTATTTAACTTGCAATATTGCACCTATTATTATATTTTTGACTAAATAAACACAATATTGCTGAGAATAAGCTTTAATTAACCACAAATTGGTTTGCTTTTCTGAAAATAAGACATGGCTAAATGTAAGCCACATCTGATTAAATATAAAAATATATATTTAAAAGTGAAACTTGTGGTTTTCTTAAAAGCAAGGTTCGACTATAAGGATGACCCAATATGCATGCAAATGTGATCTTAGAATCGAGAAACAGCACGACTTACAAAAATAATTGCGTTTGCGGGAGCAATAAAAAAGCAGGGGAATAACGAATGAGAGCATGATCAGTCGCGCTAACAGCTGATGTGATGCGCGCGACTAAAACGCGTGCACACTCCTGTTTTCTAGCTTGAAGCAACCGTGCCTGAAACGCAACTGTGATCAGTTCTCTTTCATATAGACCAGACAAAAAGTCATGCTAATGCACCCAGTCTTGCTGCTTTCAAGAGCTCCAAATATGTCTTTTTGTAAGCAGCACCGGTTGCTTTCACTTTAAACAGACTATTAATTGGCCTTAACCGTGTGATCATCTTTTCATTATCACACACACTATGTTTTTCACCTGCTTTCTTTTGCCTACGGTTATTTTTGTTAATATGGTTTAATTATCATATTTTTATAACAATATTGCTGTAATATGAGATTAACCCTCCATGTATGTGTAGTTAACTGGTGATCTGAGAGACCTTTAGCGAGGACAGATTACTGTGCATATTTTTGATACATGACAATAATTATTTTTAAAAGTCAATTGTTTTTCTTTGTTTGCTTTTTTTTAAAGAAATGTTTTGTTAAATAAAAAGTATAGTATACAGCTATATTCAGCTTGTTTTGACACATTTAAAATTTGTGGCCAAAAAATATTTATTGTTTGGTGTGGTCAGAGATAAATTGGGTAAATCCTTAATTTTGAGTTCTGAAAAGTCATGTAAAATAAAAACTGTTTGCAGTATAACACTTTGAAACCATGACCCATTTGCTCATACATGACACACAAAACGTGAAATGAATGAGGAGGCATGTGGACAAAACAAAAAATAAATAAATTCAAGTAATTTTAGCATGTCAAAGTCATATTTATGCATATAAAAAAATATTTTCCCAACAACAAAATTGTGGCTAGTGAAAATGCAGGGTGGCTAGTAACGTTGGAAAACTACTAGCCACAGTGGCTGGTGATCAAAAAAGGTAATGTCAAGCCCTGCTAATATAGCAAAATAATAATAATAGTAATAATAATAATAACAACAACAACAACAACAACAACAACAACAATAATAATAAAATATATATATAATAATAGTAATGGCATAAAACAGAAGAGAAAGGATATAAAACAGATTTTGGTAGAAAATGTTGAATAAGCAGTTTTCATTTTCAGACAAAATATTGCTCTAAAAACTAGCTACACACCTGATGTCATATACAGGGCTCCGGAGGTCATGTGAGCCATGAGCAAAGGCACAGTGAGGGCCGTTTTTACTGCAGTGCCCCTTTCCATCAGTCTCGTGGATACAAGAGCCGGTCTTATAGTAGCGCAGATGATACCGCCTCTCCGTGTCTCCAGCTGTTCTGTGTAGAAATGGACACCTGCCAATAGATACATATTTTAAAGGGGTCATGAACTGAGGAATCAAACTTTGCTTGCTCTTTTTGACATATAAGAGGATTCTATACAATTAAAAACATGCTACACGTTTCAGAACTCAAAACTTTCATGTTCAAACGACAGGTTGTGAAAGTATGAACAGAAGATCAAAGGCCTATTTGTACATCATTGGCTGTTCAGCTCCACCAAAGACTATAGCTGTGTCTCATTTCAGAGGCTGCATCCTACGAAGGACGCAGACTTCAAAGGTGAGTCCTTCGAAGTCCACAAAAGCCAAACCGAGCATTTTGAAATGAGACGATCTAGCCTACAGAGGATGGATCTTGTCACCAGGCAACCATAATAGCTGCTGTTAATAAGCGCTGATAAAATGTGTAATGACTTTTTTCAAAGTGATTTTAAAACTTATTTTTAAGCAATCTGAAGGCAAAACAAGGTATACAGAAGCTGGAAATATATTTCCTTTGATCCATGCATGTACACAAAAATGTAAACTGTCTATAAAATCACTCTTTAGTAAGACAAGTCATATTATATTTGTTTTTTAACATGTGTTTAGATATCCCAGTAAAATAAACTTAATTCATACATTTAAAACAGGGTTTTCTTTTAAAAACATCCTGCCGTTATCAGTGCATAATGAATCTTGGGACATTTGAGGCCGCGAAGGATCCACCTGTTGTGTCCTTCAGTACCTGGGAAATGAAGGACGCATTTTGAGGCTGCGTTTGAAGGAGCTTTCAAAAGTTTTTGAAATAAGACAGTCTTCATCGAGCCGCGATGATGCAGCGCACGTCGAATGCATCCTTTGGAGGATACAGCCTCTGAAATGAGACACAGCGTATAGAATACGCAACACATGTCACTTGTATACTTTTGAATGAGAAAAAGTGTAACTGTCACTATGGCGAATGAAGCCCCGCCTTCTAGTACAGGAGCCAATCAGCGATTGCTATATGGCGAATAAAGCCCGCCTTCTAGTACAGGAGTCAATTATCGATAGCTATAGACATTTTTCTTAGAACGGAAAATTACCCATTATGCTTTGCGTGTATGCGCAAGGAGAATGCTAAGAACTTCCGGTCGGCAGCTGATGCGTGTAAACAGTCGCATTCGGACAGCTTTAAAATGATCGTTTTAATCTATTTTACCTGTTTTTATCATCTTTGAACTAATACTGTTGTAGATCAGCACCACCTCCTGGACTGATCATTTAAAAAAATGTGATCTAATAGGATGGAAAACAACCACAATAGTATCTGGATGCAGCCTTTATGATGCACGCTGAGATTGCATCACTCAGCGATGCAATGTCAGACACAACTGAGTGAGTGACGTCACTGTGACGGGTAGGTTTAGGGGTGGGCTTAGGTGAGCGCATTAAAAAGCATTGGATGCAGCTGACAGAAAAATGACAGAATGACAGAAAAACACAAACCGTGGTAAATACTACACACTAAATTAAACATAAACGGCTCGCGTTTAGAATAAACAGCAAATCAGCCAGCAGAGTCAGTAACGGACTTTTATTGGTCATTTTTGTAAATTGCATGACTTACACACCTGTTAAGTTTCATGCCAGTAATCTGGTTTGCTCTATGATGCAGTGAAGTATTGCGTGCGTGCGTGTGTGTGTGTGTTGAAGAGCCGCTGAGCTAACAGCTGACAGGCCGGGGAAACGCGCGCGCGCACACACTGTATTTCTGACGGCAGACACATGAACTAGGAGAACTTTTTTCTCTCGCGCTTGAGCCACATCTGACAGATGACGGCTTTAACACACACCTTTCAAAGTTGTGTGTCACAAAAACTCTCCGTAATTCACTTAAAACGCTGTTGAAACCTATTTTTCGGAGCGCAAATTACCAGTTGTAAACACTGTAAACGGAAGTTCTAAACATTCTACCGGAAAATGCTGGTCACTATGGAGCCCTCCATGCAGCAGCCAAAAAAAAAAGGTCTATAGAATGACAATTCTCAGGTGGAGGGGCTCGGACCAGAGGTGAGTTTCCGCAGATTTAGAAATTAAACTGAAGACACAGTTGTTGTTTAATTTTAATGGTTATTCGTAATATGAAATGTAATCATAAGCTTGGCAAGTAGTTTTAGAAAATTTTATGTTTCCCCATTTAAACAGAATGCCTGAGCATACTACCCGAGAGGCGTTTCAAAGATGGCCGCCGAGTAAAATGACTTGCCTTTAAGGGACTTTGGCTCCACCTACTGATTCATGAATGCATTAGGTAGAGAGAAGCAAATGATTGCTGAAGTCCGTTCTTCGTTCGTGGATTACTTAATTAGCTGGAATTGGTTATTGATGATTTGGCACGATTAAGGATTATTTTGATATTCAAAACTCATCCGAGAGTTGTTGTCATACAGTAGTGGTTAAATGTAGTTTCAGTTTAAGTTTAAAGTAAAAAATGTATATGCACTTTGAAATAAAAGTACAAAAACTGGGACAGGGTGGTTCTCCCCATGGGCTTTAAAAAGAACATTTATTAATTTGGACATTTTAGATACAAACACATACTATTTTAAGGTACCGACCCAGTTTTAGTACAACTTTTGTATAAAAACAGACATGCACAATATCAACTGTTTTTTTTTGTTTGTTTTTTTTAAGGAATAATAATTGATGCAGTCATGTGCGTGTTTTGACAGCTAATGATAACTTCAGGGATCGATAGATGTCAGATCAGTTCATCCAGACATTTTAATCTTCAAACAAGTTCGCAAATCAGAACCAAATTAGCCAGACATCAGTTATCAAGATTAAAAGATCCAGGATCTGTCAAATCATCTTAGATCAGGGGTGTCCAAACTCGGTCCTGGTTAAGCTGCAACTTCCTTCAACACACCTCCCTGAAAGTTTCTAGTATACCTAGGCTGCGTCCGAAACCACCTACCACTCAGTAGGTACTCCATTTAAATTTAAACGTACTACTCGGCCATTAGAAAGGTACGTTCTATACAGTATGAATGTGAGAAGTATGAATGGAATTCGGACATGCTACATTCGCCATTTCGTCATGGTCACGTGACCTACCTGCGTCAGTTGCGTCGCTTCACTCCATTCATGAATTCTCTCGCGGGGCATCATGGGATAGTGCAGCGTGCATGGGATGCGCACTTTAAAATCTCGCCGGAAGTAGTAAGTCATCCGGGTACTTCTCGCATACTGATTTTCGAATTCTATGAATTCGGACATACTACTCAGCTCGCATACTGATTTTAGCGTACTGTATAGTATGGAAGTATGCGGTTTCGGACGCAGCTACAGAAAGAGCTTGATTAGCTGGTTCAGGTGTGTTTAATTGGGGTTGGAACTAAAATATAAAGGACACCAGCCCTCCAGGACTGAGTTTGAACACCCCTGTCTTAGATAATTTAAGCAAGGTACGAAGAACGGACCACCGGTCTATGCAAAAACTAAATGATAAAGACGCAATGAAGACAACATAAACCACAAAATAGTAGTCTTTGTACTGCGTTCCAACTGATCCCAACATTAAAAAGTAGTAAACTTTATTTTTTCATGAAGTTTAAACCACGTCAGTAAGAACTTGATTCTTTATTCATTTCATCTTTACGGTGAATTTACTTATAAAATATATATCTTTTATTTATTTATTTTTTTTATTTTTCTCCTAATGTTTTCTATTCATATTCTATTCATTTACTTAGCAATAGTTCACCTTAAAAAGGAAATGCTGTCATTATTTACTCACCCTTCACTCCTCATAAACCTGTTAGGAGTTTTCTTTCAGATATTCTGAAAAAAGTTAGAAAACATGTAAACACTGACTTCCATAGTAGGAAAACAAGCACTATGGTAATAAATGATTACCGGTTGTTTACAGCTTTCTTCAAAATATCTTCTTTTTGGTTCAGCAGAAACACAAAAACTCATAAAGGTTTGGGACTACATGAGGGTGAGTAAAGATAGTAAATATAACTTTCATTTTGGGTGAACTATCCCTTTAAATCATAGTGTAACCATAAACTGACACACATGTAGCACAGTCTGAACATGTTAAGAGTGTGTGCTGGTTCTTACTCATCCCCATCTGGACATGTCCCTGTGCCCTCGTCGTATTTAACGCAGTACACGTCAGGACTGTAATTAAAGGTTCCGTCTCGTCTGCGAATTGGCCTCCGTCGTCTCTGGTTTAGGAAGTGCCAGTTGAAGCAGGTGAAGGGCCTGTGCTGAGTGCACTTGTGCTGAACGAAAAGAGGACACTGTTCTGTCCGAAACTCCTTTAGATACCTGAACACAGAGGAGAGACTAAAGGAGTCACACTCTTTTATAGCTAAACTAACAAAACACAAAATAGCATAGATGTGGCTACCAAACATTTAAAGGTTGAAAATAGAGCCGGGCACTGTATTGATTTAGCATTGATATCCCAATGCGTGCATCTGCAATAATCACATTGCAGGATCTGTTGCAAAGTTGTTGTGGAGTCATTGCAAAGATTAACCATAAAGTTAGTAAAGTGTTTATGTTTATGTGTGTGTCTTAAGGCCTGTGTGAGCCTTTCAAGCCACATTAAAGCATTCACACACGAGACATTTTGTTTGTATCTTTAGGAAAGGTTTGTTTTGTTTATGCAGTGTTAATTTACATTTGACTGTTCAATTTGTGTATCTTAGAGATGCGCGGATCAGCTGAAATGTCACCCGAATCCGCTCCTTCCTTCTAATCATCCACCCGCCCGCATTTATTTTTTTGTTTATATATATATATATATATATATATATATATATATATGCACCAGACCCGCACCCGATTGACACTATAATAATTCAAATTCTTTGTTTTAAGCGAGATGATAAGTCACTGTGGATCGTTTGTTATTAACAGCAGATTAGCTTTTACATATACAGGAAAAAGATAACAAAAACGGTGCCACTTCAGCCTAAACAGCAGCTATGTTATGTTTACTTGGCCTTTTTCTTTGCACTGTGCAAAAACATAATGGCATCTAGCCTACTGTGCCTGGATTGGGGCTTCACAATCTGTTTGACCCAGAATGATTGCAGATTTTCCTCCAAAGAGTGTAATATCTGTCATGTTTATTACTTGACTTTCATAAGAAAAAACATAGATTTAAAATCATTGATATATTAGTAATTTTACCATTTTGATATAGAACCCTGGAGCTGTAGAATTAAAGTCAAAATGTTTGAAAATATAGTATATACTATGTTCAGGTTTATGCTCAACACTTTTATATTATAACAACGCTTGCAACATCTACAAAATTATGTAACAAAATCTTCACCCAATAATCAGGAATGAATTAATAGTCTTTAAAGGCCTCATGAAAGTGATTAAAATATGTATAGTGGTTTCTAAAGTATTATTTCTAATTATAAAATAATCAGGAAAATTATAAAAAGCTCTTTATGCATTATTTACATGTTATATTAGAGAAATCAAAATGTGTTTTACTCTTATGATATATTTAACTTTTACTTTGTTGGACTCTTTAAAAACCTTATACACAAGTTTAAATGCAAAAACAAATACATTTGCAAGATTTAACTGGAAAGTCTTGAAACGCCTTGAAAAAGCACTAGAAATTTGTATAGTGGTTTTGAACATTAGTCCTAAACTATTTAAACCAGCTAAATCTGGCTTGCTTGCTTTTTCAGAGGTACACCCTTTATTATTTGTGTTTAATTCTAGTTGACAAAAAACCCTGCACAAATGTAAAGTAAGAGCTGTGTGTGGACAGTTATATGGCGCTTCAACAGTGGTTTGTGATCAAAAATAATAGATTAGCACTTTAATAACAATTTTACAGAGGACAACACATCGCATTAATTAACCATTCACAGCTTGCCTCCAATACTGTGTTTACAAACCACCAGGAAGCTGAAGTCCATCCTTCAAAACAACTCCTCACAGCAATGCATACACAGACCATCACACTAGGCCTTCATTGAATTAATCTCCCGATCCAGATCACCAGAGCCACTAAACCCCATCAGAGGCGTGTAAAATTTGCTGATGCATGAAAGATGTGTGATTTGCATGAGCGATCAGGTGGGTGTAAAGGTGTTTGGTTACGTACGTGTAGTGCTGGGGCTTCTCGGGCTGTGCGTGCAGCACGTTAGCGGGGGAAGTCGTGCCACCTGCCGAGGGAGACGAGCTGGAGGAGGACGATGAAGGTCCCAGGCTGGCCGCGGCACCCGAAGAACCGGGCTGAGATGGTGCTTTCGACATGATTTATCAAACTATGTCCATCTAACTATTTAATATTGGGAGAGCTGCGAAGTCCGCATTCTTTTTCGATGTGCGCATGCGCTAGATCTGGCGAGGAGGAAATTCCGGGCCATTGTGGTGACGTCGTCTTTGTGAGCGAATCGATTCTTTTGAACAGTTCAGTTCTATTTGATCTGTGCATAAAGGTTGGATGAGTCGATTTAAATGATTCATTGAAAAGAATCAGATGATTCAATACATCGAACCGTGAAGTCAAACATAATTAATAGAGGTAAATATCCAAATTAAGAGCGAGATATAATTCAAATTTAAAGTCATAGATACAATTTATCAATTCGTCGTAATTCATTTGTTCACGAAACGTATTACATAATAATATATATTATAAATCATACTTATTTGATTAGAAATGTATAAATATGTTTTTAAATTTTTTAACTATCTTTAAAAATGATTTGTACTTTTTAATAAGCATAATAAAAAGGCAAAAAAGGTATAGTTTGCATATGCAAAAAATGTGTGCATTTAAATATCTGTTGATTTAAATTTAGGATTTAGGTACCTTTGTAATTTAAAATAACAAAATGTTAAGCATAAAAATCAAAGGGGTCAAAATAACAAAAGAATAGACGATATTAAAGGCATCACATTTTGTAACAAAACCACAATCATGTATTTCAATATTGCACATATACAGAATATTACAATATGGTATTACAAACTATCATACATACTAATGCAAAACAATAAACTATATCTACAGTGCTCAGCATAATTGACTACACCCCATTTTGAAAATTTATATTTGTATCAATTTCTCAGTGAATATGGGTAATGTATCTTGGTGCATTTAAACAAAACTGATTTATAAAACAGATATATTTATTAAAATAATATTTTAGTCGCCAAACATCTTTAGAAACTGAAAGATAATACAATTAAATTCAAGCAAAATTTAGCCCAAACAAATTACAACTTACAAAATTTCAACTACATCTTTCCATTTTTTGTTTCTGTTATTTTTTCCTCTTTTTAAATTTGTATTTAATATTATTCCTTGACATATAAACTTGGGTGTACTGGTATTTGGACCTTTATTGTAATTTATTTTGTTAGATAAGCTCCAGGTTTGGCTTCAGTACTGACTAACCTAATGTATATACACAAATATAACATTGTATAGCTTCCTATTAAAAATATGAATTTAAAAGATAGATTTGAGAGGGGTGTACTTCTATATGCTGAGCACTGTATCTCTATATATTATATTGTTATATGTAACAATACATCATATAGTAAACACATAATGCACATTTGAAGATGTCCAGTTCACTCAAGGTTTGAAATTTTCAGACAAACCATTCTGTGTGTTTAAACCCAGCAGCTGTAGGCACTAAAAAGGTACAAATGTAAATAGAATTAAATTAATTCCACACAATCCTTTTATTGCATGAAACCACTCACCTATACGGTTAACAATCTCTTCACACTCACTACAGTTAGCAGCCTGTAGGACCACACAACAGAAGCCTGCCGGTTTGCCAGCTTGTGGTGCGTCTCTGAAACCAATCAAATGTTTGACTACTGAATAAAGTCCAAGTTTGAAAACACAAAAGCCTGGAAGGAAATGTCACTGATAAGCAAATGAAATGCAGATAACCCAGTCTCATAATAACCTGCCTGACATTTATTTAAACTGCAACAGCAGATCAAACACAGAATGCCTGTAATAATCAAAGTTAAAATAGAAGTATTTGATATTTCATGAAGGAAAGCTTTGTGTAAACACACATCTCATTTGAAAGGCTCTATTTGTATTAATTTAAATGTATTGTTTGATTTTATTTACTGCCACTGTCTGAAAGACTAATACGAAATAAGCCCTCTGGTGGATTGATTCAAACTTTAGTCTATAGTCTTATATTTCTGCATATAATTATATTATAGCAGTGTAATTTTAATGACTTGATCTGGAAACATGATGCAGGTGAACTGCTGACTCAAAGCTTTTGTAAAAAATATTCACATCATGATCAGACACAGAACTTTGTTGTGAGTATACCAGGAGCTTAAATCAAGTTTAGTCTTTAATACGTTTTAAGGGTGAGCACAAGCAATATGTATATTAATATAAATAAAATAATAATTAAGTGAATAAATAAATAGTAACAGTTATTTTCTGGCTGCGGTTCACTTATTGGCCACTGGTGTCGCTGAACAGAAGGGCTATATGCACAGCTAGTGTTTTTCAGCCAATGATGAACTTTTGGTTGGAGCTTTATATGACGATTTTCTATTTCATAAGGTTCCTTTTACAGCATCGACGTTGTAATGTAATTCAAATATAATTAATCAAATGGACTTAAGCATCCATTAAGCATCCATTTGATTGTTAAAGCGTAAAAAGTGATGAAAGACCGTTTATGCACAGGCACTGTAATTAGCAGCAGGCTAGCGCAGAAATTGCTTAAAAAATACTGGTATAAAATTAATTTCCATATTTTAAAGACATGACATGGAAAAATATTATTAAATGCAGCGATTCTTGTTTGGTCTGATACTCACTTTATATCGTATCTCAGCCAGGCAGTGAAGATCGCTCTTTTTTAAAGAATTCAGATCTTAAATGCGGCGATTTTGTATGGGATGACAATTAACCGGAAGCCCTGGAGCTGACTGACTGAATTTAAAAGTCCGTGTGCATATACCCCATTGCTTAGGTACAAATAGATATATATATATATAAAATACTTCCAGCATGGAATAAAAAATATATATATATTTAAAAGGACTTTGTGATGTTTAATCCAAATAAATTCTGAGTTCAGAGAAAAAAAGTCAGAATTGCAAAATTTAAACTCTAAAAAAATGTATCTAAATTGTGTGTCTACATTTTTTTTTTACATTTTTTAATCTTGTTGCACTAAGTTAATAAATAAATAAAGAAATAATTTTCTAGCTGCAGTTTATTCATTGGCCACTGGTGACGCTGAAAATAAAGCTTTCTTAATTTTATAGCCCTGTAATTGATATCTCTATAAAATACTTCCAGCATGGAATAAAAAAAAATATAAAGGTATATAAAAAGGTCTTTGTGATGTTTAATTAAAAATATATTCTGAGTTGTGAGAAAAAAGTCAGATTTGCAATTTTTAAACAAACCAAAAAATCTATCTATATCTAAAATGTATGTTAAAGAGTCACACTTATCTGTTTCTCACTTATTGGCCACTGGTGTCGCTGAAAAGAAGGCTTTCCTAATTTTATAGCCCTGTAATTGCTTAAGTACAACAAGATATCTATATAAAAGTCTTCCAGCATGGCTTAAATATATCAAAAAGGACTTTGTGATAATAAATTCTGAGTTCAGAGAAAAAAAAAGTCAGAACTGCAAAATTTTAACTCTAAAATATAAATTTTCTTTTCGGCTTAGTCCCTTTATTAATCTGGGGTCACCACAGCGTAATGAACCGCCAACTTATCCAGCATGTGTTTTACGCAGCGGATGCCCATCCAGCTGCAACCCATCACTGGGAAACATCCATACTCATTCACACACACACTCATACACTACGGTCAATTTAAGCATACCCAATTCACCTGTACCACATGTCTTTGGACTGTGGGGGAAACCAGAACACTCAGAGGAAACCCACACGAACATGGGGAGAACATGCAAACTCCACACAGAAACGCCAACTGACTCAGCCAAGGCTCGAACCAGCAACTTTTTTGCTGTGAGGTGAACGTGCTACCCACTGCACCACCACGTCTCAACTCTAAAATATAAAGTCTAAATTGTGAGTTAAAAGGTCGCAGTTAACTTTTTACATGAATTTTAAACCTGTGACAGAAACATGCTTCCATACACCTGCTATTTAATGCTTCTCAAAATACTTACAATACACAAAAAGCAAAAATGGTTAAATCCGGTTGGCTGCCGAATCTCCCAACACATGATATCTCAGGGAAGTGGTGTTGAAACAGCTCCTGTTAGAAAGAAAAAAACGTGTCTTAAAGCAACCTCTACATTATTCACACATTACTTCAAAGTGAGTAATACAAACCTGCTTATTAGACTTATCTATGCAGGTAAGATGAGTCTCCTTAACATCCAGCAGTACTTCCTATAAAACAAAATCAGAATCCATGATGAAAAATGAAACACCTCACAACTACCTTGCATATTTATCTCTCTACATAAAACTCACTTGCTCAATTGCAGATATACCTTTCTTGTCTGTCTGCTCTCTAGGACCACAGGAATGGCATGCTGCAGAACCTCCTTACCTCCATACTTACAATTAAACAAAAAGTAAGATTCATAGTCAATAACCAAACTACACGTAGACTTAAAAATACACATGCATGGATTACAGATAAGCAAGAGCACCATAAAGAGAGAGAGAGATGTTTACACAGCTACTGTACCATTCCTATGTTTGCTTTTCCTAAGAGGTCCACGGCATACAGGATCCTGTTAATGAAAGCCGATCAAACAGTGACAGCTCAGGCTGTTTATGGTATTTGAGACTAATACATTGTAAACACACATTAAATCTTTATTGAGAGTACCTGCCGTCTTTCACACACTGCGTCTGGCTTTTCTTCTGAGCTGCTGTGGTTTTGTCCTGCTGAGAGGTTGGTTTAGGGCCAAACTGAAGCGAGGGTTTTTCTTGTTTGAGCTGCCGTAAGTGTTTGACCAGTGGCTGATAGATGGATCCATCTTCTCCTCTCCAGCGTATGAAGTGAATGGAGAGTGGCTGACCCTTGAGTTTAGACAGAACCACACCTGCCTTTAGAGGGAAGAAGTGTGTGGCCTGTTATATTTTTGGTTATGTATTTATATATATATATATCACCAGTGGTGTAAAGTAACAAATTACAAATACTCAAATGACTGTAATTGAGTAGTGTTTCTCAGCAGTTGTAATTTAAAAGTAGTTTTAAAAATGTGTACTTTCACTTTCCCTTGAGTACATTTTTAGTGCTGTATCTGTACTTTTACTCCACTACTTTCCTTCAACCTGCTGTCACTACTTTATTTTTTCTTGTTTATGGGGATTCGAAAAATCAGTCCTCTGATTTCTGTCCAATAATTGCACATATAAAGTAAATCACATCATAATGAACTACCTGAAGACATGGGCAATTTATAATTGCAGCAAACAGTTTAGAAGTATTAAAAGTGTCCAAGACGATGTCCAAAATATTTACACGCATTGACCCAGAGACTGTTTAGATCAGTCATGGGGACATTGCATTTTGTTTGGAAATGAAAATCAGGTTGACGTCAGAATTCAACATAAGTCAATGTCCAACCTAAAATCAACCAAATATCAACGTCTTTTGACGTCATTATTGGATATTAAAATAACATTGTCCTTAGACACTAGCTAGACATTTATTTGTGGTCACCTGATATCACAACCTAAATCTAACCCAAAATAAACATCATAACTTTGTGTACCTGCTGGCAATAACTAAATGCACTACAGAATGTTACATTTACACACATCCACAAATTACATGTAAATGCATCAGCTTTTTACAGCGTACAAAAACACACTACTCACTATGAGTACTTTTGAAAGGGCTACTTTTCACTCATACTTTGAATAATATTTACAACAGATACTTTTATTCTACTTGCACTACATTTTAGGCAAGTAATGGTACTTTTACTTCAGTATGATTTTTCAGTACTCTTTCCACCACTGTATTTCACATTTCGTTTTTGTCAGAAGAAGCATTTATCTTGTCTTCCATATTGTGACGTACAGCTGAGAGAAACTGATTACTGAAAAAGGGGAAAATAAAATGCAGGGGCTTGGTTGGGGAAATCAGTTGATTGGATAAAGACAGTCAATTCAGCAAAAGTCCAGGAAAAAATGTTGATTGTCTATTGTTAGTCTATTGTTAGTTGTCAACAAATGGTAATAATAAACGTTTACAAAGCGCTGTAATACTTTTGAAAATCATGATCGCAATATATATGTCACTATCACCAGCGATCTACAGCCAAAGATCGCTGGTAAACACATACACAGTCACATGGACTACAAATCCGCCATGTTTTTGACTACAACCCCATACATGCACTCTGCTCACACACACATGTTCCAGATCAGGACTGATGGCCTACTTAAGCTGAAACCACTCAAAGACTGATTATTGCACTACATAAGGAACACAAACACTGTTGCTGGGTGTTGCTAACTGTTACAAGTGAGCATTACGATGCGTTTAGCCTTGCCTTCCATGGTTTAGACCCTTGCTTGCTTTGTTTTGTTTGATTATTCCCTGTATGCTGCCTGCCTTGTGATCATCTGCCTGATATTACGACTATGACTCTGGATTGCCCATATACAGTACATCTGTTTGTTCCTGTTTTGACCCCTATTTAACCATTTTACTTATAAAGACCTGCATACGGATCCTCACTACGTTGAAGCGTCTATCCTTGTTACAATATATGACCATGTCTAATACAGATGCCCAGAAAATTGTTAATTTTTTTTTCTAAAATATTGTGTGAGGCAGCAAGTCCAGAGACTGCTGTGTACACCATAATTTTATTATTTTTTTTAAATCCCTTTAATGTGTTATATGACTATTAAAAGGGGTCGAATATTTTCTCAATTGAACTGAGTAGCGGTGCATGAAAAACCTTTCATGCAATTTACACAACAGCATTTTGGGGTTCTAAAAGCTTGTGCACTCCAGGACAATTTTCATTTGTGCTTTTCGCCAACATTTAATGCAACAAAGCATACGATTCTGAGTGTGCACAGCACACCCATGCACAAAAGTCCAGCCATAAAAGTGCCATTAAAAAAAACAACAAAAAAAAAACGCATTGGGCACGTTAAAAACTGCTCAACCAATGAGATTGGCACTTTTGTTCATAAACTCAAAATTCTGAAGATTGCCAACTACTGGTCTGGCATGCATAAGTGTTTTTAGTCATTTTCAGTGATCTGTGTAAACCTGGATAATTTTTTGGCAATGCTGTTGTCAGTATGTGAAACTTTTTAAAAACACAAAATAAATATATAATTGTTGTGTAAATATATTAAAATATATACTAAAATTATTACATAAATCAGCGGAGAGAATTTTGTCATTTCAATGAATTATATATTTCATAAAATATAAATGAAATATATGCTGGTTAACTCGTTCATATTAAGACCAGGCTCTGTGTTTATTTTATGGACTATAGCCCAAATATTGTATGAATTAATGGTACTGTAATGGATTTATTTATTTATTTTTACTTAAAAAGATATGCAGCTTATAGTATCATTTACATGTAATGTATGCATTTGATTGTAAGATTTCTTCTGACCTGCCCATTGCCAGCATTCCTCAATGAAATCCCATTTATTTCATCAATGATGTCACCAGGCTCCGCAAACATATCCACCTGAGCTTGACTACCCTGAAGCAGATCCAACACAAACACACGTCCATCTAGGTACCTTCAGAAAGAATACAAATATGAGATATGAATGCTCATACTAACTATGGTTATTTGATTTTCATTGTAGAACATCAACTTTGTAGTTGACTGTGCATTTTAGCACAAAAGTATGTCCCGAATCACATACTTATGCACTGTCCTGCACCATTTTGTAGTATAAATAGTGTAAGTAATTCATTCTGAATGAAAATTATAAAAAGAATGAGTACACTTTAAATACCCAGATGCACTTTTTCTACTGAAAAACACAAGTGTGTGATATTGAATACTTACACTCAACGGTCGCAGATTTTTGTTCATGTAGCGGAATAAGAGGAGCTATCAGGCGCTAAAGTTGGATTATTTATTTTGGATTTTGCAAGCAGTATTCTAGATTTCTAAATCCGTCTCCAGGATGAAGAGAGTCCTTACTGCAGGTGGAGGAGTTCAAGTATCTTGGCCTTTTGTTCACAAGTAAGGGAAGGATTGAATGAGATTGACAGACAGATCGGTGCAGCAGCAGCAGCAGTAATGCAGTTGATGTACTGGTCTGTTGTGGTAAAGAAGGAGCTGAGCCAAAAAGCAAAGCTCTCGATTTACCGGTCAATCTATGTTCTTACTCTCACCTATGGTCATGAGTTTTGGGTCATGACCGAAAGGACAAGATTTCAGATAGAAGCAGCAAAAATGAGTTTCCTTTGCAGGGTGGCAGGGTGCACCCTTATAGATAGGGTGAGGAGCTCTGTCACCCGAGTGGAGCTCGAAGTAGAGCCACTGCTCCTCCACATCGAGAGAAACGGCTGAGGTGGCTCGGGCATCTGTTTCAGACACCTCCTGGACGCCTACCTAGGGAGGTGTTCCAGGTATCTCCCACTGGGAGGAGGCCCCGGGGAAGACCCAGCACACACTGGAGAGACTATGTCTCTCAGCTGGTCTGGGAATTCCTTGGGATCCCCCGGAGAAGCTGGAGGAAGTGTCTGGGAAGAGGGAAGTCTGGAGTTCTCTCCTGACACTACTGACCCCACAATCGGCCCAGAAAATTGGATACAAATTAATAAATTAAATTCATTCATTCATTCATTTTAGTTTGGTTTAATCTCTTATTTATCAGGGGTCACCACAGCAGAATGAACTTTATAACTTTATTAGTTACTAATAACGTTAGCTAATTAACAAGTAACTAATAGCTTTTACTAGTTAATGTTATTATATATAAACATAGTTAAACTGCAGTTTAATAGTATATAGGGGATGTCTACATGTACATATTCAATGATGTTGCTGTACTTGATTTATTTTACCAATCTGGCAACCTTTAAACTTTGACTGGGAAACAATTTGAATTTCTGTTATAAAATAAAATGTTAGTGTTGCATTTGAGACAACACTAAACTCTATGGAACTCTACGGTTGAGTGTATAAGTTTATAGTGTATACTGTAGTGTGCCATTTGAGAAGCAACTAAATTTTTTGACACAAAGAACAAAAAGTTTAATCAGAATGAGCAAAAATCAATTCTGCAAAACTAGCCGAAATGACACAAATAAATGCAGCATTCAGAATTGAAAATACGAGCCAACATGCTAACCTGAGCGCTATTCCCAGCTCCCGACAGGGAACAGTTTCATAGATCTGACACACCTAAAACACAAGCAAGGTTTGCAACATGCAGTTCAGCACTACATATTCATGCACATACAGATAAATGAATTAATGTCCAGATATTAAGATTGTACCGGAAGCAGCCAGCTTTCATCTAGGAAACTGCAGTTCTGAGATTATAAGATCACAGAGAAATAGTTTGAAAAGTTAACTCAGCACAATGAAGCATATCCTAAATGCAGAGGCTTAGCAGTTCATACCGCAACACTGATCTTGAAGTCCATTTCCGACAACACCATAGACAGCGAAAGAAATGGTTCTGTTTGAAGACATTAAAGGTCATTATCAAAACATTTCTCTATAAGAAAACTTAGATCATTTAATAGAGCTCACCTAAAAACTCCTCATTTCTCAGAATAGAAATGTTAGGACAGTACCACTGTGGGGAAAATAAATCATGTGGGTTATTTTGTCAAAGATAGGATTGAATCATCAATCTGTGAGTGTCCACTAACCTCAATTACTCTGTTTGTGTGGAGAAGATGTTTCACTACACATCCCAGTGTTCTCCTCATCAGCATGAGCCGTATGAAGAAGCGTCCTCGGCCTTGAGATGTAATGAGTTTGCTGCAGGCTGTGCTCTGCTGCACGGCCAAAGAGATCGAACTCAACCTTCATGAACAGACAGAACATGCTGCTCAGACAACCACATCATTCACCACATAATACGGCTATTTAGGTCATTATACAGAAAAAAAAACATTTGATCTGTGGTGTGGTGATTATCGTCAAAAACTATAGAATACAAAAGACAGTTTTTTAGTTTTGAATGGGGAAAAGTGTAACGGTCAATATGGCGAATTAAGCCCCACCTTCTAGTACAGGAGCCAATCATCGATCGTTATAGAGTGACGATTCTCTAGGGGAGGGGCTCAGACCAGATGGGAGTTTCTGCAGATTTTGTGTGATTTGATCGTTTAGAAATGAAACTAAAGAAACAGTTGGTGTTTATTTTATTGGTGATTCCTAATTGAAATTTAATTGTAATGCTAATCGTTAATCGAGGCGTTTCAAAGATGGCCGCCAAGTGAAATTACTTAAAAGGACTTTGTCATCATATGATGCATTGTGTTCATCTTAAGCCAATATTTCCAGTGTTAAGAGAGGAGTTAATGTTAGATTTGGTAACCAGACAAATTACTCCACCAACTACGAACTATCTGATCGTAATGGAATAATGTGCACCTTTTGTAAAGCTGCTTTGAAACAATAATTTTTGTAAAAAAGCGCTATACATATAAACTTGAATTGAGTTGAATTGAATTAAATTTGGTGCGTTCAATCACTGTAAAGCCACCTTCAATTGAGATGGGCCTTGGCGATGTTGTAGTCCCAACAATTAATGTTAATCCTCGGTATACACATCGCATGAGTGCGCAATAGGGATGTCCCGATCAGGTTTTTTCTCCCTGGAGTCCGAGTCCGAATCATTTGATTTTAAATATCTACCGATACCGAAACTCGAGCCAATACTTCTATAATACATAAAAAGGAATAAAAAGAGCGAAGAAACAGAACCAGAATGTTTCTTATTTTTTTATTTAATTCACCTGATTTAAACCTTCAACAACTGTTAACAAACAGAGCACTTGTGTGAGGTAGCTTGAACAATCAAGTAATAAATGACATAAATTCTTCCCTTTTGGACTTTAGTGCAACAGTAAATATATAAAAAATCTAATATAAAAACAAATAGCACCTCAACATGAACGTCCAATTCTGATCGAGTCTGAAACCGCGTGATCGGGCCTTATTTCTAATCATGTGATCAGATCTGGACATCCCTAGTGTGCATCTCTAGTGTGCAAATGCTATGCCGGACATACTGTGTGCACTAGATGCAGAATTATAAATTGGCCTTCATGGAACACTCAACATTTGCTGATTAATATCATTGCTTCTGCTGCAGCCGTGGTACGGCAGCAAAGTTCCTTGATTATTAAGTGGGAATGAGAGTAGTGCCTAGCCATATCAGACAAGAAAATAATTATGATGTAACTACAGAGGAGTCAATCTTTAAATAGGGAAAATATTACAACTCTTTGGTCAATTTTGAGTGAGATGCTAATAGTCAAATCAGATTCAATGATCTATTCAATGAGCTAAGCTAAAAGTGTTCCCGCAAGACCAGTGCTGTGTCTAAAATGACGTATGTCCATACTATATAGTATGCTAAAAACAGTATGCAAGCCGAGTAGTATGTCCAAATTCATCAAATTTAAAAAAACAGTATGTGAGAAGTATCCAGATGACCTAGTGTCTCCAGCGTGATTCTGAAGTCGGATGGACACTACGCTATCCCATGATGCCATGCGAGAGAATTCATGGATGGGATTGAAGCAATGCAACTGACGCAGGTATGTCACGTGATATGACAAGTGGTGAATGTTGCATATCTGCTCTAGTACATCTACACACTACTCACATTCATACTATATAAAACATACTTTTCTAACAGCTGTGTAGTAATTTCAAATTTAAATGTAGTACCTACTTAGTAGGCTATTTCAGACACAGCCCAGGAGACCAACTAAATGTATTAAAAAATGGTAAAACTCAACTGTTTAAGTGTTAGGAAGTTGTAAAATGAGCCTATATTCAAAAACAGTGGAGTTTTTCTTCAACAAGAATAATAATGGGCTTTCAGCACTTCACTCTTGAAACCCTATTTAAGAGGTGAAATAATTAGACTAAAAATGAAAAGCATTGAGTGCATAATGACTCACCTGCCACATGTGTCGTGTTGTAGAAGCTGTTCGAAACAATGCCAGTAATCTCTATGTGCCAAGCTGAGAACAGGTTCTAAAACAATAAACATACGCAGCACTGTTCATTATATAATAAATACAATGCTATTAATCCAGTTCACAAAAACAGAATTTCTTGAAAATGACCAGTAAATTACAGTGAAGAGATCATGTGTGAACAAGACCTTTTAATAACCAGCTAATTTATTCTGGAAACTTTCAGGAATAAGATGTTACAAAACCAGTAAATTACTGGAAATCTGCTGTGTGAACAGAATAGTAGTCTGGTTCGCAATGCTGGCAATAAGTCAGACTTGTTTCCAGTGCATGTTGGACTCCGGCAGGGCTGCCACTTGTCACCAATTCTGTTTATAATTTTTATGTACAGAATTTCAAGGTGCAGCCTTGGACTGGAGGACGTCCGGTTTGGGGACCACAGGATTTCATCTCTGTTATTTGCAGAAGATGTTGTTCTGTTGGCTTCATTGAACATGGACCTTCAGCATGCACTGGGGCGGTTTGCTGCTGAGTGTGACGCGGCTGGGATGAGAATCAGCACCTCCAAGTCCGAGGCCATGGTGCTCCACCGGAAAAAGGTGGTTTGCCATCTCCAGGTTGGAGGAAAGTCCTTGACCCAGGTAGAGGAGTTCAAGTATCTTGGGGTTCTGTTCACGAGTGAGGTAAGGATGGAATGTGAGATTGATAGGCGTATCACTGCAGAGGCAGCAGTAATGCGGTCGATGTACTGGTCCGTTGTGGTAAAGAAGGAGCTGAGCCGTAAGGCAAAGCTTTCGATTTACCGGTCAATCTACGTTCCTACTCTCAGCTATGGTCATGAGCTTTGGATCATGATCGAAAAGACAAGATCTCGGATACAAGTGGCCGAAATGAGTTTCCTTTACAGGGTGGCAGGGCGCACCCTTATAGATAAGGTGAGGAGCTCTATCACCCGGGAGAAGCTCAGAGTAGAGTTGCTGCTCCTCTACATCAAGAGAAGTCAGCTGAGGTGGCTTGGGCATCTGTTTCGCCTACCTAGGGAGGTGTTCCAAGCATGTCCCACTGGGAGAAGGCCTCGGGGAAGACCTCTCGGCTGGCCTGGGAACGCCTCGGGATCTCCCCTGAGGAGCTGGAGGAAGTGTCTGGGGAGAGGGAAGTCTGGGGTTCTCTCCTAAGACTGCTGTCCCTACGACCTGGCCCCGGAAAAGCGGTAGAAAAAAAAGCCGGATCCTATTTATTATCTTTTATTGCAGTGAAATAAAGTACTTGTATAAGTTTGCTTGCACTTGCTCTTCCGTCACTATCTTCATTCATTCATTCATTTTTCTTCTCTTAGTTCCTGATTATCATGGGTCGCCACAGCGGAATGAACCGCCAACTATTCTGGCATATGTTTTTACGCAGCAGATACCCTTCCAACTGCAACCCAGTACTGAGAAACACACACACACACACACACACACACACACACACACACACACACACACTACGGCCAATTTAGTTAATCCAATTCACCTATAGCACATGTCTTTGGCCTGTGTGGGAAACCGGAGCACCTAGAGAAAACCTACACGAACATGGGGAAAACATGCAAACTCCACACAGAAATGCCAACTGGGCCAGCCAGGACTCGAACCAGCAACCTTCTTGCTGTGAGGCGACAGTGCTAACCGCTAAGCCACTGTGCCGCCCCCTTCACTATCTTCACTATCACAGAAATGCATATATACACATAATACAGACTGATTTGAAGCACCGAATTCTAAACATTTAAGAGATTCTGAAATAAAAAAAAATTTGCCATACATTAATTTATTTAAAGTGTATCCAAACAACAAGTGTGTGTTGTCAATATGCATATCCTTATTATCGGTAAACTGCAATAAATGTCATCTTTTAATGAAGATGGATTTTCTCTCTGTAAGTGCCAGGTATAATAATAGCTCTTGTTTGAGTGTATGTCCTGTGTTTGCTGACAGGTGATGACATGCAGGTGTGCAGGAGAGTGTGTGTTGGTGTGTGGAGCTCACGCTGGAGTCCCTTTCGCAGTATCAGTTCCAGGAGCTCACAGCAGGAGGGCAGGTGTGGGTTGGAGTCGGTCACAGTCCCCTCCGATTTCAAATTCAGAATACACACTGAGAATAAACACAGTAGATGATGGCTAATGGTTAAATTTCTGTTTTTATTCACAGGTTATTATGTAATGCAGGTGGAATAAGCATGCATGATTAACCCAGAACAAACAGCATACGTGGTTGCTCTGGAGCCTGCCACAGATGTGTGTGTTTATTCAGCAATATCATGGGCTACTTTTTTATTTTATTTTTGGTATATGGACACATGTGCCAGACGAATGTCGGTAGCTGTTGCGTCATGTTCCACTTGTCTCTAGCCTCACACTTTTTTAACACAACACACTTACATCACATGGTGCAGACAGATTTCACAAAACTCTGTTGTTAGTAGTGTAGCCACACTTAGCTTACTGTACACAGACATCACATTCTAGCAACTTTTTGTACCTTATATCCTAGTTAATATGCCAAGTAATGTGTATTTATATAGCGCATTTATCGTGTATGGCCATACACCCAAAGAGCTTCACAATCATAAGGAGGGGGGGAGGGGGGTCTCTCCACACCACCACCAGTGTGCAGCATCCACTTGGATGATGCGATGGCAGCCATAGGAAAACAATGCCAGTGCGCTCACCACAACCCAGCTATAGGAGGAGTGGAGAGACAGTGATAGAGCCAATTCGGTGGATGGGGCCATGATAAGAAAGGGCCGATAGAGGGAATTTAGCCAGGACACCGGGGTTACACGTCTACTCTTTACAAGAAGTGCCATGGGATTTTAATGACCACAGAGACCTCAGTTTAACGTCTCATCTGAAAGACGGCGCTCACTGACAGTATAGTGTCCCCTTCAGTATACTGGAGCAATAAGACTCACACAGAGCGCAGATTTAACCCCCCCTTGCTGGACTCACTAACACCACTTCTAACAGCAACCGGGTTTTCCTATGTGGTCTCCTATCCAGGTACTGGCCAGGCTCAGCCCTGCTTAGTTTACTTAGTTAATATGGCTATTCACATAACTGTTCTCTACTGTACTTCTACGCCAAAAGTGGACACATATTTTGGGTAATATGCCATAAACCCTGCCTTCTCTGTGTAAATGGATGGAATATAAGTAAAAAAAGACTGTTTTCAGTCATTTAAACCAGGGGTTCCCAAACTTTTCAGCTCACGAACCCCAAAATAACAATTCCAGTGACTTGCAACCCCTGCTATCCTCTGAGGTGGTTATAAACATACAAACACTGCACACAACGGTGCACACACCAATAGGAGCTATATAAACAAGCTTACTGACAACACAAAAAAAGTGCATAAGTTTTTATAGTCATTATTAATTTGTTTATTTTAATATTAACCTCACTTGGTGGGCACAATGTTTACGGCCCACTATTCTTAGGGCGTACTCACACTATATACAGTTGCCTTGAACCGGGCCAAAGCACGCTTGTCCCCTCCCCATCTGATTGAAACAGTGGTTACTATGCTGTTGTGTGTTTAAGTGTTCATTTTTAGAAATACGTTTGCTTTTAGAATTAGTTTGATGCTATTATAATGGTTTGTGTGTTGTGTGATAGTGTGCTGCAAGACTTCGAATTCTGCAGCTTTCTGCAACTGATAATTATTATGCAGACTTGGGCTCCAAATGATGTCAGTTGCCATAGCTAAGACATTTAGCTTCAGTTTTCCACAGTCCACCTTTTTACATTCTACACAAATAAATGTTAAATGGAAAACCTGGGATGGATCTGAAGTGAAGGACATTGAGTCAAATGTACCTCAAAACGCAAAGGCAAAATATTTAGAGTGTCATTCATTCATTTTGCCACATGCAGCGGACTGAACCACCAGCTTATCCAGCATATGTTTTACACAGAGGATGCCCTTCCAGCTGCAAAACAGTACTGGAAAATAATTCCAGGGTCATTAGCATGAATAAAATCGGCTATATTTTACCCAAACTTTGATACTTTTTGACACCATGGCTCCAGCTCAGTGCATGGATGATACCAGGGACATTCTGACTTCAGTTTTGTTTCTTCTTCCTTTTAATATGAACCTTTTTATCTGCAATGTTTATGTATGCTGTCAGACTATAGACGATAATCTTATTTAATAATGTTTATCGTTTTTTTTTCCGTCTTTTTTAATAAT
>CAIGQZ010000217.1:2973818-3009139 GCA_903798205.1 Danio tinwini | reverse complement strand
TATATATATATAGTTGAAGTCAGAATTATTAGCCCCCCTTTTATTTTATTTTTCTTTTTTAAATATTTCCCAAATGATGTTTAACAGAGCATGGACATTTCACAGTATGTCTGATAATATTTTTCTTCTAGAGAAAGTCTTATTTGTTTTATTTTTTCTAAAATAAAAGCAATTTTTTTTTAAAAAAAAAAACCATTTTAAGCTATTTTTTTCCCAAAATTTCTACAGAACAAACCATTGTTATACAATAACTTGCCTAATTACCCTAACCTGCCTAGTTAACCTAATTAATTTAGTTAGGCCTTTAAATGTCACTTTAAGCTGTATAGAAGTGTCTTGAAAAAATATGTAGTAAAATATTATTTACTGCCATCATTTTTATTGCAGATGTTTTATTAGATGTTTAATAATGGTTGGAGGTATGAAACACATATAAAAATGTTCCTGCCTTACATTTTTTAGTTGAATCAAATGAACTTTTTTAGGCATTTCAACTTAACTTGTATATACTCTTGGGGATGTTTTCATCCACTCTGGGCTAATGTTGAGGCTTAATTTGATCAACTTTTTCTGTGTTTTAGATTGATCTTTGGTGGCAAATCTTATTTTGACACATATTTTGGGAAATTGCTTTGAATTTTTTTAACTCAACAATGCACTCAAATTTACTACCCTTTTGTTATGTTAGGGATGAAAACATCCACTAAATTAAACAGCTGTAAAAAATGCAATAGATAAATATATTTTTAATACACAGTCTTTGTTTTTGTTTACTCCATGTAGTTCTGAGAGCTGAGATGCACATTTTGATTTTCTCAGGCATGTCAAGGTAAGTGCACAAAGGTCACTCTCACACACTCACAGACACTTTATTTTGCTGTTATACTCCATATAAAATCCAAATCTAAGCTTTTTTTTTTGCACAGGCCTATCTAAAGGGTTAATGGTGCCAACTTATGATCAACAGTAAAAATGACCAATTTTACCTCTTCCCACCAGGGAAAACCCCCAACAATCAAATATGCATGATTATATGGTGTCATGCTTTTGCAGTCAAAAACATTTAGGTTATAAGAGAAATTAATGGAGCAAAAACAGCCACCAACAGTAAATTAGGGACAAAAAAGTAAAATCTAACAATGCATTTAAGCCTGAAATGAACTTTCACATGTTCAAGACTGTTATAAATGATAAAAAAACATCCAGTCCACAATTACTTTTTATATTGAAAATAAGTCATTTTGTGTGTGTTTTTCACCAAATCAGTGACATAAAACAAATGAAATGACTGACTGAAATCATTATGAATTTGGCAATTAAAGAGTTAAAATGCTGTAATTTTCAAAACAATTTAAGTAGTTTTGATCAGGATTGAGGTTGGTTAACAGATTTATGCAAATAATGTAAAAAAAAAAAATATCTGATGCATTTTTACAGCAGTTTATTCATAGTGGATGTTTTCATCCCAAACTAAACAAAAGGGTAGCCAATTTGAACACAGCACAAGGGTTAAATCAGTCAAACTGACTAATAATATTATGTTAAAATTTGTATAACTAAAAAACTAATTAAATTAAGGTTAAGTAACATAAAATGATTTGTTGTCATGACTTTTTGTCATTTCAAGAGTTCGCCCTTGCTGATGATTGATTATAATGCGTGTTTGGCATGCTGTCCCGGGAGAGAGCCCTAATCTCAGGAGATCCTTGAGCCCGGGGCTCCCTCCCGTTGCAGGGCGAGAGGGCAGTCTGAGCTCAGGTAGGAGAGAACTCCCCTGCTTGGTTCTGAATTGGCAGTGGAGGTTGTATGATGAATTTATTACTTGTCTATAATGACGATTTAGTTTGTCAATTTATTTATGTTACATGTTTTGGTCTGTGGGAGGAAACCGGAGTGCCTGGAAAAAACCCACGCAAACACAGGGAGAACATTTAAACTCCACACAGAAACACCGACCTGGCCAGGTAAGGTCTGAGCCGGTGAGGTTTTTGCTAAGGCAATGATGCTAACCATTGTGCCTCCGTGCTGCCCTGATGAGGGAGTGGGAGGAGTAGGGGTGGAAGCGGGGGATTCTTTAAGACGAAGATGGCTAAGGTAAGATGCTTTGGTTATTTATAGTGATTGGGAATATTCTGATTGGTGGATCGTGCGTTAGCTAACGAGGATCAGCTGCTATCAATCATAAGCACATGCTCCTCTCGAAATTAGTTTATAAATAAACATCACTTCATTATTACAGTGTACACTGGAGATCAAAATAAACAAGTCAAGAGTGAGTAAATGATGACAACATTTTCATTCTTGGGTGAACTGTCCCTTTAAGCATGTCCACCAGCCAATATGGAGCAAATAATATCACAATAAGACAATAATATGAAGCAGAGAGCATGAGAAAAATGTGTTCATCTGAGGTGTGATGTGGGTAGATGTGACATTGTTAGAGAAAGACACCCAGTACCTGCTATATCAATATCAGATAAGTCAGCTTGTGGCCCCGAGTGACTATAGACAGACGAGTAGAGCTTAATTGGTGAACTTTGACTCGACTGTAACACTTTTACATTGTGTTTTCAGGTGAAAGTCATTAAATCTTGTGGGGGTTGGAGGAGGTGTGAATATCACACACAAGACCAGACAACTAGAGAAGGCCAACTTACTGTCAGAGCAGGCTACTGAGATAAAAATCCAGAATTTAAGCGACATTTTAGATGATGGTTTTGCTTTAGGAATGTTTTAATGGATCATTGTGTTGACTTTAATCATTATGTGTCCAGTGATTTGTTGTTGTTTTTAACTAGAACTACTGAAATAAATTGTGAAATTTTGCCTTAGTAACTTATGAGTTTTTTATATATCAGCTCACACGGTAAATAAAATAAATAATAAATAAAAAGCTAAAAAAAAATTCTAAATACAGAAAAAAATCACAAAAGCACATAAAAATGATACTAAAAATATAACTACAATAATTCTGTGAAGATGTGAATATTAATTACCACAGTTATAGTACATAATGCACTATACAGTGCCGTTTACTTAGCAAAATACAATATATATATATATATATATATATATATATATATATATATATATATATATATTCTGAAAAGGTGGTATCTATGATACAAACTTGGCAGTTCTTTTTCCCACATTAATTTGTTCTCATACTGTATAATGTGAGTCTCATATAATGTTATTCAACAATAAGCTCTTTGTAATCTGCCCATTCTACCCAGCAACACATTTTCATTGGCTGCCTATTGCACTTGCATTATTGATCTTGATATTAAATATCACAGAATTTAAAGCTAAATGGTTTAGGGTGACTTGATGGCGCAGTGGGTAGCGATGTAGCCTCACACCAAGAACGTCGCTGGTTCGAGCCCTGGCTGGGTCAGTTTGCATGTTCTCCCTGTGTTTGTGTAGGTTTCCTCCAGGTGTTTTGGTTTCCCCCACAGTCAAAAAACATGGGCTATAGGTGAATTGGGTAGGCTAAATTGTCCTCAGTGTATGTGTGTATGTCCCGGTCCTCCAGCTTTAATATAAATGCCCTGGGAGTAAGTAAGTAAAGCTAAATGGTTTGTCAAAAAAAAAAATAAAAAATTTAATTAAAAAAATAAATATATATATATATATAATCATTTTTAGTCGTCATTTAATCACAATTTTCTTTGTGAACCACAAAGAAGATAAATCATTTAATTATTTTAACTTTTATGGTTGTTTTAAGTTGAAAACATAGCAAAATACTTCACATGTTGGTTTTGTTAAAACTTTAATAAATAATAAAATAACATATAGTGCAATACTATTAAACTATTATTATTGTTATTATTATTATTATATTATTATTATTAATAATAATAATAATATTTTTGTGTATTTTTACATTTACAGATTTCATTTTTTGTTTTATTTATTTTGCTACATGCTTGTTCTATTATTTTTTGTATTTAAAACATTTATTTATATTTTTTATATATAAAAAAATACTAAAAGCTCACTAAAAATAGAACAAAATATTACCAAAAATAAATAAAACTAAGGAAATACATCTGAAAATGTAAAAATATACAAACAAAAGCTAACTCAGAATTTTAATAAACACAATTGTAGAACATAAACATTACTAAAATAGCACAGCATGTTAAAAGCCCAGAATTGTTTGACATGTTAGGTAAGTTCTGTAGCAAAACATATGCAAACACAAATACCTTTTCCTTTTTGTTTTGTATCTTTGGGTTTAGACTTCAACATCAACAGTGTGAATGCTTTAGTAAACCAGGATCTAATTTATTCTTTTCTTTTTCAGTCCAGATCAAACGAATCAAAAGAACTGAACTAGAAGAGTAAAGATCTATAAGATTTCATTCAGCCTTGATTTTCAATGCCATCATTTCTGCTCAGTGTCAGAAGCTCAGCTTGGTGTTCGGCTTCGGACAAAGAGCTAAATCAGTGACTCTATGCAACATGGTAAGAAAAAATCACAGAGCGCAAAGTACCATCTTCAGTAGAGTACCAGAACTGCTCTTGCCTCTCCACAGCTGTCCTTGCATACCCCAATCAGTTTGACTACATGGTGCTTCTTTAAGAAGAATGTGGCACATTGGCTCTGAAGTGTCCTGTACAATTACGCAGTGCATGAGGGGATTTCTGATTTTCTCATAAAGGTCACCCAGATTAACACATACTCAAAGTCAGTAACCTATTTCTTGAAAAGTACTTAGCAGAATGGCAGCAGCTGGTGATTTAGAGACAGGAATCATCAGAAATGCATGCTCTCGTACATTTTTGAGCATATTAGCAGCATCTTGGGAAGTACAAAATAACCACAAATCTGGTTAACAGTAATATGCAAAGCCCTCCATTAATATTGGCACCCATGGTAACTTTAAGAAAGGAAGGATGGAAAAACTGTTCTGATTGTGTATGTTTTTCAACTTTTGCTAATAAACAAATCTAAATATACATACAAGTTTATTTTTGGACGAGAGCACAGACAAGGTGTAAATTACATGGGGATTTGACCCACTTAATTAAAGTTCATCCCCCCTGAAGTATGTCAAAACAAAATGTGTAGGGGGGTCAGCACTTTAAATTGTGAGAAATACTTTGCTCTGATCTGTATCTTAAGAAACAATATTAATCATTTAAATGATAGATAATATAAATATACATTTGACTACCTCTATAACAGTTCATACCACTGTGCATAATCACACCAAGCAGTCTGTGCGAGAAAACATATATTCAGCAGTCTGAAACCAGCAAATCTAGAGTACCAATTGACACAGCAAATGTTCACAAGAGACTTTTCTTGTGAAACAGGAGTTTGAATCTTCATATAGTCTAAATGTAAAGTAAAGTTAGAAGCATAGTTTGTATTTTAATTAGTGGTGGGCCGTTATCGGCGTTAACGTGCTGCGTTAACGCGAGACTTTTATCAGGCCATAGAAATAATATCAGCGTTAATCTATTCTCAAAGTTGGGTTGAGAGCTGGGTCTATTCTACGCAAGCTATGATGACTTTCACTTTGATATTTTAGCGCAGATTATTGGTATACCTGGCCGAATTGCACTGTAGGTGGCAAGAATGAGTCTTCGAACCTGTGTGTATTCCTACTGTAAAATTATCACATCAAACGTGATGTGCTAACATGGATGCAGTTTACTAGAGTGAATCTGATTAATGTTAGCTCCACATCTAACTATCAGGCACCTGTAGAGTTTATGCGGTCCAGTAAAACATATACAAATAAAATAGACCGGGTGCTTTTTAAAATAAACAATGGTGAATTAAAGTCAAACCGTGAGCCGTCTGACAAAAAAATGCCCTTCTGAATCAAATAATTAGGATGCCCTTCTGGATCTTTTACTTACTTTGAAGACACTACTGATTACGTTTACTTGGACATTTGTAATCTAGGCATTTGCCTTAATAGACAATAATATAATTAAGTTGTTTACGTGAAGTGCTTTCATGTAAGAGTTTCCTGTAATTTTGGATGACTTTAACTGCAGTTCGGCAGTTTCACATTCAATCATGAACATTTCATTCATGCCCCTGTGACAAACTGGGGTATTAGATGCAAATAGGGAGTAAGGACTGGTGAGGGTGTTATGGAATTTAATAACACACGCCGAATGGAAAGAAACAAGCGTCCGTATTTCGCAATGTGTGTGTGTGTGTGTGTGTGTGTGTGTGTGTGGACAGCTGTGTGGACAGCTGTGAGTGTGGATCTTGTCGGAAAATATGTTGAAAAGTCCTACATGACGGTAATAGTTTGATTGTGGTGTTTACTTCAATAGTGCCACTAATATATGAATACTCCATGTCTTCATTTCATTTCTGTTTAGTTCAGTATGACTTTAGTCGGATGAAGGTCATCGCTGTTTCAAGCTTATGTAGGTCTACAGTTCAAAATTCATGGTTAACTGAATTAACATCTTATTGAACATCATTTATTTTCATCACCAAATATCAGAGTAGAACAGTTTCTCAAGCAGTTTGTGAAGCATTTTGGAAACAGGAGATGAGCCCTTGGTCTAATGCGCCACCTGGCTTGAGAAACCCGTTCTCAAAGACTTAATTTTAGTCATTATTTGGGTGCCACACATATTCTGAATGCCTTCGGCAGAATTAAAATGAGCCTTTTTTAATCTAGATTAATCTATTAATTCCAAGATTACAGTGAGATTAATCTAGATAAAAAAATATATCTATGCCCAACTATAATTTTCATATGAACCTGCTTGCAATGTATTGAAACCTGCTTCAAATTCTATGAAAGTTGAACAGTAAAATAATGTGTAATTTTTCATGGTCATCCATTTATTGGTCTAGCAATGCAAACGTGTCTCTGTTTTATATTTAAAAGAGTTTGTCTTTGAGAATCACATATCTTCTAAATAAGGTCAGAGTACATGCAATAAATTAGATTTTATTTAAATATACGTAGATCTGGTTCACTGAATACATGTTACTTTTATCGTGTTGATCGGTAAACGATAATGACTTGTTATACCAGTTCAAAGCTGACTCTTTTGATAGACAGTATATTGATTTATTATGCATTTTTGATTTACAACTGTACAGACCATTTATATTGAATGACAGTGGCTCTATAAAATCATTGTGCATCAATTCTCTAGCTGTGATTCTTGGAAGGTTTTGAAGCCATTAAAACTCATCCTTTTAAGGCTACGTCTACACTAATCTAGATAAATTTGAAAACTGCGTTTTTGTCTAAAAACACTCCATGTCCATGCTATCCTTTTCAATTCTATCTGAAAAAATGGTCATTCACACTAAAACGACTGAAAATGCCTTTGTTAACGTACTGCACACAAGACACTTTTTCCTGTGTCATATCTGCCTGACGTTTAAGTACTTTCCATCTCTTTAAAATGTTGTGGCAAAATACAAAATAACAACAGCTCCCAGTAAACATTCCGTGTCCTTTAAAGAGAGGCAATATGGAGTTTGATATGAACTGACATTAATCTTTAATAAAGCTGTCAAAGTGGACAGCATCCAAAACATCTGCTTTACAATGTCATCCATGACAGATGAATTGGTCACATGACTTTGTCACATGACTAAAATGCATCATCGTTTTGAAAACCACACTGCAACACGAAAATGGCATTTTCAAATGTATCTTCCTTAGACAGCGTTTTTAAAAAGATAGGTTTTTGTTTCCTCCTGTCCACACGAACATGGGTATTTTCAAAACCGCACTTTGCTCTACTTTCAATTCAATTCATTTTTGCTTCTATAGCACTTTTACAATGTAGATTGTAATAATATTCACTGCTGAGAGTTCAAACACTGGAGCAAATCCATCAATACACAGCTCTACAAGTCCAGAACCATGCAAGCCAGTGGCAACAGCGGCGAGGAAAAAACTTCACCAATTGGCGAAAGTAAAGGACTAAAAAAACTCAAGAGAAACCAGGTTCAGTTGGGCCAGACCATTTCTCCTATGGCCAAACGTCTTGTGCAGAGCTGCAGTCTAGGCTGGACATCTATCGTGGAGAAGCTGCAGGTGGGAACGGTCACTGGCTGCTGTACAGGCTGTTCGTTCAGGATCAATGCGAAGACTTGTCTGTCACTGGGGTCTTACAGGGATCAGTCTCATGCTCTCCACTCCTCCATGACCACCACAGCAGCTGCTCAGGATACGGCCTGGTCCAGGATTATGGAAACCTCAGGAATGATAAAAAAAAGACTAACATAAATCTAGATGCCGTTTAATTTAGAATGTCTTAGGGAAGTGTTATCGGCTCCAGTTGCCCTAAATAATGCAGACTAACAATCCTTTAGAGGATTTTGATTTCGATAGCATTTGTGTTTATGTGTATGCTAATGCAAAGAGATGTGTCTTTAATCTAGTTTCAAACCAACAGAGTGTGTGTGTGCTTCCTAAACTGTGCTAGGAAGGCTGTTCCAGGCGGTGCCAGATATGAGAAAGATGTTTTAAGCCTGGTTTAGATGTTTGTCCACATTAAAATTGTGTATCCGGTGGCTGAAACTGAAACTCAGGTGAAGATTTTTCAAAACTCCGGGTACGGTGTGGTAGTGTGGAGATTTCTCCTCATGATGTCAGTGTGCGTGCTGTTTTCTCCTTTCTGATTGGCCAACATGTCTGGGTTCACATCAAATGCTGAAGAAGCGAATGAAGCAAACTCTGAACGTTTGTGGTAAAAGCATAGCGTATTCCATGTCGTTTGCACCGTGGGACGATTTACCGCCTCTGTTCTCACGTTTGCACTGACTTGTATGCAACATACTCGGGAAAATACTTTAATCCTCACCACCTGGTGGTTCGGCGTACTGTTAACATGCATCACAGTGCATTTTGTGTTTTCATGGGGAAAAGATTTTTTTTTTAACGAAAGCAGGGAAAACTCTGTTTATAAAAATTCCCATGTACGTGTGGACATGGCTTCAATGTGGACGCAAGGCCAAAATGGAGAGAAAAATATGTGTTTTTAAAACAAAAACGTATTAATGTGCAGATGGCCTTGTGTCAGGACAAGGTAGACACAGGTCCTCCTCTAGGATGATGCATAACAATTCCAGCTAAATGGAATTCCTTAATTATTGACCTTATGGTGAAAATGAACATTTTCAGTGAGTCAAATCTTAGCTGTGTTATTTGCTCTTTCGTCTTGAATATATTTCTAAAATATTTTGCTTATTTGAATCTATCGGGGTACCCAATGATTGTGGTGCATTTACATTTAACAAAGGTATATATTTTGACCAAAAGATTAATGATATAAAAAGATATGTTTATTTTTTCTTTGTGGGTGCCAATATAAGCGGACAGCATTATCGAAGAAATACTAACATCAGCTATTAAATGAGCCTGCAGCGTCAGGCTTTTTCCACTGATGGAGCAAATCAGAGAGCACATATTACCCACACACACTCAAAGCAACAGCTGAGCCTGAAGCAGAACCAGCCAACTGGCACATTACCAGAAAAAAGTCAGATCCAGAGAGAACCAAGATAAGTGGACGTTCTTCTGCAGATCTGTTTCTTAACAGCTTGAGCGATGATTCTATACTCAGTGTAGCTTGGAGATCATCACAAAGACAAACAGGGTTTTTTTTCACAGCAGTTTTAGTTTGGAGATGTTTATTCAATCATTAGTTGACTTGTTAGTTCTTTCTAAACATTTCTGGCTGGGAGTAAGCAAAAACAGAATTGCTTCCCACTGCTAATACATCGGTAAGACACATTCAGAATGTTATTTTTAACATTCAAAACACTTCACAAACCACATAGTGTAGAAGACACAAAAGAGGTAGCAGTAATGTATATATGCATGTCAAAAAACGTATATATTTTAACAATATATTATTTGTTCACCCAAAATAATGAAAATGACCTCATCATTTATTTTCCCTTATGTGGTTTTAAACCTTTATGAGTTTCTTTTGTTGAACACATAAGAAGGTATTTTAAAGCATGCTGGGACCCATCAACAGCCATAGTAAAAAAATAAATATTATGGAAGTCAATGGGTGCTAGCAACCAGCATTTTTCGAAGTATCTTATTTTGTGCACTGTCAAGGATTTTTGTTAATCACACAGTATTTAATGGAAATATGAACTGTATTTTACTGTAGGACAGTTATGCAGTATGTTACTGTATTTTAAAGATTGCATTATGAAAATGACTATAAATACTGTCAGTTTTACAGTAAAGATATTCATTTATTCATTGTCTTATTCATCAGGGGTCACCACACCCCTGCCAACTATTCTGGCGTATGTTTTACGCAGCGAATGCCCTTCCAGCAGCAACCCAATACTGGGAAACACCCATACACGTTCTCATTCACACACACTCATACACTACGGCCAATTTAGTTTCAATCCAATTTACCTATAGTACATGTATTTGGACTGTGGGGGAACCGGAGCACCTGGAGGAAACTGACTGTATGCCGACACTGGGAGAACATGATAACTCCATACAGAAATGCCAACTGGCCCAGCCTGGACTCGAACCAGCGTCCTTCGCTGTGAACCAGCGTCCTCTCGCTGTGAGGTGATAGTGCTAACCACTGAGCCACCATGCCACCCATTACAGTAAAGATATACAATACTGTAAATACATATACAGCAAGATAAATGATGCTGCAAATGGAAATACAGTATTTTTTTTACTGTAATTGATTTACAGCCAGTAAGATATTCTAGATTCTACAGGATTGTTAACAGTGTGTTCAACTGAAAAAAGAAACTCAAGTAGGTTTTGAACAAATGAAGGAAGAGCAAATGATGGCAAAATTTCATTTTTTGGTCAACTATCCCTTTAAGACCTCTTGTGTACCTTTTCTTTTTAAAATCATGGACAGTTGAACATGTAATTTGCCCATAGATCAGATCCTGAACAGCAATAACCCTGAAGGAGCTGCAAATATCAGAGGAATATTACACAGTGACAGAAATTCTACAATATGAATGTGATCAAATTGTTATGATCGCTTGAACCCTACAACTTGACATCAGCACTTTCCTCTTATAATTGAATCCTTTCATATACCTCCGGACAACCATGATTTACGACGACCTGCACACTCACAAAACACACAGCCACAGTGACGAAAGCAGACAAAACACAGACGCTGAGACTTTAATTTCGGACATCACTCACTGTCTTCATCAAATCCACAAAAAGCTCTGCTTCCTCTCTACCTGTGATGACTTTTGTTATGCAATCGCAGCTCAAACGCTGTTAGGAGCCACTGAGGTTTTACTTTACCGATCACAGACATGATGGAAAAGCGGATTATGTCACATTAAATGTCATAAAGGCGCTCGTCATCATTTTCTTGCTGCTTTTGCTCCACAGTCGACCGCGGGTTGACCCGTCGCAATGATTGGATCCTTCGCTCGAGGCGGCTTCCATTAGGCTTACAGTCTGCGCCGGTTGCACAGTGTGTATCCGGTTTACAACCCGATTACGAAAAGCACACCCAAACACCTTTTTGAACCCCTTACGGAAGTGTTTGGACACCAGAGCGTACACGATTGGATTCAGGCAGGAGTTGGCGTATGCAACCAAATGCGATAAAATGCGAAGAACGTACGTGGTGTGGTTTAACGGGAAATGGCCAAACCACATGCACAAGATAACCAAGTGATGAGGCAACCAACATAAACAAAAAAGCACAGCGACTATGATTATCATTTTGGTCACCTTGCGCTTGGCTTTGCGTGATTCTGACATGTCCTGCATTGGGTCCACGGAGGTCCACAGGTAGCGAATGGTGCGGGCGTATGTGATGCCCAGAATGAGGACTGGGATCAGGTAGCCGAATATGAAGGTGCAGATGTCCATGGCTCGACGATAGTGGATGTTCCATGCCGGGATGCAAACGGTGGTCCCGTCTAGGTCCATCTGCTGATAGTAGCTGAGATAAGGGCTGGAGAAGAAGAGCGAGAGCGCCCAAACCAGGCTGATGGAGGTCAGGGCGTTACGGGGAGTTCGTGTTTCTCTGGAGCGCAGAGGATACCGAATGGCAAGATATCTGTTGAGAAAGTACAGCACAATTAATTAGAGTGATGATGTGTATACTGGCGTGAGGATGGAGCAATGTGTTAATCACATGACGTCCAGCCAATAGAGTACTTCAATCATCAGAAAAATCAAGCCCAAACCAGTTTATCTAATTAAAAATGCCATTTACACTACCTGACAAAAGTCTTGTCGTCGATCCCAGTTGTAAGAGCAACAAATAATAACTTGACTTCTAGTTGATCATTTGGAAAAGTGGCAGAAGGTAGATTTTTCAAATGAATAATCTGTTGAACTGCATCTCAATCATCACAAGTAATGCAGAAGACCTATTGGAACCCATATGGACCCAAGATTCTTACAGAAATCAGTCAAGTTTGGTGAAGGAAAAATCAGGGTTTGGGGTTACATTCAGTATGGGGGCGTGCAAGAGATCTGCAGAGTGGATGGGAACATGGAAAGCCTGAGGCATCGAGACATTTGTGCTGCTCATTACATTACAAACCACAGGAGAGGGCAAATTCTTCAGCCGGATGGCGCTCCTTCTCATACTTCAGCCTCCACATCAAAGTTCCTAAAAGCAAGTCAAGGTGCTCCAGGATTGACCAGCCCAGTCAACAGACATGAACATTATTATGCATGTCTGGTATAAGATGAAGGAGGAGGCATTGAAGATGAATCCAAAGAATCCCGATGAACTCTGGGAGTCCTGCAAGAACGCTTTCTTTGCCATTCCAGATGACTTTATTAATATTAATTAATATTAATATTTGAGTTATTGTAGAGATGTATAAATGCAGTTGTCCAAGCTTATGGGAGTCATACACAATATTAATTGTCTACTTATTTAAAATGAGCTGAATTAACACAATTTTTTAGAGTTTTTTTGGGACAACTTAATTGTTTTATGTACAATTCACTTAAATTTGTAAAAACAATCAGTTTAACTTCATTGATTTGTGTTGTGACAACATGAAGAGATTGTGTGAAACCCAGCATTTTTTACAGTGTTTGTTAAAAACTTGGATAGACGACAAGACTTTTGTCAGATAGTGTGTATGTTATAATAGGGAACTCAAGACACATTTTTAATTACTGCTTTAAAGCTATTTTATGAAAAAACATTTGGACCTCTGTTTAAAGAAAGCTTTTTTCTTGCATGCATTACCCATAAAAATTAGATTTTGGTTCTACTTCAGCTTTGCTCTTATAAAATGATTTGCTGAACCAATGCACAAACGGACATTTAAAGAAATCAATAATTCAAGCAGATAGTGGCCTGTCATTTAGTGTTACATAATATGAACTAAATAAAATTAGAAAATAGTAAAAAAAAAATGTAGGAGATTTTTTTTCTATGCATATTCTGAGTGATTACTGGATTGATAAGAAATCTATATAACACTCTGGTATTATACGGTTAAGGTCATGGTCACTCTTTCAGTGCTTGACAACATTTTATGCTCCATTGCTAAAAATAAATATAGGAGAAAATGCGTTATCAGTGCTCAGTGCACGACAAATGTTTTCACAGTGGATATAGGCTAGGTGCACTTAGTCTGTTTTTGTAAACATTTAGCTGCCAATTATTCATCTGGTGTATGCTTAATGGACACATTTCTAATCTGTTTCGCTGTTTAATTTTTTTCCAATCATTTTGCAGCTGTCTTCGTGTATAAAATGCGTTTAGTTTTAATATGCATATTCCGATTGTTTATTTGCACGCATATAAACTAGACAATATGCAATTATACATATTTTTTTATAGTTTCATGAACGTTTCAGGGCTCTTATCGAAACATGAAATACACAACAAAATTATAATAGCAATTAGCAATTATAACATAATGGCTCGAGTCTTCATATTTTTGCTGTGTTTTCAGACAATCTGCGTTATTATATTTTATTCCTCTAACTATGTTAACAAAAGTCAATTTAGACACAGTTTTGGTTTTCTCTTGTAAAAATCATAATAATCCTAAATAAATAATAAACTTTTAAAATACCTCCTGTACAGTTATAACATTTCAATCGATTATGCGTTTTTACACTTTGCATTGGACAGAAGTAGACTATAATGTGGACGCACCTGTCCAGAGACACTGCAGCCAGAGTGAAGATGCTCGCGTACATGGTCAGGTAGATAATAAAGTGCACGGCTTTGCACACGAACGCGCCGAAAACCCACTCGTCCATGGTGTAGATGGTGGCCTGGAGCGGCACGCAGAAGACGATGAAGCAGAGGTCCGCCAGCCCGAGGTTCAGGATGAACAGGTTGGTGCTCTTTGTGTTCATTTGGCCGTTGCGAATGAGAACCGCGAGCACTAGACAGTTTCCCACAGTACCGACCAAAAAAATCATCGAGAATATGAGAGAAATAATCACCGACTCAACTTTCCAGTGTGAGGAGAAAACGTGGATCTGCTGGGATGCGTTCATCTTTCTGTCAGGACCAGTGAAACGATGAGCTTCAGCGCTGCACAGACTCCATACGGACACACTTGGAGAACTTCTACATAGTCTTTTTTTTTTTTTTTTTTTGAGCAAAAAATATATATATTAATGGGATAAATTTCCTACTTACAAACAACGACTAAGTAAAGCATCTTCTGCCTGGATGGTTTTCCTGCAGGTGCAGCTGAGGTGACTGTGGTGAACATGTGAAGATCACTCCCCTCAGCAGCCTCCTCCCATTACAGACCAGGGAATTTTCCTTCATAACTCACAGGTTATTTAAAATACACTACTCGTCTTTTATACAAGATGCGAATATACTATTTAATAATACAACTGATATATTTTCACTATAAGGACATGACTGTATTACAATTACAATATTGTTACAATTGTTATGAGTGTTTTGGGAGTGCTATCACCTAAAAAAAGTCATAACCACTGTATCTTGAAAAAAAACCCTCACATTGCATTTACTGTAAAAAGCAAAATTTATGATGCAAATGTAGACTAATATGAATAATAATAATAACTAATATAGGTTTACTATAAGGATATGACTGTATTACAGTTACAATAGTGTTACAATTTTGTGTTTTGGCACAGCTGTTAACTGAAAAACAATTAGATTAACCACATTATCTTGAAAAAAAAAGCCTCAAATTGTTTGCATTTAAAAAGCTAAATTCAAGTTACTTCAACTAGATAACTATTCTAGTGGTACCTAGATTTTAGTCATTTAAAAATGCAATACCAGTAAACATTGACCTCATAATACACAGAATGAAGTATTTTGAAAAATGCTGATTGTTTCCTTTGATGTTTGGGTTTAGTGGTAGGCTTGGGGTAGGGGTATGGAATCTGTACAGTTTAAAAATCATTACATCTATGGCAAGACCTCATAAAGATAGCTGTACAAGTGTGTTTGTGCTCGAGTGTGTGTGTGTTGTCCTTGGTGAATAACAATCCAAATGTTCTTCATGAGTTAAAACAAATGTCTATATGTAAATTATACTTATATTATTTAAATACAAGCTTTTATTTTGGATGTGTTTAATTAAAATTTAAAATTTAACTTTGATGTAATGGTACAAGATACACATACTAACAGAATAACCCAGTGAGATCATGTGAATATTCATGGTATTTTTAACAACTTTCCCAATTTTCCCAGTGATGCGTTGCAGCTGGAAGGGCAACTGCTGCGTAAAACATATGCTGGATGAGTTGGCGGTTCATTCCGCTGTGGCGACCCCAGATTAATAAAAGGACTAAGCTGAAAAGAAAATGAATGAATGAGTGATTTAAGGAATGGAGTGTGTTCACATTTCCATGGTTTCTCCTACTCAACTCATTTTCCAAAACAATTTCTTCAGATCAAGGTTCATACACTCTCAGAAATAAAGGTACGAGAGCAAACACTGGGGTGGTATCTTTTCAATAGGTACAAATTTATTCCTTAAAGGTCTATATAAATACCTCAAGGGTACATATTAGTACTTAAAAAGTGCAAAAGTGTTCCTCTTAAAATTTGTAGGTACTAATATATATATACTTTTGTGGTACCAATATGGACCCTTTAAGTACAAATGGGTATCTTTTGAAAAGGTATACCACCCCAGTGACAGCTCGTGTACCTTTATTTCGGAAAGTGTACAGTATGTGTGTGTGTGTCATTTTCTGAAAAATAAATGATCTAAATGATAATGCACTTTGAAAAGAATGTTAGTCTAAGTTTAAAGGGCACATAGGTTACCACTTTTTCCAGATTTAATATAAGTATTTTGTGTCTCCAGAATGTGTCACCCATCAGATTTTTTATTATACCTTTTAGAAGTTTCTTTTTTGTAGCATTTAGCATAAGCTAGCTGTTTTTGTGTACTGCGCCTTTAAGGCTAGTCCTTCACGCCCATCGTTTCCACGTGCCTGGCAGCGGCTCCCTCAGCTGCGTCAGACAACAGACAAACAAGAAGGAATAACATCTCACGTAAAGTTTGTGAGGAAAAACAACAGTAAGAACTTTACCAATGAGTATTTGATGCATGTGGTGAAGTTGCAGGATGAGTCACACACAATGTCGTTACAAAGTTCCCGCACACACACAAATACACACACACACACAGCGCTGACAGGCACACACACAGACAGCGCACGTTTAGCTTTGCACTCTTTTTGCATGCAAATGTGACAGAATACAGGTTAATATCCACTGCTGTATGGATATCTGTTATGTTAATGTACAAAATAAACCTGATTTAACGTCCACAAACCGGGATTGAAGCGACTTCTTTTATGATTGTTCTGACACGCGGCTGTGTTGATGAAGTAAATGGCTGTAATTCATTACACACATGCACTGTTTTAAAACATTTTAAACTTGTAAAACTCACTCTTGATCACGTTTGATGATGATTGATAAACCTAGCAAACTGAACAGACCTTTTATTTATGGTTGCTTAGTTTGCGCACGTCCTGGTCCTGTGTCTGGTTGATATGATTACACATGTTACTACGGAGACATGTTAATACGCAGCTGTCAATCAATTCGGTGGGCGGGGGGACCGCACTCCTACGTCAAGTTGCGGTCGGTCTGAAAACCGCTCCAATTGGTCCACCGTTTTTATGTTGTTAAATTAAAAAAAAAAGGACTGGGTGTGTTTATATCACCCCAATATGACGGTCTATGCACCATACATACACATATGTCTGTCCAAACAGCTAGAAAAGTAGATTTTTCACCATAGGTGCCCTTTAAAGCTTTAATAATCCCCTTGAGGCAATTCATTCTGGTACTTCACATGTACCAAGAATGACACACTTAACATCACTTACAGAAACAATATTTATAATCTATAGATCAACTACATTTATTATGTAACCGAATTGCTTCAGGCACAAAAGTAAGGATTTGTGGAACATCTAATTGTCCTTAGACATCATCCAAGGGGCATCCACTCAAAATAATTGTTTTAGTAGATAATAAAACACAAATGCTTTACAACAAATGAGACTTTGTTAACATAAATAGCAGATGCAAGTAGCATTTAAAATGTTATTATTTAGAGTTAACAGTTAAAAACAGATATAATGTCTATGAAATATATACTTTTTTGCTACATGCATGTGTGCGTATTTGATATATTTCCCTTATCAAATTTTTGCCATGCCGATCATGCCAGTTTAAATATAAAGAGCGTTCACATAAATTACGTAGTGTGGATTCCTGACTGGTGTAAAGCAGAGGCAATGGTTTGTGCTTATCATGAATGTACAAATCCTCACTTCATCCTCCTCATCCATCTCGTACATACAACATGTCATTAATCACTGCTGATTTATCACTGGTGTCTAGTTCATGTAAACTGAATGATATAGTGATGACCTGTATGTACAAAACACATGCAGTGAGGTTTTATAATTAGGGAAGTTTCTTTTTTTGCATTGTTGGAATTGCTATATTGATCTGCACAACAAACAAAAAAATAAAAACGAATACAAACTCTAAAAAACACAATTTTTTAACACTGTTTCAAATATATTACAAATTTTCATTAAAACACTATATTAAGTTCATTAATTAGAGCTTATGCTAGATAAAATAAAAAAAACCAATGCATGCTCACTAAATACAATGAAGTATTTAGGCCTATACCATTTTAAATTGATTACATAAAGTGCCAATGATCAATTTTTTTTATAATAATTCCATTCAGAGGTATCTAATATTTACATTTAAATGAAGTTTAAATCAAGAAATAGTATAAAATGAACATTTTATTATACTTTATTCTATCCCGTTCTCTGATCGCCCTCTAGAGGTAAATGAACAATGTGACTTTTGTACAACGTGTGAGTGAATCATATCAGATACAGTACACATATCTGTCAACATTGGGATGTGAACCCCCCTCACCACCCAAAAAAATCCCCCAAATTAGGCCTACTAGATCTGTTCATCTGTATAATATGTAGTAACATGTCTAATATGTTTTTTAACAAGTATTATATACAAATAATAGAATAAATAGCATACAAATAAATTAAACAGTTTAGCCTATTAAAATTAATAGCTATTATAAAGACATTGAATCGAGTTATAAGAACTCATTAACCTTTTCTTTACTGTATAATGTAAACATTCTGATTAAAGAGCAGCAAATGCAACAAATTTCATTTAGATTTATCTTTTGATTACATTAAATAACAGAGGCGTCACTTTAAAACTGCACAGGTCTATAATGAAAGTACTGGATTGCTTTCCTAATTGTTTATGCTCATTTAAGAGAAAATTTGTTGTGTTTAAAAGAAAACCCACCAAGATCCACATGTTTAGATATTATTATTATTATTATTATTATTATTATTATTATTATTATTATGTGTCTGTTCATATGTATGTCTATATGTCTGTTCAAACACGTACCCAAAACCCAGAGTGTCCACTTTCGCTCCGCTTCAAATTGTGTGTACAGAATCCATTTGGGAAACAGCGTCTATTTATCACTATGGAGCGCGTCTGACAGTCACGCACCACTATGAACTGACTGTTTTAAGGATTGCATGAAGGTGCGATGGCGCCTGTAATATAAAGGAAGGGAATTTTGCCGTTTTTATATGTATTCAAAGTGTTTTTATGCCTAAATAAAATAAAAGCACAGAATAGAGTTACATTTAAGAGTAAAGGGGGTCGCACACCAGAAGCGCGCCTCGGCCATGCATTTTAGAATTCTAAACATAGGTTTCTATCAGGGTAAAGGAATGGTTGTCTGCGGTGCCTAGCCACGACTCAGGACACTGTTCATATTTCTGCCGTGCCACAGAGCACCATTTTAAATATCATGCAGATTTGCGCGTCTGGTGTGCGATACTTCCAACTGTCATGTGTGCGCCGTGTTGCATCGCCGAGCAGCACATCTGGTGTGTGACCTGCTTAAGGGGCGTCCCCTGGTGGTTTGGAGATATGGGTTGCATAAAGGGAGGATGGGCTCTTTAATGTTTATTGCCACCCTTCATAGAAAGATCTGTAGAGCTGTGCATCGATGGAATTGCTCTTCAGTGTTTGGACTCTCAGTAGTGATTATTAAACCACACTGAACTGAGCTAAACTGAACTGAACTTAAACACTGAAAACTGAACTGACACTGTTTCAATTCACTATAAACTTCCATGTGAAGCTGCTTTGACACAATCTACATTGTATAAGCGCTATACAAATAAAGATGAATTGAATTGAATTGAAAATACGGGAGAATCCAGGGAAAAAATGGGAAGGTTGACAGTTTTGCAGTACATCTACCTTACATTTGCATGTTAAATGAATCTATTAGTAGCCTAATATCTACAATTTTATATGGAAACAGTAATGCAAGCATATTTTTTTTGTTACAATGTCACCAAAATCAAAGTCATTGCTGAGTCTGTGGTCATGAAGTCTTATTGCTACATACTAAACTAATATCCTCTGCTATTATCTGTCATTCATCTCATACTGGATCTAGATTTTTGACCCAGTTCCCTCAGAAGAACCTGATTCATTCAGACCCCAACATCCTTACAGTGTGAGTAATGTTTTTACACTGCTACACAAACACATACAGTCATTACTCACCTTAACCACTGGAGATCCAGGAAACTGAGCCCTGCTTTTATTTCCTCTTACTGTCGATTCAGTGAAGAGTCTTAATAACTGAAGAGAGGATGAAGAACATCAGGTGAGATTTTCAGAAAATGACTTAAATTTAAGTTAATGTTGGAAAGACACACACTTCAAGTGAAGAGCTACAGTATTAGCTGTGTATAATCCTTGAAATGGATAGAGCTTCTTATTTTCGGACTATTTCGGATTATATTCGGACTACCTCATCTTTTGACTTTTTGTCATCTGTCATAGACATACACATTACCATATACTACAGTTTAAAATAGAGCTGTAGTTGTCACACATATGAGGTGTGTTTTAATCTATCTTAGTCAACTTAGTCAACCATCGTTAGTCAACTGAATAAAAAAATTGAAAGTCTATATGCCATTCAGATGATCAATGACATCATAGTTTTGGAGATTAAAATAGATTAAAATAGACTTATCAGCAATTTATTTGATATTGTATTCAAACTAGTGGATGGCGTGCAAATTAAAATACACAAATTGTTAAATTTGTTTTTAACATTGTCTGAGTTGAGTTCCTGCATTCAAAAGGACCACCAGAGGGCAGCACTATCACAGAAGATGATAAAGCTGCGGCAGTGCTGTTTTTTTTACAGTCTACACTGCAGCCACACAAACCTAATGCTTGTGCAGTTTTAAGTGGCACAGAAATATCCACCTGTTGCAGGTTTTATTTTTTCACTTATCTTACACTTCTTGCACTATTTCTCTCATATTTCTCGCGTTATATCTTGGAAGACAAAATACACATTTGAAAGCACATTTTACTAAATATGAAACATAATTTTAGTAAAATGAACAGAAGAAAGATTGAGACTCCATTCATATTTTTGCATTTATACTCTCACTCTGTATATATGTATTGCACTTAGGGAATAAAAATAATGTTGTAAACTGTATAATGTCATCTGTTATATATTAAATTAAACGTATGTAATATTACTTATAACAGCTACTACTATTAATAATTTATATTAACATGAATAATTATTATAATAAATAATAATGAATAATAATGCACTGTTCAAAAAAGTGTTGAATATTTTTTAATTATTATTTAATTCACATAATTTAATATTATTCAACGTTCTTTTCGGCTAAGTCCCTTTATTAATCCGGGGTCACCACAGCGGAATGAATTGCCACTTTATCCAGCACATGTTTTACGCAGCAGATGCCCTTCCAGATGCAATCCATCACTGGGAAACACCTATACACACTCATTCACACACATACACTACGGACAATTTAGCTTACCCAATTCACGTATAGCGCATGTCTTTGGACTGTGGGGGGAAACCGGAGCACCTGGAGGAAACCCACGCCAACACAGGGAGAACATGCAAACTCCACAGAAATGCCAACTGACCCAGCTGAGGCTCGAACCAGCGACCTTCTTGCTGTGAAGTGATCATGCTACCCACTATGCCACCGTGACCCTCAAATTTAATATTATTTGTTATATTATTATTATTATTTAATTTATTATGTGTATATATGTTAAATAATAAAATATAATAATTATAAAAACAACAACCATAATAATAATGATAATAATAATAACTATAATAATGTGTTATTATTAGTTATATATGTATAGTTATTATATATTTATAATTAATATAATATATACGTTTTCTGGCAAGTTTAGCAGTGTTTAAGTACAGAAATTGAACAATTAAATGTAAAATAACATAATCATCATTGTTTAAATAAAAAAGAAATAAGCATATTTAATAATATCATTATCTTTGGAACTAAATAATCTAATCCTGCGATGTGACTACTGCAGATACATACATTGCAATATCGATGCTTAAGCAATATATTGTTCAGCCCTAATATACAGGACTGTAGCCCGGGGGGGTTCGAAAGACCCACCCCCTGCTGAAAAAGTCCAGAATTTGGCCTCTATATGAGCTCATTTGTCTCATGTTTGACAGTGTGCCATCATAAATTGTGAAAATAATCAATAGAAGAAGGCTTTAAAACTATTTTTATTATTATTATTTAAATGTACAAATTCTAACTGAAGAAATGAGCTGGTCGGTTTGTTATGTGCCTATAGGCTACGGTTTTTCATTTGAAACAAGTTTTAACAGATTCCTAATTGTTTTTTATGATGGCTGATAATAAATTAGCATTTAAAAAATAAGTGTTTTTTTTCATATTTCTAAAATTCTAATCTCACATTATTCAATGTAATATAAAATAGTATGGTAAGCACTTTGACAAAAATATAGGAAATATTTTTGTTACATCAAAAAGTGTAGTAATAACACTTTTTTATCTGGACATTTGCACATGGGTGTGCTGTGCAAGCTCTCAATCGCATGCTTTGTTGCATTAAATGTTGGCAAAAAGCTCAAATGAAAATTGCCCTGGAGTGCACAGGCCTTTAGAACCCCAAAATGCTGTTGTGTAAATTGCATGAAATTGTAAACTCCCTACTCTGCATAAATCTCACTTATTTCTTAGTTTGATCCCATTTAACACCACTAAATGAATTTTCACATTTCAATGGCAATCAACATAGTGTGTGAAGTAGACATAAGGGCAAAATTAAAACACAGATTTTGCAATGACTCCACAATTTTAGTGCTGTCCAATCCACTTGTTAAGTCATGACATATGGAGTACTGCTTCCAGGTCCAAGCCGCTCAGTTGAACTGAGAAAATATTCAATTTTGACCCCCTTTTTAGTCATATAACACATTAAAGTTATTTTGTTTTTTATAAAATCATGGTGTACACAATAGTCTCTGGACTTGCTGCCTCACAGACATCAATATTAAAAAAACAAAATGAATCAATTTCTGGCCATCTGATATTTGGCATGGTTATATACACTACCTGACAAAAGTCTTGTCATCGATCCCAGTTGTAAAAGCAAAAAGAGATGTGCAAGACATCTGCAGTGTGGATGGCAATATCGACAGCCTGAGGTATCAAGACATTTGTGCTCCCCATTACATTACAAATGTATCGTCATAATTTAATAGAAAATGAGGCGAATAACTGTAAAAAAAGTTCACTTTTTGAGAATAAAAGAACTACCCCTTTTAATAGGCAGGCTACAGACCTGATATATATATAAATATATTGAAAATGTCCTTCCAAAAAAAAAAAATGCCAGCTGGTTACTACTTTTGAAAGGCATGCCTAAAATATCTGAGAGCTGAAAGTGGCCTAGGATGCCTCTGTAATGACTTAACCTTCTGCTGGTGCATGGGTCTCTGTCAAAATAATGACTTCTGCTTTCAGAGTCGACTAAACAGCACTCCATTCATTCAGAGAAAGAAGAAGAAAAACAGAGGAAAAAGAAATTTTTTCTCTTCCTTTTCCTCTGACCATTTATCACTCTCTGGTACGTTCTTTTACGTCACACAGTCTGTTCCTGAAGACTCGCTGTCTGTTTTTGGCCACAGTCTGACTGTGGTCTCCAAGTCCCAGCGATCTTAAAAGAATCAAGGGTCCTATATTTTCCGTTGGTCATAAATTGGTGCTTTCTTACACAAGCGAGGTCTCCGTATCAGGTGAGAGCGGCCTGAATGACCTCTTTCCGTGCATTAAGACTATAGCGGAAATGACACAATGGGCTGTGAACTTGTTGCTCTGGTGGGCTTGGCAGGTTCAGAGCTGCTGGGTGATTTTGGGGTAACAAGAGCTGACAGCCTCACGCTGGCCACACATGGGAATATTTTGGGGCCCGAATGTGTGTGTCGGCTGAGCGGCTAAGAAAAGAGACACTACAGGAAGCGGAGGGAATGAAATGAGAGATTTAATTGTATTGTTTTTGATGAAGCTAAATGTTTTTGGCTGCTGAATCTTGCTTGTGTGACATGCTTGTTTTGTAGCAAACAGTCTAAAAGCATTTAAAGTGGTCTGGCTTTCATTTATATCAATAATTCCATTTTAAAAAATAAAGATGTTGTGATTTAGAGCATTTCTTTGTTGCAAAATATAACCAAAAAAGCTTTAAAATCTTTAGAAGAGTTGTTGTTTCAACAAGAATTCTACCCATAGTTATTTTCTGGAAAATTAAATACTTCAATGACAATATTTTTATTTTAACTGATGTTTTTTTTTTCCATAGCTGTAGATGAAAATGGGTCCCATTTTGTTCAAATTAAATCTCCTTTAAAACAGCAATGGTTTTTATATATTAAACAACAGAAAAACAGTTTGCTTTAATTATTCAAATCATTTATGTGAAAAAAAATGTGGGTAAAAAAATACTCTGTCTTCATTCAGAGTAACAGAATGTAATCAGATGTGTTTATGTCATGTAATCTGTGACATAATGTGACATTAAATAAAAAGTGATCAGCTTAAAATGCATTGTGTTTTAAATTATTCAAATATTCTTGCTGACATCTTAATACAACGACCCAGGCTCATTCTAAAAACGCTATATACATTTCTGGAGAGCACCAAATATGTCCCAGTTTTTGTTTTCGCAAATCCACCAGAGGCTGCTGAGTTCAAATTTCTCTCGCTAGTGGCATTTGCCCACTGTTTTGTGTAAATCCACCAGAGGCCTTTTGTTTTTGTCTTACCTGCTTACTGGAACAGTTCTTCACCAGACTCGAACCCTGGAGTCATGGTCAACTTCTCTCTGTGCCTCAAGGCCACTGATATACATGGCGAGCTACTAAACAAATTGGTAACAGCAGGAAAGCCGTCCATATGAAGGTAAGTGGTCAGCTGGTAAGCGTGAAAAAGATCAGCATCATACTGCCCCCTAGTGTTTGTTTTAAAAATGAAATGCAGCCATACATACTTCTGGCTACATAATTTGCGATCTCCAGAAATGTATATAGGTCTACGTTTTCAGAATGAGCCTATGGTGCAACAAAAGCATACTGATCTGGAGGATAGTGGCAAAATATAAAGATTCAAAATAAAAATGCATTAGTATATTGGGGTTGGGGTTGGTTACACTGAATGACATTTTAATGAAACAAATTTAAAGAATGTTAAAGAAAAAATAAAAAGCTAAAAAAATTGTATCTACTTACCTCCTCTTATGTTGATTTTGAAGTTTTGATTATGATAAAGCCCAAAAAATCAGGAAATCAGGAAACAAATCAGGTTTACAACTAAAATTAAGTGCAGTTTCATAAACTAATTTCGAGAGCAGAACGTGTTATGATCGACTACAGCTAGTCCTTATTATTATCGCTAATCATTATCTAGCCTATCAGATCATTCCAAAATTACTAAAAATATCCTGCCTAAACTTCATTTCCTATCATCACTTTATAAACTCCCTCTATCCTTCCCTTCTCCCTCCTCCTCAATTCTAGGATCGGACAACACAGCGGCTCAGTGGCTGGCACTGGAGGGCCAGTGGTTTAAATTTGAGTTTGCATGTTTTCCCCGTGTTTGCGTGGGTTTTCCCCGGGTACACCTGTTTCCTTCCACAGTCTAAAAACATGTAACATAAGTGAAATGTAATAACAGTCACAAGCACTTAATGCATGCATACTGAATTGATTCTTATAGAACCACCTTATTAACCAAAGTATAGGTAAAAAACGAACTAGGGGCTCTTGGGAAATAACTGATCTTGTATCCCTCCTAATGCTCATTGACCAGGAGGGAACCTTATTCCAAACCTGCTATTATAGTCCAGCATTATCTAAGTGTGAACTCTTGAAAATAAGTTTAAAACAAAACCAAAAAATGTGTATCATTACCTATCCATGAGTTCTTATAAGCACGCCATGACTTTGCCAAGTACGATGCGATCCTGGATTAACGTCTATGTTGATCTTGGAACATCATTTTTGTTGGAAAATGTAATCCATACCTATTCCCTACCCCTAAACCTAACTATAACTGTAAATTATTCCCAAAATCAGAGGGGAATAATAGTTGGATAACAATTATGCAGAAGGGCATAAACCTGACCGTGAGCCTAAACTTAACATTAACTGAAAATTTTATCCTGTAATTATGATTGGCTGATTGGAATGTTGTTCCAGGATCAACATAGATGATAATCCAAAATCATGTCCTACCTGGTGAAATTCTTATAATTTAGAGGTTGGCGTTCTTATAAAGCTGTTGAACAAATTGAAGATGCATTTAAGTTCAATGCCAAATGTTTTATTCTTTCTATGAGGTTGTGCTATTGTTCTGCATGCTCTGCATCTTAGGAGGTGCATAACAAGGGCTGCATAATAGTTTCTGTCAGAGTTTAAGTAATAGTTTGTCTCTCTTTGTGTCTGTGTGTGTGCATTGAGGCTGTGCACTCTTGTGCAGGAAGTTTTATTTCATCACTGACTTTTTCATGGAGGCCCGCCAGAGACAAAGCAGTATGACATGTCAATTTCTGTAACTCCAGAAAGCACAGAGACCCCATTTAGAGTCATTTGAAATCATTTATAATTTGCTGTGCATTAACTCACCTTCAAGTCATCCAAGATGTAGGTCACTTATTTCTACAGGAGAACATTAAAAAAAAGGTTTAGCTGAAACTGTTGGTCCTTGGTGATTCATAACATGCAGGTCAATGGTTTACGGCACTTTGGATGTAAAAAAAAAAGAAAAAAAACCCATACAGGAAACAACAGATTAATACACATTTCTTCTGATGATACATAGAAATCTACAGTATTGAATTCAAATATGAAATGACCTTTAATCCACATCCTCTATGAACAGTCCTGAATGGGTTCACAACAGTGTGGGTGTCCTGTTGCTTTATGAAAATTTTATTTCTTTATTGTTTTTGCTTCATAAAATGTCTATATATCTAGATAGATAGTAAAGGTGCCATAGAATGAACATCTAAATATATATTTTGACAGCTAAATAATAAGAGTTCAGTCCATGGAAAGCATGGTGGAAAGAGTACTGAAAAATCATACTTAAGTAAAAGCACCATTACCTGCCTAAAATGTAGTGCCAGTAGAGTAAAAGTATCTGTTTTGAATATTACTCAAAGTATGAGTAAAAAGTAGCCCTTTCAAAAGTACTCATGAGTAGTGTGTATTATGCTGTAAAAAGCTGATGCATTTACATGTAATATGTGGATGTGTGTAAACGTAACATTCTGTAGTGCATTTAGTTATTGCCCAGCAGGAACACAATGTCATAAGACATTAATATCAGGTTCGATTTAGGTTTTGATGACAATGTTATTTTGATGTCCAATAATGACCTCGAATGATGTTGATATTTGGTTGTGTTAGAAACCAAAGTCCAACATCGAGCCAACATCTTAAAACAACATCATTTTGACATCAAATACTGACATTTATTCGTCAGGTATGGCAACCAAAATCCAACATCTGATAGATGTCATATTGGTAACATCCACACAACGTCAAGCTGTAACCTAATTTGATGTTGATATTTGGTTGATTTTAGGTTGAATGTTGGACATTGACGTCAGCCTTACCTTGGGTTCTGATGTCAACCCAATTTTCATTTCCAAACAAAATGCAACGTCCCCATGACGTTGGGGTACAATGTCAATCTGACGTCATGTTGACGTCTTGTGCCTGCTGGGTGTCTAAGACCATTTCGGTCATCATACAGTAAACATCCAACATCTTCTCATCAGTGACATGCATCTAAACAGTCTCTGGGTCAATGTGTGTAAAGATTTTGGACATCTTCTTGGTGTTACGATTACCAGTGATCCAGCCTGAGCAGATCGCTGGTAAACACCCAGGACTACAAATCAGCCATATAATGGACTACATCTCCACACATGCACTCCACTCTCACACACATGTTACTCATCTCCACTGATTGCACACACACCACCGGAGGCTTGTCAAAGACTGATTACACACAGTACATAAGCAGCACACACACTCACTCCAGTGCCGAGTCCTGTTACCTGTTCTCAGTTTCATTTCTAAGCATTTTACCCTCGCCTTGTTATCCTGTTTATCCCTGCCTGCCGCCAGCCTGTTATATTGACTATGACTCTGAATTACCTTCATACATCTGTTTGCTCCTGTATTGATCATTGCCTGCCTGACCATCCCTTTAATAAATCCTGCATTTAGATCCGCATCCTGTTGTCAGTAAAACTCCCTGGTCACACTTGGACACTTTTAATACTTCCAAACAGTTTGCTGCAATTATAAATCGCCTATGTCTTTAGGTAGTTTATTATGATGTGATTTACCTACTATGTGTGATTTGATTGGACAGGAATCACAGGACTGATTTTTCTAAACCCCATAGACAAGAAAAAATAAAGTAGTGACTGCAGGTTGAAGGAAAATGATGGAGTAAAAGTACCAATACTGCACTAAAAATGTACTCAAGGGAAAGTAAAACTACAAATTAAATACCACTTTCTGAGAAAAACTACTCAATTACAGTCATTTGTAATTTGTTACTTTACACCACTGATGGAAAGGCATAGTAAGAGCATCAAACACCATTGTTTCTTCTTTCTCATGTAAATCTTGTGTCTGTAAAATCCAGTAATAAAAACTGGCCAATGAGAACACACTAAAATGTATACATGACACATGCCCCAGGCAACGTTTGATTGGACACAACACTTCCTAGTGAGCTTACAACAATGATATTTGTCACTTTATTTTTTTCCCTTTATAAGTTAATCTAAGCTCATACTTACTATGTATGTGGGACTCTTATTTTGAAAACAAGACCAGCATTTTAAATCTCTCTCAGGTAATGCAAAATACAAAATATCATACAAAAGTTGGTAAAGTTACCTATAATAAATTTATTCACAACCTACCAGAGAGGCATATGGTCTGTTTAACTATACATTGTTAGTTTAACATGTATATTGTGAAATTTGCCATGTATGTTTGCAATAAGGCAACAAACACATGTAGACTGCAGAATATATTACAGTATAGGTGTTTAATTAGGTGTCAAAATTAATTGCATCGAAGAACAATTCAGATTGGTAGTCATAACCAGTTATTATGTACTGATGTCATTTATCTCATATTGGGATAGCTTACTATGGTGAGGGAGGTGAGCGCGAGTAATTAAAATACTCCAACTACTTAAAAACGCAGAAATAAATAGGCTAAATTATACATTAGTATAATATTATATTAATATAACATTTTAATATAAGAGTTCTTGTGCTGTGAGGTAAAATCTAAAATTGTGTATGGAAAGTATTGTCAATGCACCGTGATACAACAAATCGATGACATGATAATCGTAACTGAACCGAACCGTGAGACCAGTGTAGGTTCACACCTCTATGTTAAATACACAATTAAGATCATGTCATATTACTCAGATATTACCGTGATTTTATCTGGAGTGAAGGGATGCCAATAAAATTACAAAATTCCCAATGTGGTCAAAACCGAGCTTTTCATTCTAGGGGTAATTCCTGTAGTTATAAATGAGCATTTCAACTATTTCTGGAGAATATTTGCGCTTATAAGTCACATACTGTACTGCAGATATCAGAGAACAATTTAACTTACTGTAGGGCCTATTGAATCAAGGCACTCTATGGCACCTTTAAATAGTTTTACATACAGCAGGGAAAATAAGTATTGAACATGTCATGTTTTCTTTCTGGGAATATTATTTCTAAAGGAGCTGTTGACATAGAATTGAATCAGATTTTGATAAAAACCCAAACAATACAAACATAAAATAAAACAAAACAAAAAAAAAATCTGAAAAATAAGTTATGTGTAATAACAATGAAATGACACAAAGAGAAACGTAACTAAAACATGTTTAACACTTTTTATAAAAGGCTTTTTTGGTGATGGCAGCTTAAAGACACCTCTTATATGGAGAATGAAGACGCATAAATTGCTCAGGTGTGAGTTTTTCATAGACTTCAACAGAGTGTAAAAATCTTGATGGTTCTGTGGGTCTTGTATCTAATCTGATTTTTGTTTTGTGTTTTCTATTGGATTCGAGTCAGGTGATTGGCTGAGCCATTCCACAGCTTGATTTTCTTTTTCTGAAAGCATTTGAGAGATTCCTTGACTGTGTTTTGGATCATTGTCTTGCTAAAATGCCCACCCTGGTTTCATCTTCATCATCGTGGTAATGTAGATGTTGGACTGAAGCAGCTATTTTTAATTTACATTGACGAAAGGCAGAGGATTTCTGAAGAACTACTGAGATTTTTCAGCTGCTGTCTGGGCATTCACTACTTTTCTACACCTCCCTTTTTTATGTGTTCAATAATTTTTCCTGGTCATTTAATTTTATTACACATAATTTTAGTTGTAATCTAATTGGTTTTGTTTTCTTTGCATATATTGATTTCTTTGGTTGTTACCAACATCCGGAGAAAATTTCAAGTCAACAGCACCTTTAGAAATATGTTTTCTGAGAAAAATGGTGACAAGTTCAATACTTATTTTCCCTGCTGTATATTTTGTTGTTTACTCTCAAAATGTCGGGACGCACACAGAATGATGTTCAGCTAAAAAAAAAAATCATCTGTCTTGTATGCCCTGAAAGTGAGTAAATTAAAGACTTTAAATTTTAATTTGCATAAACTATTCCTTTAAGATCTAGCATCAACACAGTAGGTCTATATCTTTTAAAAATCATAGTCATAAAATCTTCTCTGTCGATACAATATGCAAAAAGATTTCACTTTTTGCCCTAAACCTGGACTTTGTAAGGCTCAAGTTCTCTTCATCCCCTGAAATGCCTCTTTCCATTCGTGATAGCCTCATATGTTATGAATAGCGTGCGTTTCTAATATGTGTGTGTGTGTGTGTCTAGTGGATAGCGTCACTGCTTTGGGAAGGGGGCTAGAGGAGTGTTTCATTATAAACCTGTGCCATTAAAAAGCTGCTGGCGAGACCTGGTTTTTGGCTCTAGCTCAAACTTTTATACATATTTAGTGTGTGTGTGTGTGTGTGTGTGTGGCTTCTTAAGGACCCCTAAGTGAGACCATTACAGCCTCAACCTGATAAGAAATGAATTTATCAGCTTGTTGCGCTCTCGTTAACTATCGTAAATCAACGCACCATTTGTAATGGAAAAACGCACATGAATTATGTTGGTAAAATATCAGAAAAAGCATTCAGATGATCACGGTTTTTCTTTCTTAAATCTGGAGTTCATCTGCGCACAAGAGAGAGGGTGAAGCAAAAGCTAAACTTAAACATTTGTTGTGATAAATGTGGCCATCTTTTTCCCTTTTATCTCACTGGGACAGGTCTCAAGAGTTCAAAAGTCACGGAGGTCAGGTGGCGGTGCGTGCAGGTGCTTCTGGGAGTTTGGGAGAGGAAAGCCGGAGCGTGTGCAGGCAGCAGAGCCACAATCACGCAAGCTGCGTGTGGTTTGGTGCTGGCAGCCAAGACCTCTCACTCTGCGCGTCTCAGACTTTCTCCCAGGGCTATCCGATCTTTCCTCCATCCTTCCACCGGCTGCTGCCCGCCCCTCACTCCCAACCACAAACAAATGGTTTGAATAAAAGACCGGCATGACTGGGCCATGTCTTCTGAAGCAATCCCAAAGAGTAATAGTTTACTTAGCCTAAATACTCTCCGATTAGACGAACTGAAACATTGTTGTTATGCGGTGGAAACTCAAGGACCGGAGTGTTTTGGAAAAGGACACACAGCAGTTTCCTGTCATAGGTGAAACGCAGGTTCTGGTGAACTTCAAACAAGCAAAAAAAAAAAAAAAAAAGAAGAAGAAACAATAGCAAAAACAAACAGCAGCAATGAAAAAGCATGTAAAAACACAACTGCCAGGTGCTGAACGCATCTGCCTTATTTACAGTGCCTTAAGACATATTTTAGCATAATGGTACTTAAAAGTCACGATTTAGCCTCTCTGTTCTTGGAGGAGGATTAGATAACAGACCGGATATCTGTATTTGACTCTAATAACTGAGCATTATACCTGTTTGTAAGGAAATGCTAAATGTGTTTTGCCTTTATTTGCAGGATGTGTGGAGTACCGATTGGAAAACAGAGGTGGGATCAGGACCTGACCTGGGTCAAACTTTGAGAGCCAACAGCTATTACACTGTTTATGTTCTGACATCAATGAATGAGAGACATTAAACCATGTTTTTCTACATTCAAATAATCAAAATGAGCTTTTTCCACAATTAAGAACGTTTTGTGCGGAATGTGAAGGTTCTGTTAAAGGTTCTTCTTAGAACCACTGAATTTTCATTTTTATTTGTGGAAATCTTTCACTTGTAAATAAGGTTACAGTTTTGCATCTTGAGTTTAGTTTGTATTTCATAAATGTCAATTCAGTTTTATCATTAGTTTTGTTTTTTGTAAAAAAAATATTTCGTTTTTATGTATCTACTTAAAGTTTACAGTTTCATTCTATACATACAGTTTAGACCAATGCAAAGGTTATTATTTAAACAGCTTACATTAACTCTTGTGTAAATCTGTTTTAAATCGTGTTGTAAATAAAAGCAACGGCACACGATAGAAGGTATATTTACCATATTAAAAAGAGCTTTTGTTCTAACCGACACCTGAAATTTATACTTTAGAAACAGCTTCAATTTCTTGCAGCTGAACAACAGAGTTACAACAATGATCCCCTCAGGTACACCTCATGTGCTTTATTCAGTGTTAAATGCCAATAATGCCAGTTTGAATGCCATTTTACATGACATTTATTGCCATTCTACTGAAAGCAGCAGCAGATAGTTCACATCAGTAACTAACTCAATAAAATAAACAGTTTGAAATTAAACTAAAACTGTGACTCAAAACCAACACGTGATGCAGCATGTACTGTACATTGAATAATGTTAAAGAGGTTTAATACGTATTAATTTGGTTATAAACCATATCATTTCGTTGGAGTGCAGTAAGTGCACATACTGTATATTCTGTGCTTCTGAATGGCTGTATTCAAATTTCTGTCGTGTTTCGTCTGGTGCAAACAGCCAAATTGCCTATCACTGCAAATCTCATCACGTAGTGTGTTATTGGAACACAGGGTTACAATGTAACCTGTTCACCTAATGTTTATGTTAGTTATATTTATAATATTTGCTAATTAATAACCACCTCATGTGAAACTGAATCTGTGTCTCATTTCGAAGTTTGCTACTGTCCACCAGAGGTCGCGGACACATGCTTTAAGAGCCTTTTTGACTGAATGAATAAAATATGCTGTTTTCCACCAAGGCAACCCACTGTGCTGAAATATAATTAGCTAAAGCGGCAGTGGGCAGGTTAAAAAAAAAAAAAAACAGACAGATGTTCTGGCATGTAACGCACATTGTCAAAGCAGAATATCTGACTTTAGCATAGTTTTTCAGATAAACAAGAATGTTCACTTGGCATATTTATTAAATATCTGCAAACATATTATGGTATTTTTATGCTTTAGAAGAATCAAAAACTTACATACAGCATCTTTAAGGTTCACTTAAAGGTTAAAGGTTGTACCTTTAAGGTGCTTTGAGGTACAGATTTGTACTTTTTTTAGGTATTTATATGCACTGAATAGGTACTGGCCCAGTGACAGATTTTGGGCCTTTATTTCTAAGAGCGTACTATTCAATGCATCTTCAAATGGAATCTCCTGCTTTATGAATTTTCACTAAATGAACAAAAAAATAAATCTATAAAATACGCTCCAACTATAAAACACTTGACACTATATTATATGATGAATCACAACTATTTATCTGCAAGAGTCGTCACATTACCAAGATAGGCCAAGATGCGTTCAAAATGACCATGTTAATACAAACAGCCGTCCTGAAATTGACTTTAAGAATACCAGTCGTCCACACAGCTGCAGATGCCGCAGACAAGAGGTCATTTTCTCCCCAATCAAGGTGATTGAGGCTCTATTTCCAGACAGCAGTGCTTTGAACTCTGGATGCCATGACTCGAGGGCACGTACTGCAAACCAGCTAAACGCTCGCTTTTAGCTGCGTTTGGCTGCCAAGGCTGAAGCTGGAAAAAATGCAACAACGCATGGGTTTGGAAAGAGCACCTGGACACAGCACATGTCGTCAAAACCTGGCAAAAGCTCACTGGCATATTGGGCCCTTCTGTGCCATTAACCACACTCTGCTCCTCCAGAGACACGATCTGGGATGGATCAGAATTCCTTCTTTGCATGAAGGCTGTTTAGAGGGCATCATCTGAAAGAATTACATCATCTGGGAAACACTTAGACTCATTCCATGCTGTTGTCACTGTGCTGGTCATTACGAGTGCATACAAAGAATGCAGATTTACCTACAATGCAATAATAGATCTTAGTCTGAAGTAGATGCTATATTTAAAGCACAGATAAACCACACGATGCATACAAAAAAAAGAAAACGAAAAGAAAAGAAAGAATGTTTTTAATATAGTCTAGAGTCTGAGATCTTAGTCTGGGTAGATGCTGTATTTAAAGCACTGATAAACCACATGATGCATACAAAAACGAAAGAAAGTTTTTTAATATAGTCTAGAGCAGCGGTGTCAAATGTACGGCCCGCAAGCCGGATCAGGCCCACAAACCAGTTTAATCCGGCCCGCGAGATTATTCTGTAAAGTAGTAAAATGAGCTGGAATGGAGCTGTTCCAATTGTGTCCACTGGATGGTGCAATAGCAATCGCAAACTGTTCAATTCATCCGATCCAGAAGCCTGAATCAGTTTGACAGCCTTCTCTGAGAGAAAGACCACATCTATGCCCTGCCATACCACATTGAGGTGTTCTCTCGAGGAAAGTAACTGTTTTACCTTTTGTCAGTTTAGTGACTAATTCATCCGAGTTCAGGCATATGAAAATGAAAACGATTTTAAAAAGGAGGCGTGGTACCCAACCACACCCCTAAACCCAACCATCATTGGTGGTATTATGACACCATATGTTCTTTCAAGTTGAAGCGGTCATTGTGGGAGACGTAACTCGCCTGTGGTGATGCAGCTCACTTCCCTGAAAATGTGTGGTAGACATGAAGCAGTTCAAAGATTAAAATAACGGGACTGTAACGGAAGTTTGAGCAACACTTTCAGATTTTTGGTGAACTGGAGAAAGACTTTAAAGTTTTTTGCAAGCCATTTACCTTGAATCACTCTGATCTGCCCTGCCATATACCATGGTTTTACCGGTCCGGCCCACTTGGGAATAGATTAATGACACCCCTGGTCTAGAGTCTGAAATCTTAGTCTGAGTAGATGCTGTATTTAAAACACTGATAAACAACATGATGCATACA
>CAIGQZ010000217.1:2963462-2973808 GCA_903798205.1 Danio tinwini | reverse complement strand
AACCACATGATGCATACAAATGAAAGAAAAGAAAGTTTTTAATATAGTCTAGAGACTGAGGTCTTAGTCTGAGTAGATGCTGTGTTTAAAACACTGATAAACCACATAACTGTAGATATACACTGATAAACCACATAACTATAGATATACATATATACATGCAATCGAGTCTGAAACCGTGTGATCGGGCCCGATTTCCGATCACGTGATCGAATCTGGACATCCCTATAAGTCTAGTAGATGCTATATTTAAAACACTGATAAACCACATGATGCTTACAAAAGAAAAACAATTCTTAATATAGTCTAGAGTCTGAGATCTTAGTCTAGTTGATGCTATATTTAAACCACATGATGCATACAAAAAAGAATAGAAAGAAAAAAAAGTCTGAGATCTTAGTCTGGGTAGATGCAGTATTTAAAACACTGATAAACCACATGACTCATGCAAAAAAGAAAATAATAAATTCTTAATAATTATTCATTTTCCTTCGGCTTAGTCTCTATTTCTGAGGTTGCCACACTGGAATGTACCGCCAACTACATTCCAGCATATGTTTTATGCAGCGGATGCCATTCCAGCTGTAACCTAGTACTGGGAAACACCCACACACACTCATACACTACAGCCAAATTAGTTTATTCAATTCATCTATCCTGCATGTCTTTGGACTGTGGGGAAAACTGGAGCACCCGGAGTAAACCCATGTCAACATGGGGAGAACATGCAAACTCCACACAGAAATGTCAACTTGCCCAACCGGGACTCGAACCAGTGACCTTCTGGCTGTGAGGCGACAATGCTACCCACTGAGCCACTGTACCTAAATTTTTTATATAATCTACAGTATAACATCCTGTTTCTACTTTAGATTTGTATTAATAGTTTATTAGTTTATGTTATATATTTAGCCAACTGTGTGGAAAATCAGATTTATTTCAGTACGTAAAAGATATTCATTTTAGTTTGTAACTATTGTACATTATATATATATATATATATATATATATATATATATATATAATTTTATTTTTGTTTTTGTAATTTTTTTGCTTATTCATACAGTTAAACTAATTAATAAAATATTTTTTAAATATTCCAAATATTAAATATATGGAAACAATCTTATTTCTTTCAGTTTGGCTGGAATAAAAAAAAAAGCATTCATAATTTTTATTATCCCCTTTAAGAAATAATTATTTTTGATTGGCTACTGAACATATTATGAACTGTCACCATGACAAAGACAGGCAAGACAAATTAGTTTTGAAATGTTTTCTTCTCTCTGTTAAACAGCACTTTCTAAATATTTGAAAAATAATTAACTTCACAGGAGGGTTAATCATTTCCTAATTTATTCATTTTCTTTTCGGCTTAGTTTTTCTCAGTTGCTTTGGTGCATTTCTCACAACACTATTTCCATTTGCACAACAGTTAATTCATTTCTCAAAACAATTTGTACAAACCGCAAAACCTAGTTGATAACCTGCAAAAGCGTTTCACTTGCACAAAATAGACAGCTCATTCCTCAAAAGCTAGTGTTTATGTCAATAAAATTGTCAGTCATCAAAATGTAAAGTCCTGACACCAGTGTTTATGAACAAGATAGTCAAATGGCTTTGTCATGTTTTCATTATGACATTTTCTCCAATGCAAAGAAGTCAGATTTTGGTGACACATCCTGAAAATGCTCAAGACAGCACTATAAACTATTTGCACAGCCATTTGAAAACTACAGTAAAGTTAGACATCACTGCATTTAGTGAGCTATCTGAGTACAAAACACTGAATATGTATGTTTCACAAGTTTACTGCAAATACATTTTGCAATTCATTCACAACATTGTGCAAAAGAATAAATACACCCTTATTTACAAACATAAACTCCCTTTGTGTAGAGCTGTGCACAACTGTAAACAATATTATAGCACATATTGAAACTGAACTTACAACATGCAAAGGTCCGTAAATCATTCATGAATATGTTCAATTTAAAAGACATTTTTAGGGAAAAAAAAGATTTTAATATTTTTATAAAATTTGCTTGACAGATTTCGACAACTAGTTCAACATTTTTGTTTGTAATGACTCAAGTAATTCAATGAGGACTACTAGCTTTATATGGAATGACTATTCAGCATTCACAAGTTTAGTTAATTCTGACCAATATGACATAAGCAAATGATAATGTTTCAAACAGCAGAGAGTTGTATTAAAACAATTGATGCATGTCCAAAAGCACATGCAATTTGTGAGAGAAACCACAGCACCCAGAGGAAACCCACATGAACACGGGAGAACATGCAAACTCGGCACAGAAATGCCAACTAACCCAGCCGAAGCTCGGACCAGTGACCTTCTTGCTGTGAGGCGACAGCGCTACCCACTGCGCACCGCCCTCATTTCCTAATGTCTAAAATGAATAATGTCTATAAACATAGTACTTTTTTGGTATTTTCATTTAAATAACCCATAAATTACAACATTTAAATTTTCAATTTAGAAGAAATATCATTAGTATTACAAAACCAAATAAAAATGACCCATTGATTAATTCATACCCCCATCATGAGATTAGAATGATTATCATAGCTAATAAAAACAAAACTTTAACTGCAGTCATATTTATGAAACACAGAAAGCCGTCTACATTGTGACCAATCTAAATACTAATTGTCTTTGTGTTTTACAAACACACTGTCTGTAAATAGTGTCAATTGTGCGTGAGATGCAAGCGGTAACAGATATGCTTTGGTAAATATTGTAGCTCATGCTTGATGAAAACTTTTCATCAGGGTGGTATTTCATTAACAGTGGAAAATAAACAGTGCTCACACAATATGACAAACTATCAAAACCTCAGTTCCTTTAAACACAGTTACACATGAACAATTATTTATTTTTTTGCTAGTTCAAACTACTTATTTAAAATGAGCTGAAACAACACAATTCTTGAGATTTCATTGGGACAACTTATTTTTTTATGTTCAATCCACATAAATTAAAAAAAGTGTTAAGTTAACAATCAATTTGTGTTGGGACAACATGAATGAATTGTGTGGAACCCTGCATATCTAGCTTCTAATGGTAATATTTAATTAATTCTCTTTTTCATAATCCAACTTATAAAAACAATATGTAGAAACACTTTGATTGACATTCTCCCTTTGTACATGTCATCAGAGGGGGAAAGCCCCGCCCATTAGTGACAACTCTCCATTAGCATAGACAGCCCTGAGTGAGAAGCAGCCATCTGCCATTAGAGTTGTTACACCTTACCTACTGAAGATAATCTCATATATGTGTAGTTTAAGGATGCACAATTAACAACCCAGGCTCATTGGAAAAATGTTCCCAAGACTACATTTTTGGGAACCAGCAAATATGTACGCTGGACTATGTTTTGATACGTCTTGCTGGTTTTTGTTTTCCCAAATCCACTAGAGGGCACCGTGCACATCTCATATACATTACTGGGTCAGGTTTTCTCATACGTGTTTTTTCTCAAAAATCCACCAGAGGTCGCTGTATACATTACTGCAAATATTAACATCTATTAAACTACAAGAGAAAAGCCATCACAGCCGCATACTTCTACCGCAACCTCATGACTCTGACCGCCGGCCCTGCTCTGAGCAAGCCGATCATGCCAGAAAAGTCGTCCATATTGTCGTCCACACTGTTGAAAACAGTTTTCCTCATTTTGTGATTCATGTTTTTATTTTCTTATTTTCCCCTGTTTATTTATGCTTTTTAAATTGCATAATAGGACCTTGTTCTTTCTACCTACAACTTTTAACCTTGAAAACTTGGAAAAAGTGACTTTTATGAAAATTTTTAATAGCTTAAAGGTGCCATAGGTGCTTGTCTTTAGAAACATTTTTTGCTGTATCCTGGTTAAAAGTATCTTCACATTCCAATAGTACTGATTAAAGTAAATTATGTAAATGTCTTTATATGTATTTTTATATTCTGGGTAAGGCATAAAACTAAATGTTCATCCAATTAAATAGTGTCGGACCGACAAATAACTAAATTACAACAGGTATCTGAAACTGTCTGTCAACAAATTTACATTTGAATTTCTGCCCAGGTTCTTTAAGCAGACAGATACATCATTTGCGTGTAAACGTGAAGCACGAAACTACATCTGACAGAGAGACGTCCGGCAAACTCTGCATCAACCTGAACTTTTTTTCTGAAAGACCAACGTGGCCTTGTATCCATGAAAAGAAAGACTGTTTCTGAAAGGGCTTCTGCCAAAAATGCAGAATCCTAAATCAATATCAGAGTTACTTTTGCACGCTGGAGGGAAATGACATTATGCAGTTCAAAACAACCATCTGAAGGGTGACACCACGGCTGAAGTATTACTTTTAGACAGGTATGTTTTCAAATTATTTTGGTCGCGCAAAACTTATGTAGATTGTGTTCTTGTATATAAATGGGTTTATATGCACAGAAGTGATGTTGAGCCACTGAAAACGTCTGGCAAAAGATTAGCTATTTTCAAGTTCATGGAGTACTTTTTATAGCATCTATAATATAGTCAGTTAAATAGACCTAAGCATTCATTTAGTTGTTCAAGTGTAAAAGGAGATGAAAACAAGTGATGTACGAGGATCAGTGAGCACAATTGAAAATAAAAAGTCACTAGTTGTCTTGGTAATGTAAACGTAAGTGTAATGTAAAAAGATGACAGGATATTTCTGTTTTTAGCATCTGGTTTTTATTAAGTTTAATAACAAAACATAAGTAAATGTGCTCCTCTGCATAACCAGCTTTATTGAGGTGAAGTTTGATTTATATTCGCATATTCGTTCCTTTTTGAACAGTGACAGCCTCTGGCATGCTTTCACTCTAATGCTACTTTGAATATTGGGTCTGAAATAGCATGTAGGTATGACTTCAAAACAACATTAGCACAGTTTCATTGACTGAACAATGTTGTATTTTATAGTCACTGGCTCATTATAGGATTTCACTTATTTAGAATTTGTAAAGAATACTTTTCTAAAATTATATTATTAAGGAGAAAGTCTGAATGTGAGAATATAAAACCAACTTTACCTCAATGCCAGTTTGGAGGAAATATAATTCCTGCACCCACTGGCCTGTCAACAACTACGCGTGACAAAGTGCATGTCTCCACAGAGTTTTCTAACTTGTAAATGACATCATCTAGTGTTATATCTACTGTATTTAGTGCGAGTTCACGCATTCATGATTGATGTCACAATGATATACACAGGAGACCCAAATGCAAGTGAATGCAAGATGATTTAATAGAAGGAATAACAAGAGTCACAACTGGTATAGATCTCACCAGATATAGTGTGGAGCAAGAGTGCTCACACCAGGAATTCAACACGCTAAACAGCGGTAAAAGTTCATCCGAGAAACAGATCCGAAGTGAAGTCTCTCACTGATATCTCACCAGATATCGAGGGAAGGGGAGGTTAGCGCTATGGAGCAACTCTCAAGGAAATCGACACGCTTACCAGCGGTAATAGTTCATCAGCGTAGCGGATTCGGGATGAAGTCTCTCACTGATTTAGTTGTCATCAGTGCAGGCAGTTGTAACAACATCAATGAAACGGAGACGTGCATAAGGTCCAAATATAACAGACTTAAGGTGAAACACCACCAACAGATCGAGCGAGAGCACCTAACAGGAAGCAGACACAGGAGTGAACGAACAACGGACTGACAAACGCTATCTGCAAACACTGAACATATGAAGGCACGGGGTGATGCGCAACAGCTGTAACTGATAGAAAACAGCTGAGTGAGACGAGTGGTAACAAGACACGTGACAACCCAGCTGATGAATGTAAACACACACACACCACGCGGTGAAGATAAACCCAAATAAACACACCCACTTCCCACACACACACACATGCGAGAAGAACAGATAGATCCACAACCATGACAGTACCCCCTCTCCTAGGAGCGCCTCCTATCGCTCCCAGAAGAGCCTACCTGGCGATTGTAATCATCGATAAGAGAGTGATCCAATATGTCCCCAGCAGGAACCCAACTTCTCTCCTCAGGTCCGTAACCTTCCCAGTCCACCAAGTACTGAAATTCTCATCCTCTCCGTCTTGAGTCCAGAATGCGCTTAACCGAATAAGTAGTCTCCCCATCTACGAGACACAATGGGAGAGGGGGACCGGAGTAAGCGGATTAAAAACTGGCTTAACTTTGGATACATGGAACACGGGATGAACCCTCCTGTACGCTGGAGGTAATTTAAGGTGGATTGCCACAGGACTAATGATTTTTGTGATAATGAATGGGCCGATGAATTTAGGAGCAAGTTTATTACAAACAGTGTGAAGAGGAATGTTTTTAGAAGAAAGCCACACTTTTTGACCGACAACGTAAACGGGAGGTTTAGACCGGTGGCGATCGGGCTTAGAAACTGCACAAACAGAACAAGCCAAGACAAAATCACGCACATCACGAGCCATAACTGGCCACCAGAATCGTTGTTTAACAGAAAGTGTGTGACTCACCCCTGGATGACAAGCTAGCTACCAGTCTGCGTCCACAAGTAGTGGTTTACTTGCAGCACTAGCTCGTTACCTATCAGTCCCCAGTCCAGTAATCTGCAGTCATCACAATCCAACTATCAGTCTGTCCCACAAACCAGTGGTCCACAGTCAGCACAAGCTTGGTACCAGTCTGTGCCCTTACCAAGTGGTCTGCAGTCATTACAAGCCAGCTACCAGTCTGTCTCCCAACCCAGTGGTCCACAGTCAGGACAAGCCAACTACCTGTCCTCATCCTCAACTAGTGCTTTACTTGAAGCACTAACTCGTTACCCATCAGTCCCTCAGTCCAGTAATCTGCAGTCATTACAATCCAACTACCAGTCTGTCCCACAACCCAGTGGTCCACAGTCAGCACAAGCCTGGTACCAGTTTGTGCCCTTACCTGCTGGTCTGCAGTCATCGGCTAGCTTCCAGTCTGTCTCCCAACCCAGTGGCCCACCATCAGGACAGCCCAGCTACCAGTCTGTGTCCACAACTAGTGGCTTACTTGCAGCACTAGCTCGTTACCGGTCAGTCTGTTCTGTCACATTGATATACACAAGAGACCCAAATGCAAGTGAATGCAAGATGATTTATTAGAAGGAATAACAAGAGTCACAACAGGTATAGATCTCACCAGCTATAGTGTGGAACAAGGGTGCTCACACCAGGAATTCAACACGCTAAACAGCGGTAATAGTTCATCCGAGAAACAGATCCGAAGTGAAGTCTTTCACTGATATCTCACCAGATATCGAGGGAAGGGGAGGTTAGGTTTGGACGGCAAGAGAGGGATGTAAAATTTCTAAGCTATTATGCTAATGCTAGCATTCTGGCAGATCACCTACTGCACCTTCAAAGCGATATATTGTCTGGGTTGGTGTTGTATATTACGATACAAAAACCTTGTAATAAACTGCAGTACATTTTCTGTTATTTCACACACTTATTTCTATTACTTCTTATACATTAAATTATTTCAAACTACTAAAATGTCAAAAAAAAGTCACTTTGTTCAACTGTAGAGTTGAATTGTCAACACCAAATGTTGACAGAGCAGAGGTCAATATCCTATAATCCAATTCACAACCATAAATAAACAGAAAATCACAAAATACAGTGTATAGGCAGTCACCGCCTCATATAGTGTTCGTTATACACACAAAATGCAGCAGTATGTACCTGCTAGCACATATTTCTCTGTCCTTAAAAATGTACATCAGGGCACGTTTTCTACCTTCTTCCGAGACACTTCTTTTGACATTTTCAGTTTTTCACAGAGATAACGTTTGTCCTGTTTTGAATCTACCACTATGCTGATACACAGGTGTTTGTAGCTTTCTACAAATTTCAAATTTCTAAACCCATTTGATCTCACAGAAGCTCACTACTGTTCTACCAAAGACCAAACCTCTTCATCTGTCAGGGGTCTTTTCCCCAGTCTCCTCATCAACCTTGTAAACTCTCTGACCTGTCAAGGCTTTCACTTCACCTGAGCCAGGCTGAAATGACTCCATTAACCACACTGGAAGCCTCTAATATAGATTGAGAGGGCCCTTTGCATGCCTTAATTTCCTCAAGGGGAAGCGGGGCTTAAAATCCCGGCAGACGGAGACTGATTTTCCACTCTTTTAATGAGAACGACAGAGTAAGGGGAGACCACGAAAGCGGTATTTATAGAAACAGCTGGAATGTGAAGGGCTAATTGTGCCTGGTCTGTTGCTCCCTGTATAGTCAGTTCACCATTACAGTAAACACTGAGAGGACAGATACCTAGAAGAGCAGTATCTCTGCATGACCCACTTCACCCAATATGCCTGCTCTAGAGGTCTTTATTTCTGCCTTTTAATGCAGGAAAGTTTTGAGTACTCTCTTCTATGGAACTGTATCACTAAATCAAATTATTATATAAATTTTTAAAACTGAATGAGTTGACTTAAAAAGATGGCCTCAAACGTAATGACAAGACAACATATTTTCACCAAGCAATCTGTGCAGATTGAATCAACATAGTAAATTATTTCAGAAAAAAATGACAAATTAAATTTTTTTTTTTAAAAAGATTGTCTGCTTCACTACAAAGTTATTTATATTTTGTAATCATTATTTAAATAATTTAAATTAAATCTTATAATATATTTAAAAGCAGTAATCAACATTTAAAGTGGATACAACAGTTTTCAAAATCTTCTAAAAGACAAGAATTACTGTTGTAGTTTAGGTATGTAAATATATATATGTAAATATATAAATATATATATATAGTGCATCCGAAAAGTATTCATAGCGCTTCCCTTTTTCTATATTTTTTTATGTTACAGCTTTATTCCAAAATGGATTAAATTTATTTATTCCCTCAAACTTCTACACACAATACCCCATAATGACAATGTGAAAAAAGATTATTTTTTTAATTGTTACAAATTTATTAAAAATAAAAAACCTAAAAAAAATCACATGTACATAAGTATTCACAGCCTTTGCGCAATACTTTGTTGATGCACCTTTGGCAGCAATTACAGCCTCAAATCTTTTTGAATATGATGCCAAAAGCTTGGCACACCTTGGGAATTTTTGCCCATTCCTCTTTGCAGTACTTCTCAAGCTCTATCAGGTTGGATGGGAAGTAACGGTGTACATCCATTTTCAGATCTCTCCAGAGATGTTCAATAGGTCCAATTTAGGTCTGGGCTCTGGCTGGGCCACTCAAAGACATTCACTGAGTTGTTGTGAAGCCACTCCATTGATATTTTGGCGGTGTGCTTTGGGTCTTTGTCCTGCTGGAAGATAAACTGTCACCCCAGTCTGAAGTCAAGAGAACCCTGAATCAGGTTTTCATTCAGGATGTCTCTGTATATTGCTGCATTCAGCTTTCCCTCTATCCTGACTCTTCTAGTTCCTGCTGCTGAAAAATATCCCCACAGCATGATGCTGCCACCACCATGCTTCACTGTAGGTATGGTATTAGTCTGGTAATAAGCGGTTCCTGGTTTTCTTCAAACATAACGCCTGGCATTCACTCCAACAAGTTAAATTTTAGTCTCATCAGACCAGAGAATTTTGTTTATATATAGTCAGGGTGTGAAGAATCACACGACAAAATTGCTCAAAATAAAGGCCCCAGAGGGTGGATTTATTTTCCCAAAACAAAATAAGTGCTCATTGAAGGTACGTTGGAAGCAGTGTTCCGGTGGGTGGCGTGCTCTTAGGCTGCAAGGGCTCCAGTGGATGCTTCTGTTGGTTCTACCCGGTCACCAACTGCTGTCTATGTAATCAGAGGAAAAAGGTGTTAGCTCTTTATCTCATGGAGAGGTCTCTCACCCTTTTCCAGGCTTGAATGGCTTATATAGCCCTTGGCTGATGAACTGCAGCTGGTTCCAATCTGACTGGGCCAAGGAGGTGCAGGTGATCTTTATTTGTATTCAGGGTGACGCTGATGATCCTTGAGACGCTCGTCACAATATATATATATATATATTTTAGGGGTGTGAACCTACACTGGTCTCACAGTTTGGTTACAACTATCATGTCATCGATTTGGTTCAATTCGATATCTCTGTGCATAGTGCATTGACGATGAATTGCTGTGATTGGCTCTGAAACTGTCAGCGCTCTTTACCGATGAGTGATGTGGACACTGAAGAAAGCATGGTAATGGTGCATGGTGCACTGATAATAAAGTGCACATTGCGCAGCTATCACAGCTGATCCATGCTAGACGCCGTGGAGAAAACTCGCTCCACAGACACACTCGTGTTAGGATCTCTTTCTCTCTCTCTCTCTCTCTCTCTCTCTCTCTCTCTCTC
>CAIGQZ010000217.1:2944977-2963362 GCA_903798205.1 Danio tinwini | reverse complement strand
ATATATATATATATATATATATATATATATATGTTTATTTTATGTTTAGGTTTAAGGGCTGCACAATACTGTATATCGTTTCAGCACAGATATCACAATGTGTGCATCCACAATAGTCACATCGCAGGACTATTGCAGGGGATTATAATTAACTACAAATCACAGTTCAGTACACATGAATTGTTGAGTCGTTGTGAATTTCAACCATAATTAATTGGTGTGTTGTTTTTTAAGGCCCGTGACTGTAAGATTTAAAGCGAATTTAAACCATATGGGAACAAGAAATTATAAAGTCTGAGCTTTAACAAAGAATAATTGTGCTTAATTATTATTTATTAGTTATTGTAGATTTGATAATTGAATTTCTTTACCTCAATATTGTAATATTCCACCAAAAACCATAAAGAACTATTTATTTCATTTTTATCCGTGCTTTAATTACATTTTTATATATATTTTCGGAAATTTTATGCAGATACACTCCCCTACAAAATCACCACAATCAATGTAAAATTGTGAATTCTTCCCAATCTGTTACTTAATATATAATGTATATATAAATCAGTAATCAACAAAGTGGATACAAAATTATATTTATACATATGTATATCTGTTTTTTGAGTGACAATGTTTTAAATAGACTCTAAAAACAATTAGCTTACAATTTATTTCCACTGATTAATTAAATTATCATATTAACACTTAAACTGTTATTTTAACTCTATGAGACTAAAGGGCAAAACGTGTCTAGAAGTAGGAGCATGTCAAATATGTTTCTGCGTGTGATCCTTCAGTACAGCCAAAAGACAAACCTTTACTGTTTCAAGTTGAAAAACAAATACTGGGATCAAAAGTATATTTCCATTCATTAACCAAAGAAATATTAAGGAGAAATGCCGTCATTGCCCAACACACCTCATTTCAAACACTGACATGAATGTCATAAAAGTCCATGATAATTTATTTTAATTCAACATTATTAATATCTGTTCTTGTTATATTTTGTGTTATTTTTCTTGTCGTTATTTGTTTTTAATGCTTTGGCAATGTTATGAAAACATACAGCTAAAGGAAAAAATTAAAAGACCACTTTTTGGATTTATGATTCATGTGTTTGAGTGAAATGTGATTATTGTTTTGCAAACTAAATGTCCTCTAAAATTAAATAAAAACTTTGTCAATTTGAACACTAAAAGATTCCATGCCGGGCGACATGGTGGCTCAGTGGTAAGCAATGTTGCCTCACAGCAAGAAGATCATTTCTTCCAGTTCATTTCCAAGGCATTTTTTTATGGAGTTTGCATGTTCTCCGTGGGTTTCCTCCGGGTGCTCCGGTTTCCCCCACAGTCCAAAGACATGCTCTATAGGTGAATTAAATAAACTAAATTAGCTGTAGTGTGTGTGTGTGTGTGAATGAGTGTGTATTGATGTTTCCCAGTACTGGATTGCAGCTGGAAGGGCATCCGCTGTGTAAAACATATGCTGGATAAGAGAGAGAGAGGGATCTGGATGCAGACCTGGTGCAGTGCAATCTGAGCTGCATCCAATGCTTTTTAATGTGCTCACCTAACTCCACCCCTAACCCTACCTGTCACAGTGATGTCACTCACTCCATTGAGAGCACTGTTTCTGACATTGCATCGCTGAGTGATGCAATCTCAGCTTGCATCATAAAGGCTGCATCCAGATACTATTGGGATAAGTTGGTGATTGATTCCGCTGTGGGGACCCCTGATGCATAAATGGACTAAGCCGAAGAAAAATGAATGAATGAAGATTCCACGCCTTCAGACATGTTTATAAGCATTTTATGAAACAATACTAATGTTTTAACTCCAGAAGAGTTAAGAAAGTAATACTTGGTGGAATAAACCTTAATTAAAATGCTAAATGAAATATATTTGTTATTTTAGCCATTCATCATTTTCTGGAGAAAGCAAGCAAACTCAAAAAGCTTTTTTTTATTCAAACAATATACACTTTACAAATGTCTGTAAATTAGCAGTTTTCTGTATTTTGTGATTCATGTTTTTATTTTTTTCCTGTTTTTTAAGCTTTTGAATTTCATTATGGGACCTTTGACCTTTTTTTCCAACTACTTTTAACCTTGAAAAGTTAAAAAAATCTATTTTTTTTAATAGTTTAAAGCAGAGGTGCCCAAAGTAGGACCTGCGGGCAAAAGTTGGCCCATGGTAACCTTTGGTTTGGCCCGCCATTCCATCGGAAAAGAAGGATAATAATGTGGGTTGGTTGGGGTGAATGCCTTTGACAGAGATCATCATTTTAAATTTATTGTATACCCTTTTGTTTATTTGTTTAATTGAGAAGCTACAAAAAAGCCAACTAAAATTAAAAGTTTCATATGAATCTGAATTTTAAAATGTAAATAGACAGATAGAGGACAATGCACAAGACACCAGTGAGCAAATCAAGGCAAAGGCAGGAGCAGCTCGACTTGTGTATTCAGTATTGAGCTCCATTGTGTTATAAACAGGAATGTTTATGTTTTTACGATAAGTTGATTAAAAAAAAGTCAAAAATTATACTGCATCATCATTTAATATGTTTTAAAGCAACCTTTTATGGTTATTTTTAAGTAATAAGCAAAAAAATGAGCAAATTTAATGTAATACGGTTTGGTATATTTAACTTCGGCCCACAGCCCTCAATCAAGTTTCGTTTTTTGGTCTTTATAAGAAAAACTTTGGCCACTCCTGGTTTAAAGTGGTATATTGTCTGGTTTGGTGTTGTATATTACGTTACAAAAACCTTGTAATAAACTTCCAGTGCATTTTCAGTTATTTTACAGATGTATTTCTCTACATATTATTTGTTATACTTCATATTATTTCGAAATAATGATAAAATGGATAATAAAATGTCAATAAAAGTCACTTTGCTAAACTGTAGAGCTAGATTTTCAACATCAAAAGTCGACAGAGCAGAGATCAACATCCTAATATGCAATTTGCAACCATAAATAAGAGAAAAACACTTGTGAATCACAAAATACTGTTAATTAACAGATATGTTTTACAGTGTACCTATACATGCATTCATTTTCAAGTGTTTACCAAATAGCTGTATTTGTGCCAATAAAGAACTTTAAAATATAAAATTAAAGCATACTTTATTGTACAATTCACACTATTAACAAATCATTAACTAAGACTTTTAGCTCAATAAACAACCAATAAGCTGCTTATTGATAGTTAGTAAAGGGTTTAGGTTTAGGGATGTAAAATAAAATCATACTTTGTAGGTTAATATCTTAACAGGCAGCAGTAATAAATGGTGTAAAGTGTTACCTAAAGTTATATGTTTTGGCCCTCCTTAACCCTACTTTAAATAACAAAAACATACACAAATTGAACACACACTCACTACTTCTTAGAAATGATTAAATCAAATGCAGTGCACGGTCTCATGCTTTCTGTTTGCAGTCACTAAAAACAATCTGATTTCAGTTATCAGGCTCATTTGCATGTGCATGTGTAACAGTGCTGTGCAGGTAAACCTCACCTCTGACCTCTAAAGGTGCTCTAGCGACAGATGCTAGAGGCCATGGTAGTACCGGCGGGGGTTACATTGGTGCCATGACCTGGATGTAACGAACATATGGGTTTTAATCCAAAAACTCGAGGTCAGAGAAAAAATAGCATGACTGCATTATAAATTTAATTAAACAATCAGATGATCAAAGCATACACTGAAAAAGATTATTCATTGGATTTACTTTTTTTAAGGTAAGTGGTTGTAAACAATTTACAGTTGAAGTCCTGTGAATTTTTCATGTTTAGCAGAGCAAGGATTTTTTTTACAGTATTTCCTATAATATTGTTTCTTCTGGAGAAAATCTTATTTCTTTTAGATTAAAAGCTAAAATAAAAGCAGTTTTACATTTTTTGAAAACCATTTTAAGGTCAATATTAGGTCACACTTTATTTCTATGGTCCGTTTGTTGAATATACGGTAAGTTACATTGCATCTACATGTCAATTAATTTTCATTAGATTATAAGTAGACTGTTAGATTGGGGTTAGGGTTGGGGTTAGTGTAAGTTGATATGTACTTTCAAAGTTTATTATAGTCAGTTAAATGTCTGTTGAAGGACTGTTAAATGTCAGTATCAACAAATATTAAGCAGACAGTCTACTAATACTCAAATGGACCATCAAAATAAATTGTTAACCAATATTATTAAAGCCCTTAAGCAAAACCTTTTTTATCTACATAACAAACCATAATTATACAATGACTTGTCTAATCAACCTAGTTAAGCCTTTACATTCCACTTTAAATTGAATACTAGTATCTTGAAAAATATCTAGTAAAATATTATGTACTGTCATCATGGCAAAGATAAAAGAAATCAGTGATTAGAAATTAGTTATTAAAACTATTGTGTTTAGAAATGTGTTAAAAAATCTGTTAAACAGAAATTTAAAAAAATATACAGGGCGGCTAATAATTCTGGTGGGCTAATAACTCCGACTTCAACTGTATATGGGCAGAATTTAAACAAACAAATTAAAGTTAGTAATGTTTACTTTAATTAATATGTATAAATTCAGCCCATGCCAATTGTTTGCAACCACTTACCTCAAAACAATTTAGTAAATCCAATGAATCATATTTTTCAGTGCAGACCAGAGCAAAAGACTGACATGGAAAAAGCATGTCAGAAGATTTGACGGCACTGAACATGCGCACATGCAGTCCTGGGTCACTTTGCATGCAACAGTCCACATCTGCACAGCACTCAACTGGGCTCCGCACAGGGCCAAACACCCAGCGCTCTTTTGTTTGCATTTCTCAACGATGACAGGACTCTGACCTGACGTGAGGGAAGGCCAGACTTTAAATAGCACTTCCACACGTTACCATGTGCAGCGGACTGGTGCAAAAGCTGCCGTTAGCCTTCCAGCAAATGGCGTGAAGAGGTTTACACTGAACATATTTATTTCAAAGGCTGTTTCTCGCCAAACAGATCGACCTCCAACAAAACCTGGACGAACTGTTTAGCAAACAATATACAGGCGTGCACCTGTTAACGTCTCACTTATCTCAGCGGCTCATTAAAACTGCATAATGGTGAGAGATTTTGATTTCAGATTTAGAGCATGTACGCTATGTAAGTCTTCTATTTATATTTGTAATTATTTTGGATTTGGTACACTATAAACAAACAAAAAAACTTGCTGCCTTAAATTTTTTAGTAGAATCAAATTAACTTTTCTAGTCATCTCAACTTACCTCAATCAAACTGACTAAAATATAAGTTAAACTTTGTATAAATTTAGTTGAAATCTGATTCATTCATTTTCTTTTTGGCTTAGTCCCTTTATTCATCAGGGGTTGCCACAGCCGAATGAACCGCCAGCTTATCCAGCATATGTTTTATGCAGTGAAAACACCTATACATTCTCATTCACACACAGACACTACGGACAATTTAGCTTACCCAATTCACCTACAGCGTATGTCTTTGGACTTGTGGGGGGGAACTGGAGCACCCGAATGAAACCCACTGCGCCACCACGTCGCCCCTGAAATCTGATTAACTTATTAAAATAAGTTAAAGCAACGTAAAATAATTGTTGTCTTGGCTTTTTGTCATTACATTTTTTTTACAGTGTATGATGTCAAATTCAGGTTTGCCTAAAAATTAAGTCACGCAAACATGTGAAATTAATTAGGAACATTCAAAACATGACATTTGCTGTTTGTTCAAATTACTTATTTAAAATAAGATGAAACTAGGCTTGGGTCAATAGACGATGCCATTGTCCAGGATCCAGGATATGTGTGTGTCTGAGCTCCAGCAGTCAGCGGGTGCTTTGAGCAAAAAAACCCAGAGTGCAGTGCAATTCGGACAGTTTATCAAGAATGGATCGCGTCTCACTATAGTTGTTAAACATGATATTTAACTAAACTTGTCTCTATCTAATGACTCTTCGGTCTTTTGAGTCTATCAGATAACGTGTCACAGCATCAGTACACTGCTTCAATCTTTCACTTTTACGCTTGTACTTTTGTTGATGCCATTATAACGACACAGATCACTCTGCCTATTCATGCCAGAGTCATGCGGAAAAAGTGATTGACAGGTGGTAATTTGTGTGTAACTTATCTGCATTTATTTATGATTTGGTTATGAGTAAAACAAAGACCATGTGGGTCAGGTAACTGAAACGGTAGGCTACAAATAATTAATTCGTTATGAAATAATTCATTATTCATAATTAATTATTTCACCGCCACGCCTACGACGACGATGCCATCATCCATCCTGATGTTTCACATTAGACATCGCACGATGCCAAAATGGTTGACATCGCCCAACCCTAGCTGAAACGACACAATATCTGAGTTTTTTTTTTTTACGGACAACTTCATTTTTTTATGTTCAATTCACTGTTATTTTACAGTGAATAACATATTTTATGAATCATAATTAAAGAAGATAATTAAGATCTACAGTATAATGCCTCAAATTTAAAATGTAAACAAGTTAGTTTAAAGAAGTTTAAATGCAGGAACTGAGGAATAATGTAGGACTATAGTGTACAAATTGATATGTCTAAAACTTACCTTAATAACTTTTAAGGTTAATTTGATTCAACTTAAAATCTGAATGCAGCCACTTTTATTTTACAGTGTATGGAGTTGAAAACAAATACATGAATAAGCTTGTTTAAAATGAAAAAAAAAGTATAGGTGTTTTATTCTGTAAACTACTGATGACTTTTTTATGTATAATACAAATGTTAATTTTAAGTCATTAAGAGCATTTAAAAAACTAACAAAATACATGCCATATGCTTTCAGAAATATTTATCTTCATTTTTAGAGACCGCAATACCAATATTTAATCTTCAGAATAATTAAATGAATGTTTGTTGGAATTACCCAAATTTTCAATCACAAAAAATTACATTTTACTATTATATGGTTACATATAACTCTATTTTTACATATATGTGACTGCATATGTTGCATATTACTACTTTATGAAATGAAATTTTAAAAGATATTTGATCAGATTTAAACAGAAAAACAATTATCGTTTTTCCCCATACCATATATATCCAGGTAATTCAAAAAAAAAGAGAATTTTAAAAGTAAATTTTTTAACTAAATATTTCCCCATATCTGTATTTATTAAACAGATAGACCGATAATTTGACTTAGTTAAGAAGCTTAAATTGACCATTTTCAGCATTTGTACATTTGTACAACAATGTAACATTGCATATAAATCCCTAAATATGATTAGAAAATATATATGGAAAGAAGTGGAATGTTATGCAATGGCCAAGTCAATCCGCTAACCTAAATCCGATTGAGCATGCATTTCACTTGCTGAAGACAAACCTGAAGGCAAAATGCCCCAAGAACAAGCAGGAGCTGAAGACAGTTGCAGTAAAAGCCTGACAGAGCACCACCAGGAATAAAACCCAGCGTCTGGTGATTCGACTGCAAAGGATTTGCAACCAAGTATTAAAATGTGAAAGTTTGATTCATGATTATTATTCTGTCCCATTACGTTTGGTCCCTTAACAAGTGGGAGGCACATATGCAAACTGTTGTAATTCCTACACCGTTCACCTGATTTGAATGCAAATACTTTAATTACTCAAATTAAAGCTGACAGTCAGCAGTTAAAGCACATCTTGTTTGTTTAATTTCAAATCCATTGTGTTGGTGTATAGAGCCAAAATTGTTAGAATTGTGCCAATGTCCCAGTATTTATGGACAGTATTTATATATATATATATTTATTATATATTTATTATTTATTATATATTTATATATATATATAAAGTTTAACTTGTATCTTTTGACTCAGTTCATCAAGTCTCTGATTAGCAGAGAGGAAGTGGCATTCAAGTGCTTCCTGTTCACCTCAACACACACTCTCTGGATTCTGGATACTCATGACGTCCCTAAAATAAAATGGAAAGTGTTGTGCTTTATTTAGCCTTCTCATATAATTGAATAATCAAAAACAAATGCAAACCATATTTTTATAGTAAGAATTGATTGCATAGTAATGTTTAACGACTACTTTCTGTGTTTTATTTTTCCTCTCTCTCTTCTCCAGCCTTTTTTATTTTATTTTTTTTTACTGGTTCTTGGTCAGATTCTGGTAAATGGCTTTAAAAATAACCAAAGAGCCAGACATTGTGTCAAACAACCTGTGATCAGCTAGTTATTGCTGATGCTGGATTGCATGCTGGATTGATTAGAATACATTTTACAGACCAATCATATCATAAAACAACATTTCTCTGGCCACTGAGAAAAAAGATATTGTTGTGATTATTAATATCGTTTGTTTTGTTGTGCAGCTCATTTTAGATCAGTATTTATTCCCAATATAATTCGTCTGTCTACAGCTCGACCGTTGCAAAGAGATGCGCTGCCCAAAAATTTCTCGACAGAGTTCATCGGGTTCTTTTTTATTCGCAAGCACTATGATGTTCACAGACTACATTAGAAAAGACATTTTCAGATTGTTATTCAGTGAAAACTAGAAGCAAATGTGACAGAGAATTAGGAAAAGGCTTTCTGCACTTCATCAGTCTTGTGTAATGAAGTGAAGAAAGACAGCTGACAAGTAGACATACATGTCCATTAAGATTTTATTCACAACTTGAAAATCGTGTAAGTTAAATATAGACAATTTTAATATCTACACTATTAGTGAAATATTTGGAAAACATTGCTATTACAATTACTGTACATTAAACAGTAGTCTCTTCTGCTCTCTAGGGCATGCATTTATTTAATCAGAAATACAAAAACAGTAATATTGAGAAATTTATATGTGAATATATTTTAAAATATCATTTCATACCATTAATGATTTTTGTGAGGTAAATGACACTTTTAATGCATACAGGTATTTGATGATCAGAAAACATTAACAGAATTCATTTGAAATAAAATCTTTAGTAACAATTAAGATGACGGTTTTCATGTGTTCTTTATGAATTTGTTTTTAAAGAAGCTACATTTTTTTGTTTTTTCTATTTAAGTCAATACATTATGTCTCATTAAAAATTATACCTGAATGTCTGAAATTTACATTTGGACATATATGCAGAAAAAAAATATTAAGAAGCCACATGAGAAAACCTTTTTATTATTTTTTCCATATTATGAAAAAAAAGGAAACAGAAGTTTAAAATAAACCTATAAACAATAAATCTAGACTGAGAATTTTAAAGTGCACCGTTTTTATATATATATATATAAAAAAACAAAAAACATTACCAGCCACTTTATAAGGTACAGCTTACTAGTCCTGCGCTAGACCCACTTTTGTCATCAGAATTGCCTTAATCATTCGTGGTATACATTCAACAAGACAATGGAAATATTCCTCAGAAATTTTGGTCCATATTGACATGATAGCATCACGCAGTTGCTGCAGATTTGTCAGCTGCACATCCATGATGCCAATCTTCCACCACATCGCAAAGGTGCTCTATTGGATTGACCTCTGGTGACTGTAGAGGCCATTTGAGTACAGTGAACTCATTTTCATGTTCAAGAAACCAGTCTAAGATGATTTGCGCTTTATGACATGGCGTGTTATCCTGCTGGAAGTAGCCATCAGAAGATGGGTACACTGTGATAATAAAGGAATGGACATGGTTAGCAACAATACTCAGGTAGGCTGTGGCATTGACACAATGCTCAATTGATACTAATGGGCCCAAAGTGTGCCAAGAAAATATCCCTTACATCATTACACCACCACCGGCCTGAACAGTTGATACAAGGCAGGATGGATCTATGCTTTCATGTTGTTGACGCCAAATTCTGACCCTATACCATCTGAATGTCACAGCAGAAATCGAGACTTATCAGACCAGGCAACGTTTTTACAATGTTCTATTGTCCAATTTTGATGAGCCTGTGCAAATTGTAGCCTCAGTTTCCTGTTAGCTAACAGGAGTGGCTCCCAGTGTGGTCTTTTGCTGCTGTAGCCCATCACCTTCAAGGCTGGACATGCGTGTGCATTCAGTGATGCTCTTCTGCATACCTCGGTTGTAATGAGTGGTTATTTGAGTTACTGTTGCCTTTCTAGCAGCTCAAACCAGTATGGCCATTCTCCTCTGACCTCTGGCATCAACAAGGCATTTGACCCCATAAAACTGCTGCTCACTGGATACTTTCTCATTTTCAGAGCATTCTCTATAAACCCTAGAGATGGTTGTGCGTGAAAATCCCAGTAGATCAGCAGTTTCTGAAATACTCAGACCAGCTTGTCTGCCACTAACAAACCATGCATTTAAATCACCTTTCTTCCCCATTCTGATGCTCATTTTGAACTGCACCAGATCGTCTTGACCATGTCTACATGTCTAAATGCATTTAGTTGCTGCCAAGGGATTGGCTGATTAGACATTTGCATTAACAAGCAGTTGGACAGGTGTACCTAATAAAGTGACCGGTGAGTGTATATATTTTAAAATAGACACTATATACACAGAAAGAAAGTGACACAGTTAGAATCGCGTGCACGGCTAGTAGGGTTTCACACACTCCTAGTCCTGATAATTATATTTTATTTTCCTTCTCTCCACCTGTACTTTTTCTGCTGCCAAAGAGGGACAAGAGTAAGACAAGTCGACCACCAAAAGTCACGGCTCACTCATCGAAATGCAGAGTAAAACGGCAGTGTCATGCCCCAGGGCTCCCAGAGAAGCCAACAGAAACACACAGAGAATGACGTCATCAGGAGAGAGAAATAGCTGCGGTGAAGCTGAGAAAGGCAGCAGAACTGGCCTGTGCTGCCCATGTTATTCAATCCACTTCCTCCTCTATTCAGCTGTGTAGGCCATTAGCAAAGCTATGCATGGGAACCAGGGGCCTGCCAGACGAGTGCTCCCAGCATCAGGCTACATTTCCTGCGGCTCTGACAGGCAGACAGGCCTACTGGATGTGAGGGTGATTTGATCGAAATAAGCTCTCCATATGACTTTAAAAGGTAATGCGAGGTTCTGCTGAACAGTTGTGGTCAATGTAACTTTTAAAATGAATGTATTCTAATAAACAAAATAGGGCAAGATATATTGTGTTATTATGAAGTCAATTCTGAATTTATTACAACACGGGCTCATTCTGAAAACGTACCCCTATATACATTTCTGGAGACCGCAAATTATGTAGCCAGAAGTACGTATGGCAGCATTTCGTATTTAAAACGAATGCTATAGGGAGGTATGATGCCATTCCTTTTTGCACTTACCAGCTGACTGCTTTCCTCCATGTGAACGGGTTTTCCACTGTTACCAGTTTAACCGGTGGCTCGCCATATACGTTGGCGGACTTGTGACCTGGAGTGGAGTTGACCGCGACGTCGGCCTTCGAATCCGGTGAAGAACGGTTCCAGAAAACAGGTGAGACAAAAATTTATATAAACCAGTAATAACAGGGTGAGAATATGATAAGATCTGAAAACGAGTAAAGATCAGACGGCTGTGTGGGCTTTTCTTTTTTTCTGGACTGCTTTTTAAAACTGTCGGTTGGGTTCAGAGAAGTGGGTGGGTGGGTTAATCAGTGCTTTTGAAAGCACTATCGGTTAGGTTTAGGGAAGGGAGAGGGTGGCTCAGTCGATCTGTCAGTTGACAGTGGCCTCTGGTGGATTTACGTGAGACGAGCAGGTGCAAATGGCACTAGCGAGAAATATTTGAGATCTCAAAAAGAGTACACAGCGGCCTCTGGTGGATTTGCGAAAACAAAACCTGCACAAAAATCTTACCACCTGGGACATATTTGGCACTCTCCAAAAATGTATATAGGGGTACGTTTTCAGAATGAGCCTGGGTTGATTTATTACCAAATGTGTTTAACCCATATTTTGATTTACACATGTCATTGTGATATATTCTAGTTAATGTATTGGATAATTACCAGTATGTGTCTTTTTCTTCAGATTTTGTTCTTACAGCGTATTTATAATTTTTTTTATCATTTATCATTGCTATAAATTCATCTTACCAATTTTTTTCTGTCTCTACTGCAGAATGGCTTGGTAGAACGTACTGTTGGGGAAAAAAAAACACATTGCACGGGTGCAAAATGAGCCATAATAAAAGTTTTCAAGGAATATATTTTGGTTTCCAAATATGTGAATATTTTTCAAAAGAGTTGCCCTTTAGTAATTATGAGTTAGTCAACAATTTATTGCCTTAAATTACTCTTTGATTTTCATTTCAGTAATCTTTATCAGTAGCATAGCACCTTTAAAAAAAAAGAAAAAAAGTTGGTGTGAAGTCTATAGGCTTTGTAACCCAAACCAGTTGCAGAGAATGCTCCTGTCAATATTTGTTAAAATATACTTATTTTTTCATTGTTAAAAATATCTGAATATCTGGTAAATTGAAATGTAATTATTAGCTCACAAGGTTTCATTTGGTTCCTCAGGATTTAAATGGGTGGTTCATTTGAAAAATGAAAATGACCGTTGTGTCAGTTCAAACATGTATGATGTTCTTTCTTCTGCATTACACAAATATATTTGCAGCCATTTTGGTTAGCATTGTCTTTTACAGAGAAAAAAAACACAAAACAAAAAAAAAATCACTTTCAAAATATCTTCGCTTGTGCTGCACAGAAGAAAGTCAAACAGGCTTGTAAGGACATGAGATGACCTTACAACTTCTTGAGTTTTAATCACCTTGTACAGAGTGTGAATTATATTGGCAAGTGCACCAGCGTAACCCCTCTACTTAACTTTCTCTGTGCTGGATTTAAAACAGCATCTGTTAACTTGAAGCAATTCTTTTTAAGGTTTGCAAAATAGAAAAAAAAGCCTGAATGCAAATTGTGTGTTTGCATCAAGTATTGAGACTTAACCAACAGTAAACAAGTCAAGCAAAAAGAAGATAGCTGATAAGTTATATGGGTGTAATGTTCGCTGCATCAGAGTTTATTCAGTAAATGCATTTCCATCTACCAATATTATTATTATTATTATTTTAAAATATATTTTTGCCTTTTTACCTTTTATTAAGTGGAAAGGACAGTATTCAGACAGGAAGCGAAGTGGGAGAGAGAGAGGAGTTAGAGACAGGAGCCCGGATTCGAACTCAGCACGCCCTGAGGTTCTACTGCACCATATGTCAGCACGCTAACCACTAGGCCATTGCGCCGACCCATCTACCATTATTAACATTAGCCATTTTTCGCAGTCCAAAACCACCACAAGCGAGCATAAAGTGAGCATCACTAGTTTCTCATGTCAAAATGTGGAGAAAGACAAAACTTGCTAGTGTGCCTTGAGGTCAGGGGAGTGAGATTTACCCAAACAGCTCTTATTAGCTGGCCTTCGTTACATAAACGATGACAATTTTCATTTCAACTGAACTATCCATTTAAAACTTGAGAGACCATATGAAACCTAATGGGCTGATCGTTTCAGTTCCTTGTTTGGATCTTCAAGAAAGAAGTAAGTATGCCTCAAATAAATGCGGTCAAATTTTGGTTCTCAAATAAGAACGGCAGACAGTCAGATTAAACTATAGACAAACTCATTTCAAAAGCAGGACACTTGATATCTTCCCATTCTCTTAATGGACAGCTTTCAGACGTTCTTGTTCCACTATTAACAAGGACTCTCCAGCCAACACAATCAAAGAGTGATCCAAACGGTACAGTTTTTCATCTCATTCAAACCATAGTCATGGCTTCAAGGCAATCATGCAAGATAATCAAGATATTCCATCGTGAAAGAACATCTCAGCGTCAGAAAATAACTACAAAAACAGTGTAAAAATGCATGACTGATTTGAAGCATGTATCAACGAATTCAAGAATGCCCTACATGACGACTCGCTTTCCTTACTCTTGCTCCTCAGACCACCACCATTCCTGAGCCCGCCACCCGTGGCCTGCGGTTATTCAACGTCCGCTGTTTTTCTCTGTTTACTGAATATGCACAGCTAGCTTCTCCGCCTGGTCAGAAGGGTCTAGGTGAAAGAGACCACCACGAGCCCCACATTGTGTTGACTCAGTTGCCTTGCCTCAGGCGCGACAACATCCCCTGAGGAGAGTGACAGTTCTGGAGATTTCAGACCCTCTTCCCTGATCCCTCACTCTTGTCAGGGGTCACCGCTTTCCAAGCCCAAAGCTTAGTCTGTTCCCCTCCCTTACTTGTAAACCAGTTTGATCTACCTCATTGTTTGTCAAGAAGGCCTTCTCAGAGTTCACTCATCAAAACATCATCAGACACATGTAGCTTCTTGACGTGTTAATTGGTAGACTGCTCTGAGATGCATTCTGGGAAAACTTGTGGAAAATCATTCCATGTGAACTGTGTTACTGAGACATTTATTTCGGTACATTGATGTACTTCCAACTGAAACAGAATATTGAGTAGGAGGCGGGGCTTTCTTTATGCACATAATTTCCTTATAGCACACTAACGGTAAAAGGGGTGTGGTTAAAATATTGTGGCTAAAGCTGATGTCAACAGAGAAGGACAGTCACTCCAAACACGGAAGCAAATGGTCAGACTTTGAAGATTACCAAAACATTTTTTGTTCACTGAATGGGGTATATGCACAGTTAATGTTTTTTAGCCAACCATAAACTTCCAGTGACTATTTTTTGTGACTATTTCTGTAAATGGAGTTATTAATAATACTTCCTTACATTTATATAGCGCTTTTCTGGACACTCAAATCGCTTTACACATTTTTGGGGGCATTTCCTCATCCACCACCAGTGTGCAGCATCCACCTGAATGACGTGACGGCAGCCATATTGCGCCAAACAGCACACCACACACCAGCTGATTGGTGGAGAGGAGATCAATCCAATTATGATATGGGGATGGTTAGAAGACCATGATGGACAGGGGCCAGTGGGCAAATTTGGCCAGGATGCCGGGGTTAAACCCCTACTCTTTTTCGAAGGACATCTTGGAATTTTTGATAACCACAGACAGTCAGGACCTCGGTTTAACGTCTCATCCGAATGACAGCGATCACTGAGCAGTAGAGAGTCCTCTTCACTATACTGGGGCGTTAGGACCCACACAGACTACAGGTTGAGTGCCCCCTGCTGGCCTCACTAACACCACTTCCGGCAGCAACCTAACTTTTCCATGTGGTCTGCCATCCAGGTACAGCCCTGCTTAGCTTCAGTGGGCGACCATGTGCAAGCTGCAGAGACCTAGCTGTTGGCACATGATTATGCACATCATTTATCATCCTTTATGCACATCATTCCCTCATAGCAAACTAATGGTAAAAGAGGCGTGGTTAGGAATATTGTGACTGAAGCTGATGTCAAAAGAGAAGGACATTCACTCCAAACACAGAAGCAAATGGTCAGACTTTGAAGATTACCAAATTTTTTTTTTCCTCAAATGGGATATACCAGCCTGATCTCACGAGGAAACGTAGGTATTTTATGTTTTGTCAGTTTAGTGGCTAATTAGATTCGAGTTGAGTCGTATGAAAATGTAAGATTTTAAAAAGGAGGCGTGGCACCCAACCCCACCCCTAAACCCAACCGTCATTGGGTAATGAGCAAATCGTACTAAATTGTACGAATTAGATTGTACAAACTCATATGAATTAGCCCCTAAATCAAAAAGTTATGAATTGCAGTGAGATTGTGTTGGACAGTATGCACAGCTAATGTTTTCAGCCAATCATCAATCATTCCAGTGACTATTTAAAATTTTATACAGTTATATTTACAGCATTGATGCTGTAATGAAAATACAATCAGTTAAATAGACTTAAGTATTTATTTCGTTGTTTAAACATAAAGCAAGCTGAAAGACTGTTAAAACGCAAGTGTCCTCAGTAGGATCACACGGGATCTGCGCGCGCAGAAATCCGCAGATTTCCGCAGATTTTTAGCCTATCATTGAGTTTATTTACTTGTGTAAATGTGTGTAAATTTATTCAGTTTTATTTTTTTTAATTTCAGTAATATTATTGACTAATATGAAAGTGTTTGTTTGATTTATTTACAAAACAGTTTGAAAAGTTATATTTTCTGTCTTTTAGTAGAGATTTTATATGAGAGTCTTGCTTTGTTTACCAAACAAGTGGATCTAGATGGATTTGGATTGTAAACATTAAATAAACATCATTTAATGTATTAAGTTTTTAGTTACGATACTCTCAAAATAATTTGCATAAATCCGCAGATTTTTTTACAAAATTCTCTGCAGAAATAGCAAAAAATGTCCGTCTGGCCCTAGTCATCAGTAGCAGCAGGCTAGAAACTTGATAAATACAAAAAATACAATAAATACAAATAAAAATACTTTAAAGACATAGTTTGAAAAAAAAAGGAATTAAACAGAGCGCTTCTTGTCCAGTCTGAGACACACTATATTTCATATATTAATTAGGCAGTGAAGATCACTGATTTTTAAGAAATCAGATCTTAAATGTGGCAATTTTGTAATGGCATGACAGTTCACCAACAGTGCTTGGGCTGGCTGACTGACTAATAATTAAAAGTCTTGAAAAAAATTACTCACCTTAAAACCAGCAATGCGCACTAGCAAAACACATTGTTCATTTAGATTTCACATGGACTTTAATATAACATGAAATCAGATAAAAATGCATGTTTTTCTGTTAAGAAAATAAGAAAAATAAGCATTCAAGCACGAATGATTTGTCAATCCAGCCCCAGATCAGATATTTCAACAGCCCTTTCAGTCTGTTCGTTTATTCAAGTCTAGATATCGTGACTCAGGCTAGGTGGAGTGTGTTGTGAAGCGTGCCACCGAACATCAGGACCGACATCTGCGGGTTAGGAAGCGTCAGGTTAATGCAGAGCGCCTCCTACGTCTTCCCACTCTCCAAGAGCACAAATCCAAAAAGTTGAGACAGATCCCATAACACTATCCAGACGGCAATTGAGGGAACCCAAATGGGAACAGTCAAAAGGCTACTGGCTGACCATCATGTTGACGCACCCTGATCTGCATGGATTCCAGGCAAAGCTGTTTACTGGTCTAGAAGGATTGGACGAGTGCCGATAATTTGTCCAGTTTAAGCCACTGGATTTTTCAACCTCAAGCCTTTTGCATTTTTTATTTTGGCTATTACAGATGATGTGGCACAAGCACTTTTTTAATCCATGCAAATGATTCTGCAATTCAGAATATTGGTGACTGGTGTGTCAATGTCAATCATATCCACGATGTGATTACATTACATAACTTTGGCACTGGATGATAAGCTGAGCACGTTCCATATCAGTCGTAATGTTTTATTTCCAATGTGTCTGAGTTGAGATTGAACCCTGCCAAAGATTTGATGCTATATCTGCATCTAAAGGTAAATGGATGTGGTCTCGGGCGTGGATCAGAATTCAGTCTTTCAGTCACAGCATTTGAACATTTTCCACATCAGCTAATTTCCTCCAATCCCGTACTGCGCTTCACCACAACCATTAGTCTTTCCACTCTCAATCTCTCCATCCACAATCACTAGCTCACGCTTTCTCTCCCTCTTTATCCCCCTTACTCATTTTCGTTCTTTCAGAAGCATGGCGTCTCTGTAGCCACAGTGAGTTGAAGGCCATGATAACCTGCTGGTGTTTGCAAACTAATCTAACTCACCATTTAGCTTCAGGACCACATCAAAGTGTGCTTAACCATTCTTTACACAAGCAGAAATCATTCTAGTCTAAGCTTAACCCTAACAATAAGTCATTTATACATTTGGCTCAATAACAGCATCATGATATCAAGTTTGGATGGTGTCCCCACAACATTTGAGAACATTTATGAACAGTTATGCCATATTTGCATATACATCGCTTTAAAATAGGGCTGCACAATATATCATTTCAGCATCGATATTGCAACGTGATCATTAGCAATAGTCTCATAGCAGGATATGAGATGTTGAGTTTGTATTATAATTTATCATTTGCATGTGTTTTTGATGCCTGTGATTTTATAATGATTTTAAAAACATTCAGGTATAAGAAATTAAACCATTTGTGACCTTAACCATAATTAATTGTATTGAATTATTTTTATCATTCAGTTACTGTACTTAAATACTGTTAGATTCGGGAAATGATAAAACACTTCAATTTCAATTATATCTTTTTTCTTGATTGTATTTATTGATTGTATTCATTGTTATAAATAATATATGTATTTACTGTTATGTGATACAACATGCACTACAAATAGCACAGACCACAAAAAAAGCTGTCAGAGGACTCTAACAACTTTATAGATTGTTTATTATATTTTTATGTAGATGCGAATAGTAATCATGAATTCATCAATCTCTGACTAAACACATACATGAAAATAGTCACAAAACATGCAAATACAGAAACGCACTGCAAGTAGCACAGACAACAACGAAAA
>CAIGQZ010000217.1:2917459-2944577 GCA_903798205.1 Danio tinwini | reverse complement strand
TATATATATATATATATATATATATATATATTGCGCAAAATAAAAACATGTCGCAATGTTAGATTTTTCAAATATCATGCAGCCAACTTTAAACCAGGGGTCACCAAAATGGAGGGCCAGTGTCTTATAGAGTTTAGTTCTAACCCTAATCAAACGCATCTGAACAAGCAAATCAAGGTCTCACTGGGTACTGTATACTTGAAACTTCCAAGCAGGTGTATTAAGGCATGCTGGAGCTAAAATCCAAACTTGGTGACCAACGCTTTAGACAAAATATCAGATAGATTGCAAACAGATTTTTTTTTTTTTTAAGATTTTATTTGACAGGACAGTAGGTTGACAGGAAGTAAAGTGGGAGAAAGAGGTGGAGTAGGATCAGAAAGTGTCTACGAGCCAGGATTCGAACTTGGGATGCCTGGAGCGCTTCCACATCTTATGTCAGCGCACTAACCACTGCGCCAACTCATTTGGGTTTAAGTTATAAAGGAAGCCATTAACCATTTTTTTCCCCTAAATTTCATAAACAAAGTATGTTTGAAATTTTATTATGTACTGTAGGCCCAATGCAAAGCCTAGAAGATGTAAAAATGTAATGGTCAAATGTGCCACAATGATTTTGTCTGTTACAACACTCAACACTGTTAGCATATGAAATTTAGACTATGAAATTCTTATGCTGTGAACAAGAAACATGTCATGCAAGTTGCAAGAAACAAGTTGCTTTTATATCAATAATAAGTGGATTGGATTTATTTTGTTTCTCCATGTTTAAATGCTGTGTGTGGAGAGGCTTCTGTGCCTTTTGTGTTCCTATTGGTCAATGTCAAAAATGTAACTGATCCAATATATAATAAAAAAAAATGCTGTGCTTTCTGTCAGTCTCCAGTGCCTACACTGTAGCTTTGCACAGGAAGTTTGGTCAGAGGAAAAATTATCATGCCCAACAGAGCCTGGTTCTCCTTTGGGAGGGAAACTTCAACTATGGGGATTTCATTCAGAAAGCCAATCATCTGAAAGAGTATGTAAACGGGCCAATGAGTTGTCTGCTTAAGTTTGTGCACCTGATGCTCGTTGCAATCAATTTGCTATAAGAGCACAGCACGCGCAAAGCCAAGCATCATTTTCACTTCAGAGACTTCAACAGCCTTCTGAGAGAGTCGATGAGGGTTCCCCCAGCTGAGTTTCAGACAGAGAGTGAAAGAGAGCGATCTCCCAGTCCAGACTGTGTGACACGCAGCGGCAGATGGTCGAGCTGGGTTTCTCCCTTGCATGGCGTCCTTTGGGTCCAGTCCTCCAGAGCGGTATGTATTGTTGCGAATTTCCTAAAAGAGCAACACGATCATGCAGCGCGTCTTTTTCAAGACATCGCTCCGACTATGCGTTTCTGGATGCTGTGGTTTCTGGATGCTGTGGTTTTTGCAGAGGATGGGCACGAGCATTGCGTTTCATGTCTGGGGGTCCAGCATGTTAATGCAGTGCTCGCAGGCAGTGCATGCCATCACTGCGGTGGCATGTCTGTTGTGCAGTTAAGATTGCAGTTAGCTCTTGCAAAAGGGCCACCCACCCCAGTTGCAGCATCGGCGCACTTCGCCAGTGGCTCACGAGGTCTGGGAGGACGGTCTCCTTTCTCTCACACCTCCAGCCCTTCCCTCAGGAGTCTGGGTGTAAGGTGAGAGTGAATATCTCGCCTCCAGCTCTTCTGTGGGACCCCAGCACTCCTCAGATCAGCACTCCCACTCCATGTTGCCCCACTGCTGGTACATCAGCGATTGTAACGGTGAGTCCATTAGCGAGGGCTCTGCCTGCCTGGTTAGCGCGGCCCAGCCCTTCGCGGTGGCTCATACGCACGATCAGACTCAGCTACGCTATTTAGTTTACGAACGGCCTCCCAAGTTCACAGGGGTGTTTCCCACCAGGGTCAGCCCTGTGCCCGCCCCTGTCTTGCGAGAGAAGATTGCTGTCCTCCTGGCAAAGGATGCAATCTAACCAATCCTTCCAGCAGAGATGGAGAGCGGGTTTACAGCCTTTACTTTACTAAGAGCGGTGGACTATGGCCAATCCTAGATCTGCGCATTTTGAACCACTGTCTGCTCAAGCTGTCATTCAAAATGCTTACGCAGAAGCGCATCCTCCGGTGCATTCGTCCTCGGGATTGGTCTGCAGCAATAGACCTCAAGGATGCGTACTTCATGTCTTCATACTCCATGCCACCGTCAGTTTTTTTGCGGTCTGCATCAAGGGGAGCCTGGCAGTACAAGTCCTCCCTTTTGAGCTCTCTCTGTCTCCGCGGGTCTTCACCAAGCTCGCAGAGGGTGCCCTAGCGCCCCTTTGGTTCGCGGGCATCCGCATACTCCATAATCTTGCCGACTGGCTGATTTTTAGCCCATTCGCAGGAGTAATTGATTATGCACAGGGACAAGGTGCACCAGCACCTCCACCTATTGGGGTTTCAGGTCAACCGAGAAAAGAGCAAACTCGCCCCTGTGCAGAGGATCTCTTTTCTCGGGTTGGAGCTGGACTCGGTCACCAAGACAGCGCACCTCTCCAGAGAGCACGCTCAGCTAATGCTGAACTGTCTGAGAGAGTTCGACAGCAAAATAGTGGTCCCACTGAAATCTTTTTAGAGGCTCCAGGGGCATATGGCATCCCTAGCCGATGTCACGCCACTCGGATTACTCTATATGAGACCACTTTAGCACTGGCTTCACGATCGAGTCCCCAGACGGCCATGGCAAGTAGACAAACACCGAGTGACTGTCACTGCGCTGTGTCACTGCGCCCTCAGCCCTTGGAACGATCCCTTGTTCCTACAGGCCTGAGTGCCTCTAGGACAGGCGTCCAGACATATTGTCGTTTTGACAGATGCTTCCAGCACTGGCTGGGGGGCCGTGTGTTGTGGGCATGCAGCTGCAGGCCTGTGGAAAGGAGCCCAGTTGCATTGGCATATCAATCGCCTAGAGCTGTTGGCAGTGTTCCTCGCTCTCCACCGTTTTTTACCTGTGCTGGAGTGACAGTATGTGCTGGTCAGGACAGACAGGACGGACAGCACGGCTGTGGTAGCATATATCAATCGTATGGGGGGTATCCGCTCTTGCCGCATGTCTCAGCTCGCTCGCCGTCTACTACCCCGGAGTCATATGCGGTGCAATTGCTGCTTTCCATTTTTTCCCCACCGAGCTTACCTTGCAGCCCATGCACTCTAACGGCAGTTTTGCCTGGGAAAATGGAGACTCCACCCCCGACTGGCCAGCTGGTATGGGCTGTGCCTTTCTCTCTCTCACTCAGAGATTTGTGCGCTCTCGCTTGAGTTCCCCACTTGGCGAACCCTGCGAAGTCCACTGGCTACACAGCTGGCCCCGGGGTGTGCGTAATATGCATTTTTCCAGTGAGCCTACTCACACAGATACTGTGTAAAGTCAGGGAGGTTGAGGAACAGCTCTCGTATTGCGCCACTCTGGCCCAATCAAACCTGCTTTCAACTCTGTCCTCGTGATGGCCCCTCCCTTGCACATCTCCTGGAAGCAGGGGATATAGGCACCATTTGGCACCCGCGCCTAGATCTATGCCTCACGTATGGTTCATAGATGGAGCACGGAGGACTTAGGTGACCTACCGATTAGGTGGTTAACACCGTCACTCAGGTGCCCACGCCCTGAAGTGGAGTCTATTCGCTGCGTGGTTACCTTTTTCCCCGAGAAGGAAACCCCGAACATGCCAGATCAGAGTGATGCTATCCTCCTTCAGTTGGCTGGAGCTAAAGCTGTCCCCTCCGCTCTGAGGGGTTGGCGTTACAATCATCCCCGCCCTGAGGATGCGGCGATGGCGGCGCGCAGGGAAGCATCATCTTATCATCCAGTAATAGGTGGGTATCTGGAGGCATTTTGGGTCAGCATTATGTGCCAGCGTTTTGGGCCAGCCCACTCTCACGGCTGGGCGTCACCTTTTGCGAGATTTATTAATCTTGAGGGGAGCTGATTTACTCACGCAGTGAATAAGAAATTTGGTTAGGTGTTGTAAAACGCTTGCTGCGCCATTCTCTCTAACACGGAGATACGTGTGTTTATTCATTCTGTCAGTAAAGTTCCCCGCTTGGCGAACCCTGCAGATATTCCTCCGAGGCCCCCAGCATCTGACTCAGCGGAGGAGTCAGGCGCTGACCCGTTACGTTGTTGGTTGCCCGCTGGTCAGCCCGCGTTCTGGGTATAGGTGCTCGCTTCGTGTGATCCACATTAGGTGATCCCATATGCTTGTACTGCCACGGTGCAGTCCCCCCTTACAGGCGGACCCGTGTCTTCCCTCACCGCTAACCATCTTATATTCCTAACCATTTTTGTCAATTGGTACTCCCTCTTCTCAGGGCTAGTCCATATGCTCTCTTGCCACCAGTCTCTCCACTTGGATAGCAGGTGGCCTCCGCAGCGTCCTCCCTATCGGGACTGCACGCTTCCCAATGTACTGTCGTATTAAATTCCTAGAAATTATCTAGACGCAATTGTGGCTCCTGAAAAATATATCTAAATCCGTAAATCTTCTGTTGAAGTGGGATAAGTAAAGGCCAGGGAACACGTTGGAAGACCGCGCCTCTGGTGATGCAGGTGCACTCACGTTCCCTCTTGCCTGGAAAACCTCTCATCAGGGGCGAAGGTAAGGTTCAATCATTATGGCGTTTTCCATACATTTCCCCATAGTGGAAGTTTTTTCACATAATTGAAGTTCCCCTCCCGAAGGAGGAGAAGGAGAGGGAACGAAGGAGAGGGGAACAATGCTATGTTCCTTCGCCATAATGATTGCCCCTTAGCTGTTGAGGTGAAAGTCTCTTCCGCTAAAAAATGATGCTTGGCTTTGCGCGTGCTGTGCTCTTATAGCAAATTGATTGCAATGAGCATCATGTGCGCAAGCTGAAGCTGCCAACTATTTGGCATTTCATTGGCCCGTTTACATACTCTTTCATATGATTGGCTTTCTGAATGAAATCCCCATAGTAGAAGTTTTTCCACATAGCATTTCTGTTCCCCCCCTCGGGAAACGAGGGTTACCTTAGTAACCGGAGCGTTTCTCTCTGTTATTCTTCCTTCACTTTTGTCAATTGGTGAAGTTTTGTTCCTTGCCACTGGCTTGCTTGGTATTGGCACTTGTGGAGCTGCGCATTGATGCATTTGCTCTTCAGTGTTTGGACTTTCAGCAGTGAAAATTAAACCACACTGAACTGAACTAAACTGAATTTCAACTCTGAAAACTGGACTGACACAGTTTCAATTGACTAGAACTTCTATGTTAAGCTGCTTTGATTCAATCTATATTGAATCTACACAGCACTATAGAAATAAACATGAATTGAATTGAATTGTCAGGGGTGTCATAAAACACCCCAAACAAAAGTTAAAAGTTCTGTCCGATTGCCACTAGAGGGCAAATTCCAGCAGTCATGCCTGAATGGTGGTCAGTGTCATTTAGTGGCAAATAACCATTGTTATCCTTTTACTAATATATTGTTTACTTAGTGTTTTTGTGTGTTTTGGTTCTTTTGGTTTTGCACACTAAGAAGCATGAATGGCAAATATAGTGAATACCCATCATTCCTAATGAAAGTTAATCTTAAATCTGTCAAAATTTCCTGGTATTATACAGTGCATGCAGAAAGTATTCATAGTGCTTGCATGTCCTTGAGTGGCCCAGAGCCCAGACCTAAATCCTACAGAACATCTTTGGAGAGATCTGAAAATTGCTGTACACCGACACTTCCCATCCAACCTGATAGAGCTTGAGAGGTACTGCAAAGAGGAATGGCCAAAAATTCCCAAAGACAGGTGTGCCAGGCTTGTGGCATCATATTAAAAAAGACTTGAGGCTGTAGTTGCTGCCAAAGGTGCATCAACATAGTACTAAGCAAAGGCTGTGAATACTTATGTACATGTGATTTTTTAGGGTTTTTTATTTTAAATAAATACGTTTTTCACATTGTCATTATGGGGTATTGTGTGTAGAATTTTGAGGAAATAAATGAATTTAATCCAATTTGGAATAAGGCTGTAACATAAAAAAAATGTGGAAAAAGTGAAGCGCTATGAATACTTTCCGGATGCACTGTACTGTCAGATCAAACAATAACTATTTATTTGATTGTAACCTGTTCTGAACTAGTCCTGCATGTTGTCATTCTTATTTCTTCATCACAATACCTACTTAAATGTCATTAATTAATTTCCTACTGTCTTGGTGGAAAACAAGGCAGCTTTTTCCACTGGGTTGCTGCTGCCGTTTTTTTGTATGTGTGTGTGTGTGTGTGTGTGTATGTGGAGGGTTGTTCATTGTGCTTCGGGACTTCATGAATCATACTTTTCATAAGGCTGATTCAATGCAGTAAAATCTTTCCTGACAACTATATTAGAAACAGCTTCTTGAAAGAGTGAAAAAAAATTGTTATATCATTTTTGTTTTTACACAAGCGCTCTTTATTGCCAAAAATTCTTATGCAGATAGTATAGTCTGATTCATCTGTTGTTTTGACTCTCTTTTTTTGCATGTTCAAAAGGTTACTAAGCATCGCCACAATAAGTTCAAGGATATAAACAATATTTTGGTCAATACGTACAGTCACTCATTTGCAGATGGAACATAAACTATTACAGCATTCTCGCCTTCAAACAGATTTAAATAATTAAAATCCAGACTGTTGCTTTTTACAAGTAGATCTGCATAACCTTTTTTTTTACTTGCTTTAAATTTAATTTGAGCTGATTGCCTTTTATAGCCAGATTCATGACCAAAATTTCCTCCTATAACACAGAGACCCACAAATAGCAGCAGTGATCAATGTAAGGGGGTTGGCACGAGTTCACACTTTAACAAACGTGTGAGAAAACGGAAACAGATTAACACAAAAGTACACCCAATCGATGGCCCAGAGCCTTTGGGCTGGATGGAAATGTATTGAGCATAGGAGCAGAAAAATGCACACATCTGATCATGAGACAGCTGTGTTTACGTCCCACACCTTGCTGGGAAATCTTTCAGAAATCTGATTCATGCACTCTTTCCTGTTGTGTGCTCACAGTTCACCGAGAATAAAAAAGGTCAGTGAGGGCACACTAGTCAGAAATGCTGTTATCCTTATGGTAAAGTCAATCTACTGTAGGCTGTATGCATGGTTCAAACGCAGATACTACTGTATGCTGTATATCTTGAAACAATGTCAGACACTTGACATCAAGACCGGTCTCGTCAACTTTAACAATAAAAAAGATTATGTTAATTGAAAAATAAAGCTAAATTAATACACATAATATAAATACATGGAATAAAATCATGTAAATCATCAATCAATATAAATCATGTTAATATATAATAAATTTATCTTACTATATTTTACATATATCTTTTAATTCATTTTCTTTTCAGCTTAGTCCCTTTATAATCAGTAGTCGCCACAGTGGAGTCAACCTCCAGCTTATCCAGCACGTTTTACGCAGCGGATGCCCTTCCAGCCGCAACACAACTCTGGGAAACACTCACACACTCTTGCACACACATACACTACGGCCAATTTAGCTTATTCAATACATCTATACAGCATGTCTTTGGGAAACCGGAGCACCCGGAGGAAATGCAAACACAGGGAGAACATGCAAACTCCACACAGAAATGCCAACTGACCCAGCTGGTACTCGAACCAGCGACCTTCTTGCTGTGAGATGATTGTGCTACCCACTGCACCACCGTGCTGCACTTTACATACTGTATATCTTACTATTTTATTAATCTAAAATAAAATAAAGCATTGATATTAGGTGGAAAACAAAATTATGTAAATATTAAATGTTGCCTTGGCAATTCACTGAAATAAATTCTAAAGTTAAAGGACTAAAATTACTAACTTAAAATAAATAAATAAATAAATAGTAACACTGAAATTAAAATTAAACCAAAATAATACACAATAATAAGTGAGTGCTATTTTATTAATCTTAAATAAAATAAAATATAGATTAGAGCTGCACGATATTGGAAAAATCTAACATTGCGATATGTTTTTATTTTGCGATTCACGTTGCAATATGAATACAATTTTACAATATGACTTAATATCTCTATTTGAAAATAATTTATAATATTAGATTGATTGGAATGATTCTGCAGTGGGAACGCAGCTCCATAAAATCTAATAAACAATCTTTCAATTTTTAACGGTTCCTCAACACATTTTCGATGTGGTCTGTGCTATTTGCAGTGCATTTATGTATTTGCATGTGTTGTGATTATTTTCACGCATAACAATCTATAAATACAATCAAGAAAAGGATACAATTAAAATAACGTGTTTTATCATTTCCCAAGTCTAACAGTATTTAAGTACAGTAACTGAATGATAAAAATACAAATAATTCAATAAAATTAATCTTAGTTAAGGTCACAAATGGTTCAATTTCTTATACCTGAATGTTTTTAAAATTATTATACAATCACAGGCATCAAAAACACATACAAATAATAAATTATAATACAACTCAACATTTCATATTCTGCGATGTGACTATTGTGAATGATCATGTTACGATATTGACGCCGAAACGACATTTATTTATTTTCTTTTCAGCTTAGTCTCTTTATTAATCTGCGGTCACCACAGCGGAATGAACCGCCAACTTATCCAGCATATGTTTTACGCAGCAGATGGCCTTCCAGCTGCAACCCATCACTGGGAAACATCCATACACTACCATTTACACACATACACTATGGACAATTTAGCTCACCCAGTTCACCTATATTGTACCACATGTTTTTGGATATTTTTAAACTCAGTGTTAAGTTTACTCATGAAAACTATTTAACTGCATGTTTAGAACTGTTTGTTCAATGAAAATAATAAAATCTGTTGAGGAGACGTAACATTTTGATTACTTTATTTAAGTGTTTACTTCCTGCACTGTCAAACATAAGTTGAGTTAACTTAAAATTTTAAAGCAACCAGTTGCAAAAAAATATTAAGTTATTATACTTCAATAGTTGAAGTTGAGCCAATTTAATTTTTTAAATAAGTTGAAATGACTTATTCCGTAAAGTATATTTGACTCAAACCAGCCTTTTCAGTCAACTTTAAAAAATATTTGGCACTTCACTAAGGTTGAATAAACTCTCAGTTTCTTTGCAGCCAGTTGCTTTAAATTTTTAAGTTAACTCAACTTAGTCTAAGTCAGTTGGCATTTCAGTGGGGAGTTGCTCCCCGTGTTCATGTGCGTTTCCTCTGAGTGCTCCAATTTCCCCCACAAGTCCAAAGACATGTGCTATGGATGAATTGAATAAACAAAATTGGCTTTAGTGTATGTGTGTGAATGCAAGAGTGTATGGGTGCTACCCAGTGTTGGGGCATGGCTGGAAGGGCATCCACTGTGTAAAACATATTATGGATAAGTTGGTGGTTGATTCCGCTGTGGCGACCCTGGATTAATAAAGGGACTAAGCTGAAAAGAAAATAAATGAATGAATGAATAACACACAGTAAAAGGGATTTGTTGACTTTACTTAAAGTGAGTAAACATGTTGTCTTAAAATTATTACGTGAATGTATGAACTATGTATATATTTTTTGGAAAATTACAGGTTTACTCACTTTTTAAAAATAAAGGAACCAATCGATTTTTACAGTGTACAATTTTTGTTTTAAAAAAAACTGGTGCAATTGCTCTGATAGCATGGGAAATTTGAATAAGTGTGAACACTTCTATCTAAACCTTGGTGGACTTCAAATAACCATGCATAGACCAAAGAAAATATGGTTCTTGGGTGTGAAAAAAGGACACTATGTAACATATAGTGACAACAAAAAAGCAAACCAAACTGTAAGTGTAAACACCTACAAATGATAGGTACTACAATTGGAAAATATATTTTAAAAGTCTGCCACTTCAGGTTTTAATTCAAATTTGACTGGACTTTAAAGCACTCTTAATTTAATTCAGAATGACAGCCTGGTTTTCATGCACATACAATTTCATGATGTACCTAATACTTTCAGGGTTTCCATGAGCTCACTAGTAGTTAGAACAAAGTTAACGACTCCTGCCATCCAACCTGCACCAACACAAACACAACCAAGCTGGGCAGGTTAGTAACCTTAATAAACTGCTTTGTACACATTTATTTGAACAACAATTAATCAAAGTGTAACAGAAGGTTGGCTGACTGAATGAGGTCAAACTGTTTAGGAAGCCAGGCGTCGATAAGCACAATAGACTGTGTGCATGATGTCACGAGCCAAGCTGAGTCGCACCAATCACGTTTCTTGGGAATGAACTAGACACATATTCAGCTTCCTGATCAACAAGCTGTCCATCAAAATGATAACTTTCCTGTGTTGATGATTTCAATTATCCACAATTCTTCTTTTTTTTGTGCCAGGAAGCAAGCAATGTCAGAAGTGATGTGTTTGTGTAGTATTTTGGGTACTGCCACTGAGTAACCATCTCTAAATTCAAATACTGCAGTAGTGCTTTCAATAGAACGTATGCCAATGACATGAGCTTCTCTGCCATGCAATGTTAATTGACTTTCGTGGAGACATTCTCAGTAGGAGTGTTTGGGATATGTTTCTCAGTGTGTGCTTTCTGTAACCTTCCTCCATAAACAGCTCTCTCCGGCTCCTCCAGTTGGCCTCAGACCACCTACAGCTGGCCTGTCAGCGAGACCACTGGGTGCTCTCCATTCACAGAGGATGTGAAAATACGAACACGTGTGTTTTGAAATCGCAATCACTTCCACAGACGTCCCTTTTAAACACTTGATAATGTTTTTCATATTTAATGCAGTTAATTTCACGTATAGTTTCGACTGACCTTTGCACAATGCCAACATTTCCCACTATACATGCTTGTCATGCACCTGGCAGGAGGCGGTGACATCATGGAAGATCTTTGGTTTACAGAGTTGGTCTTTACATTGTCAAACGCCTCACTGTTGTGCAAAAATAAAAGACACAACTTTGGAAAGTTGTAAACAGGATTGAATTTAACCCCTAAAATACTCAATTAAGGTAGGGTTATGCAAAATATAAACTTACGCAACTGTCTACTTTTCATTTCAAGCCTTAGAATTTAAATTGAATTAGACTTTGTATTGGAATAAAAATGAATTTATAAAAATTAACTTTATTTTAACTTTAACTTTAAATGAGTTTATCTGGGAAATAAGGTGTTCATTCATTCATTTTCCTTCAGCTTAGTCCCGTATTTATCAGGGGTCGCCACAGCGGAATGAACATAGCAGATTGCTAACTATTGCAGCATATGTATTGTATTATGGAGCGGATGCCCTTCCAGCCGCAACCCGATACTGGGAAACTCCCATACACACCCATTCACCCACTCATACATTAAGGCTATGTCTTTGGACTGTAGGGGAAACCGGAGCACCCGGAGGAAACCCACGCCAACACAGGAAGAACATGCAAACTCCACATAGAAATACCATTCTTACATTTAAAAAAAATATGTTTGCTGTTTGTTGAAGCTGAAATAACACAATTCTTGAGTTTTTTGGGGATAACTTAATTGTTTTATGTTTCACCCACTTAAATTTGTAAAAACTTAATTACTTCATGTTGTCCCAACACAAATCAATTATGTGGAACCCAGCATTTTTTACAGTGTATGTACTGTGGTTCAAAAATTAGTCTGTATGCCTGAATGTACAAAAAAAATATTATAATCTAAAACAGTGGTCCCCAACTTTTTTTATCTTCACAGACAGGTCAACGCTTGACAATGGGCTATATTTAAAGCTAGTGTTTTTAAGCCAATGATGAACTTCCGGTGAAAGCTTTATGTGACAATTTTCAATTTCATAAGGTTCCTTCTACAGCATCGATGTTGTAATGTAATTCAAATATAACCAGTTAAATAGACTTAAGCTTCCATTTGGTTGTTAAAGCGTAAAAAGAGACGAAAGACTGTTTAGACACAGGCGTTGTCATTAGCAGCAGGCTAGCGCAGAAATTCTATTGAAAATACTGGGGGAAAATTAATTTGCATATTTTAAAGACATGACATGGAAAAATATAATTTAATGCAGTGCTTCATAGGTTGCTATTGTGACAAGCTGACAAAACATTGCTGTCACTCTGATACAAGTTTTATTTATGGAGAAAATTAAAAAGCACCGCAGTGTTTGGGTGTTCTGTGTTTGTCTGAGGTAATTAGTCTACCGAAATGTGTATATTCCATACAAAGTATGAAGCTGATCGGTCATTTCTGACTTGCAGTGCACTTGCGGCGTTCATTCAACTGAGAGCATCTGGAAGGCACAACCACAAGCACAAGCGACATCTCAAGTGACTGAGATGTGTCAAAGTTAAATATTTTTCAAAATAAAATATAGTTCACACTCAGAAATAAAGTAAAATGGAAATAATTTTTTATGTGGCCCGATACCAAATGATCCACGGACCAGTACTGGTCTGTGGCCCTGAGGTTAAGGAACCACTGATCTAAAATTTAAGATTAGTTTGACACTTTCTGATAAAAAAACGCAGTTTTTGCCATTTAATTTCATTGAGTTTAAAGTAATTATAATGTCCATTTATTGTTTCAAAGATGTCCTTTTTAAACACTTTAACTTTTATTTTACTGATACATGAACAACAGAGATTTGATTAAACCTTGGACAACATTCAACAAAGGTTGATTGGAAATACATGCTTCATTTTGTGTGTTTGACTGAAGTTTCTAAATAAAATGAATTCTACGCTGCCGTATAATGCCAAAAACGTATTCCTTTCAACACTAATGATATTTAGAGGGACATATTATTGATGAACAAAGTATTATTTTCATGCAGATCTTTGCAAAACACCAAATTACAGCATAACACCTTAATGATATCTATGATTGTTAATCAAATACAATATGTTTGCCTTACCTGTGTATCTCTATATAGACAACTTTTCTGGCATGGTCAGTTTGCTTAGTAGCTCACATTGTACATTGCTCAGGTTTGAGTCTGGTGAAGCACAGTCTAAAATAAGACAGAAAAACAATATAAAATCAGAGTAAGGTTGTGATTTGCTTTTGAAAACACTATTGGTTTAGTTTAAAAGAGGGTTTAGGTCAGAGGTTCACTAGGTGATTAGTAAGATAAGCCCCGCCTTCTCATGAAATGTACAACAAAACACACCCTAAGACAGGAGTGTCCAAACTCGGTCCTGGAGGGCCGGTGTGCTGCAGATTTTAGCTCCAACTTGCCTCAACACACCTGCAAGGATGTTTCTAAAAAGCCTAAGAGCTTGATTAGCTAGCCCAGGTGTGTCTGATTGGGGTTGGAACTAAACTTTGTAGGACACTGGCCCTCCAGGACCGAGTTTGGACCCTCCTGCCCTTAGAAACACATTTTAGATTTGCAATAATGTGCAGAGTGCCCTCTAGTTAATTTGTCCTCTGAAATGTGCAACGAAATGTACCCGGAGCAATGTATTTTAAGTTTAAGAAATGTAGGCTGAGGCTCGGCTGACAAAATTTCCTGCTGGTCATATTTGTCATGCACCTTGCAGGGGGGAAAAGGTTGGGTGACATCATAGAAGATCTTTGGTTTACAGAGCTGGCCTTTACATTGTCAAATGGAAAAGTAGTTAATTAAATTTAAATTAATAGGTACATCAGCATCAAAATAAGCAAGTTGTGTCATGCCAGAGAGGTCTTGAGATTTGACTGGGTTGTGCCTATCCCATTCGTTATAAAATAAACAAATCAACATTTTGTATTGTAGAAAAACATCATTGTACAGCACATGATGGGATGCTAAGAAGCAATGCACTATTTAATGCATCATTGGAGCTTTGACATTGAGCAATATGTTATGATTAAAGATGGATGGAAGGAAGGTCACTGTTTGGGAGTGATGGAAAGATATTACACTACACTGGGTTATTTTTTTACCTAAATGCTGTTCAGCAGTCATTTTATTGGGCTATTTTTATTATTTTGTACCATTGCAAAGCGTCAGTCTGAAAAATTCCGGGCTATTTTTTACTCAAAATGATGTTGATTGATGGTTGAGAATTTTGACTGTTTCTGGGTAATTTGCACTGTAATCCGCTGGCATGCTTTTGTCCTCACCATTTAAATCACATCAATCAACATTGAGAGGTTCAAGCAGGAGAAACAGTGTAAAGGTGAGCAACAATTGACATTGTTTGGGTATTTAAATGTTAAGTAGTAAAATAAGTCATTATGTTGGATTCAACTAAAGAATAACGAGCACGGAGAGGTAAAAGTGTGATGTCGGAATGGAAAAGTTTGGTCTCTGACAAGTTCACCTATTTTTTATTCTTTTTCCAAACATTATTTCTAGCACTGGAAAAAAAAAAACTATTAATAACTTGCACTCACAAGGCGTGAAACGTTTTTTTATCGTCTGTTGGCTGTTAAAATTATTTACATGGTCTATCATTAGTTATTGCATGGTCAATAACATCAATACATTTTTGATGTTTTACCTCCAGACATTTTGTGAGTTTGTTGTACTCAAAGCTCTGTGGTGCTGAATGCAGTGTAACATCACTGGCTATACTATGAAGATACATTGTAAGCACAAGCTAGTGCCAGATGTTCAGCTGGGATTAAAAGACAAACAACACAATTGAACAGCTTGGTGCAAAGCGAGAAGATCTACTCACAGGAGTGTTCATTTTATTTGGAAAATCGAAGTCACAGGGAGGTGGCATTCCAGCAGTCTTGGCACCATTCGTACTGTCATGGCTTCTAGATTTTATGACGGTCTAGAATGAAGATCATAATGCAGGTGGTGCTGTTCAGAGAAAGACAAGAATCACTTATCAGTATCCAGATTTTCCAACAGATGCATGCCACTTTCTCGCCAAACTCCTTGTTACCTTGTCACTATCACAACAGCATGTTCGCATCAAAGGATTACAACATCCTCCCATCTGAAAATTTATTTTCATTCTTTTTGTAAGTCTGGCTATTCCCAAAATAAAAAGGTACTTCAACAGAGCTGCTTCCAGAGATAAACTGCGATAGCGTTTTCCTTTTTTTTCGGGAGATCTTCAAAGCATCTGAACAGCAGAGATGATTGATACAGCCTGAAGAGGATTTACAGTGTTCATTACACAGTTTCTAGGTAATGTCTGACAAAATAGGAATATCTAATTATTTTTTGAGAGCCTTGAACCCATCTTGCATGTCTGTATGATGCTAGACTGAATGGGTATGTTTTTATTGATATTTTATCGATCATTTATTGAATATTTTCAGATGGAGAGCACTTTAAAGAAACACTTTACTTTTTAAAAATTGGCTCATTTTACAACTCCCCTAGAGTTAAACAGGTGAGTTTTGCCATTTTTGAATCCATTCAGCTGATCTCCGTGTCTGGCAGGGGTACTTTTTCCTTTGCATAGCTTAGGAAATTAGACCATGATTAGACCATTAGCATCTCCCTCCAAAATGACCGAAGAGTCATTTTTATCTTGTTTAAAGCTTGACTCTTCTGTAGTTACATCGCATAGTTAACCACTCAAGACCTACAATAAATAACCACTTAACCCCTAACCATACTTGACAAGGCCCACTTCACTTCAAATTATAAAGCACCTGAAAATAGTCCATTGCACCAACAGTTAGAATGACAGTATATTTCCTAGCCATATCAGCCAAGAAAATCAAGCTTCAAATAAGAGAATTACTGAAATTTGAGCGAGATGCTAATGGTCTAATCCGATTCAATGAAATGTGCTAAGCTAAGCTAAAAATAAGAGAATAGTTCCTAACCATATTAGCCTAGAAAACAGCAACTTTTTATTTTCCGTCAGTCTAAGTAGATGATGTAACTATAAGAGTCAAGCTTTAAATAAGAAAATTATTAAAATTTATGAGCAAAATGCTAATGGTCTAATCCAATTTAATGATTTATGCTAAGTTAAGCTAAAATGAGAGTATAGTTCCTAGCCTTATCAGCATAGAAAATATCAGCTTTTCATTTTCCATCAGCTTTAGTACACAATGTAACTGCAGATGAGTCAAGCTTTCCATAAGAAAATTACTGAAATTTATGAGTGAGATATTAATGGTCTAATCTGATTCAATGATTTATGCTAAGCTAAGCTAAAATTAGAGTATAGTTCCTAGCCTTATCAGCATAGAAAATAGAAACTGTTTTTCTGTCAATCTTAGTACACAATGTAACTACAAAAAGAGTCAAGCTTTAAATAAGAAAATTACTGGAATTTTTAAGCGAGATGCTAATGGTCTAATCTAATTTAATGATTTATGCTAAGCTAAGCTAAAAATGAGAGTATAGCTCCAAGCCATATCAGCCTAGAAAATATCAGCTTTTTTCCCCTCAGTCTTAGTAGAAGATGTAACTAAAAAAAGAGTCAAGCTTTAAATAACTAAATTAATTAAATGTATGAATGATATGATAATGGTCTAATCCAATTTAATGATTTATGCTAAGCTAAGCTAAAATTAAGAGTATAGTTCCTAGCCATATAATTAGTATAGTTCCTAGCCTTTCATTTTTTTCTATCAGTCTTAGTAGATGATGTAACTACAAAAGAGTTAAGCTTTAAATAAGAAAGTTACTGAAATTTATATGATGCTAATGGTCTAATCTGATTAAATTATTTATGCTAAGCTAAGATAAAATGAGAGTATAGTTCCTAGCTACATCAGTCTAAAGCAACTTTTCATTTTCCATCAGTCTTAGTACACTTAGTACAGGAAAATTACTGAAATTTAAGAGTGAGATGCTAATGGTCTAATCTGATTCAATAATTTATGCTAAGCTAAGCTAAAAGTGCTCTCGTCAGACCCCGAGATCGACTGAATGGATTTAAAAATGGTAAAACTCAACTGTAGAAAATGAGTCCATTTTTCGTCAAACAAGTGTTCTATCAATAAAACATATCAGTAAGATTGTAATGCGATGTCTAATGTAAGGTTTGCCCTTAACATTTATTAACACAAACATTTAATCAGCCAGAGGCCCCATTTCACAGAAAGGTCTTCAAATATTTTGTCACATTAAATACATCCCGCAGAATTTCATAACTACACTCATTATGAAACTTGTTTCTACATACTGCTGCACTAATTCACTCACTCCCTCCTTCCTCTGCTTGACTTAAGCGTCACCAATATTCCAGCTGGGTCTAATTTCAGTGGCTTTTTTCACCTCTTATTATTATTTTTAATCATAAATGTTTCCTCTTGGTGATGTTAATATCTGGAAACTCACTGATGAAGCCACAGAACCTTCACGAGTGTTTGCACGCTCAATGATTAAAGGTGCCTGGAGAGACTGCGACTAGGCCCTAGTGTATAGAGCGCGAGACGGCCGCAATGGCGAGCTTTCCAGTAATATCTTGGTTGGATAAATCAGGTGTGATGGCGGAATGGAAAAGTTTGGTCTCTGACATGTTCACCTACTTTTTACTTCACTTTCCAAACATTTTTTTCTAGCTCTGAGGTTAATCTTTTCTGCTGTTACCATTCACTGCTTTTATTGGCTGAAGGAGAAAAAAAAAACAATTAATAACAACTTTCACTCGGAAGGCGTGAAATAGGATATTTCAGCAGTTCATCTCTCTTTTCTTTTCCAGTAAAAGCACAGGCAAAAACAACCATTTACTCACCTTCACTGTTTTTACACACACACACACGCGCGCTTTTCCAAATGGCCTGTTCAGTGTAGGTTCAGTCAGTTTAGTGTGCTAGCTGTCCAAACAGGGGGGAAAAGAAAATACATAATAATAAAGATGATCCATTGAGAATCAGTGTCAGAAAACAAAGTGAGAACAAACAAAATGTAACTTTTTTTTCTCATGGATATATTTAGTCCTGGCAAGACACTTCTTTGTTTTTTCTCTAGTATCATGGAATTGGACAGGAGCTGGTGACTGCTTTCAGCTGTGAGGTATTAAGAAAGGTGAGAGACAGTGCAAGCAGACCAGGGCCATGTGTATGGTCATGCAGAGGTCTCAGCATGCAAGCAAAAGAGTTACCGCCATCAGAGACCAATTGCTTGATCATGTGGTGTTGATATTTGGATGGGGGAAATGCAAATAGAGTGTGATTTTTGGAAGGCCGAGCTCCTTTATTTTAATTTGCGAGTGGTATCATTTTTGCAAATTAGCATATTTCTTCCTTGGCAGGATATTGGTTTTTGGGAAGTAGATTAGGTCATTTTTCTTTTCATAGCACACTTTCGTGTCTCTGTGCAATTGACAACGAATCCCATTATTTAAGGCTGAATATATTAAGGTACTGGTTATTTCTTCTCAGCTTTCAGAGTAATGTTTGTGCTAAATGTAAATAGCAATATATCAATTTATTTACACTGTGCAAAAATATAATCGATGTGCTTTTTGTATTTAGGGTATAGGTAAGTAGAACTGTAGTAAAGTTCGTTTTGTAGGAAGAAGAAGACAGGGTCGGCGATATCTGGAAAGCACAATTCTTTATTAATTTTCTGGTTGTGCTGGATATCCCAGTCTGGGTGTGTTTGTGCAGGCTTGGCTCTCCTCTCTCCCGGCTCTTCCTTCTCCTCCCCTTATGAAGGTGTCTCTCCGGCCCAGTCACTAGAAAATACAGGTGTTACTGATTATTTATGATTGGACCACTGACCAGCCGCCGGTGTCTCCGCTTGCTCTCCCCCCTTTTTGGGTGTTCGATCACGCCTTCCCCACCACAAGAACGTTTTTACTACAATTTACTACACTACATGATAAAAGGCTTCTCGCCTATCCAAGTTTTAGGAGCAACAAACAATAACTTGACTTCTAGTTAATAATTTGGTATCCAACCTGGCTTATATGAAAGGCAAAGGCCTCTAGATTATGCTTCTTATACCAAAATAAAATATGATTTCATTAAATATTCTTTAAAATATGAATCATTCTTGCAGGACTCTCAGAGTTCATCAGGATTCTTTGGATTCATCTTTAATGCCTCCTTCTTCATCTTACCCCAAACATGCTCAATGATCACTTCTGGTGACTGGGCAGGTCAATCCTGGAGCACCTTGACAGTCTTTGCTTTCAGGAACTTTGATGTGGAGGCTGAAGGATGAGAAGGAGTTCTATCCGGCTAAAGAATTTGCCGACTCCTGTGGTTTGTAATGTAATGGGCAGCCCAAATGTCTTGATACCTCAGGCTGTTGATGTTGCCATTCACTTTGCAGATCTCTCGCACACTCCCCTACTGAATGTAATCCCAAACGATGATTTTTTTCTTCACCAAACTTGACTGTTTCTGTGAAAATCTTGGGTCTTTGTGGGTTCTAATAGGTCTTCTGCAGAATTTGTGATGATTGGGATGCAATTCAACGGATGATACATTGGAAAAATCTACCTTCTGCCACTTTTCCAAATGATCAACTAGAAGTCAAGTTATTTGTTGCTCTTGCAACTGGGATCAATGAAAAGACTTTTGTCAGGTCGTGTAAAATACTTATTACTACAATACTAATTACAATCTACATGAGAGATTACTGTATGTGCACTTAACTTGACATGTCATTTTAAGAGTGTTAGATGAGAGAGTTATTTATTATATTTGAAAATCTCTCATTCAGGGGGCTTCTATAGTTGTCATTGTCACACTGCAGCTCTGATCTAGATTCATGCTTACTAGATTCCTAAGAGCGTAAATTATTCTCTAATTTTGATTTATGCTGTATACATATATGTGTATTAATGTGTTTGCATTTAAATGCATACATTTATATATATTTTCAACTAGTGTGCACAACTTAGGGAACAAACTGCTCACAATTGTGGCTCAAATCAGGATTGTTTTGTTTTTTTTTGCCCATGTGACTCAAATCTGCTTTTGCCATGACAGTGTGAACAGAACAAACATATACTCTAATCTTTTCAATTCTGATTTGTGTCACTTTTATGTGGTATTAAATCCGATCTGATGTCAAAGTGTTATTGCAGTGTGAATGTTTCTATACTGGTATGTAATGCTAAAGTTCAAACTGTAAATCTTGGCCACATTTAAAACAATAATGTAAACAGTTATGCATAAAAAATCAGATCTGACAAAAAAAATCAGATTGGAGCACTATGCCTAGCAGTTACTGAAGTTCGGAGTAATTGGAGTAAGAGGGTCTTCCGTAACTTTTGGGGCCCTACGCACCTTGCATAGTTCACATATAGGGCAGATCAGTATGGAGTACAGTGAAAACTCTAATAGTAGACGCCCGCTTCTCCTCACTCAGGGCTGGTTATGCTAATGAGGGAGAGATCATAACTAATGGGAGACGTCACTAATTTCCTCCTCTGATAACATATAGCTACAAAGGGAGAATATCAATCACAGTGTTTCTGCAGTTTTTATCAAGTGTAATTCTAAAAATGTAATGATTAATTGAATTAATTTATTTTTACCATTAGTGGCTGGCTATATTCACATACTGTTGCCACACAACTTGCTTAAACCCCTTATAAATGTGATTTTTGCATAATAGGCCCCTTTAATTTGTCATTTTGATTGCACTACTCAATATACACTTACTGGCCGCTTTATTAGGTACACCTTACTAGTAAGGAAATTGGACACCATTTTGCCTTCAGAACTGCCTTAATCCATCGTGGCATAGATTCAACGAGGTACTGGACATTTTCCTCAGAGTTTTTGGTTCATATTGACATGATAACATCACACAGTTGCTGCAGATTTGTCAGCTGCACATCCATGATGCCAATCTTCCACCACATCTTAAAGGTGCTCTATTGGATTGAGATCTGGTGACTGTAAAGCCCATTTGTGTAAAGTAAACTCATTGTCATGTTCAAGAGTGTCCTAGATGACTCGCGCTTTATGACATGGCGCATTACCCTGCTGGAAGTAGCCATCAGAAAATGGGTACACTGAGGTCATAAAAGGATGGACATGGTGAGCAACAATACTCAGGTAGACTGTGGTGTTGACACGATGCACAATTGGTACTAATGGGCCCAAAATATGCCTAGAAAAATCCCCCACACCATTACACCACCAGCAGCCTGAACTGTTGAAAAAAGGCAGGATGATCCATGTTTTCATGCTGTTGATGCCAAATTCTGACCCTATAGACCATTTTGATGGATGTAAACAAAAACAATGATCCTGACGTATTTCCTGTTTTACATATTTAATTTCTATAGCTTCCGAGAATCCAAAAAGAGCCACGTATTGATAAATAACATTATGATAGCTGTTTTAACATTAAGTTATGATTGAATCGCCTCTTGTTACAGTTATAAAATAGTTTGATAGCAAGTAGGAAAAGTTCTTGGGCCAATGACATCACCACATTGAAATGGTCTATACCATCCGAATGTTGCAACAGAAATCAAGATTCATCAGACCAGGCAACATTTTTCCAATCTTCTATTGTCCAATTTTGGTGAGCCTGTGCAAATTGTAGTCTTAGTTTCCTGTTCTTAGCTGACAGGAGTGGCACCCGGTGTGATCTTCTGCTGCTGTAGCCCATCCACCTTAAAGTTCAGAGATGCTGCATACCTCGGTTGTAATGAGTGGCTATTTGAGTTACTGTTGCGTTTCTATCAGCTCAAACCAGTCTGGCCATTCTCCTCTGACTGCTGGCATCAACAAGGCATTTGTGCCCACAGAACTGCCGCTCACTGGATTTTCCTCTTTTTCTGACCATTCTCTGTAAACCCTAGAGATGGTAGTGCATGAAAATCCCAGTAGTTTCTGAAATACTCAGACCAGTCCGTCTGGCACCAACAACCATGCCACGTTCAATGTCACTTAAATCACCTTTCTTCCCCATTCTGATGCTGAACACTAACTTTCACTATACCCAAGGTAAATCATCAAACTGTCACCCCCTACAATTGCCATCAGCTAAAACACATGAATGGCTTACTTTACTTACTAAACAAGTGCTTTCATGTTCATGCAGTTCAAGCCACAGACACAGTGCCATTTCAGATCAGACAGTCTTGGGTTCTGTACTTCACATTACCTTATTTTTACGTGAACTGCACCGTTTTAAACTAATCTGCCATTGTCAAAGCACCCTAAAGAGGCTGTTAGTATTTCCTGCATAACATAACCACACTATGACAAGCTGTTTGTGCAAATTTCCCATGTGTCTTATTTATTCTGTGTTCAAACAAAGAGAATCGGATGTGGAGCAAATAAGAAGCAGGACACCGACAGAGGGTTCCCTCCTGACTCACAGCAAGTCACAGAGGGGTCTAATTAAAGCCATGATGTTTTGGGTGAGGCCTGAGATCCATATATGTATCTACAAATGCTGCAAATATGAAAAACTTTCTTGGTTGCCGAAGGGGACATACTGAGCATTGACTTATTTGTCTGCTGCTCAGAGATGAAAAGCAGCAAAAAGAAACAAGAGAGCGTGAAGTCTAAAGCTTTCATGACCATGAAGAATTTATGGTGGCAGATTCATGACAGAGACTCTTCTGTTTCTTACAGCCATCTATGATTAAAATCCAATCATCCATCTATTTATTCTTCAATAAAAGGCTAATAAAGAAAGGTTTTGGGGAACGTATTGCTCTGCCTGTTCAATCAACGTATAAATCAAGAATGCATGCATTTTGAAATTAAGTGTTAGTTCTGTCTGTCTGTCTATTTGGCAGTTAGAAGCCTGTTTATCTGAGCACGCATTCATCTATCAATCCCTCTGTCAAGCAAAATGAATGTAGGTTATGTTTTTGATATTAAGAATTTAATTTAATTTTAATGTCCATCTGCCAGTGTGTCCATCCGTCCATCAATCCATCATTTTTGCAAATAAATCTACCTATCTTTCCGTCTGTCTGTGTCATTAATTAATTAATCATTCTACAAATCAATCCATCAGTCTATAATTGTCTGTCTGACCATTGAGCAAAATGTGTACAGTATATGCCTGTCAGTATATTCATTTGTTGAATTATCTGTCTATAAAATAGGAGTGCAGCTCGAAAAGTAAAGCATGGTGCTAGCAAAACCAGGGCTGTGGGTTAAATTCCATGGAAACAGCTGTAAGATTCCATTCTATCAGCCGGAATTCATTGAATGGACGAAGGTTAAATGTGTAAGCCCTATCTAGCGCTTCTGAAAATAATTTGGCTATTTATTATTAGAATTTATTTCAATTTGTTTTCAACTCCGATTTCAATCTGACTTCCATTTTGCTTAATCCAATTTTACAGTTTATTTTTTTAGCTGATCACAATATTTGTTGTGATATACTTTAGATTTTGATATTTTCTTGGGTCTGATATTCTTAATTGTATGCTCATTAGAAACCAAACAACTGCACCATGTCCTGGGATTGCGTTTCTTCTCATGGACATTATCTCAACACTCTGAAGTTTGTCAGAGGATGCATGGTTAACTAATGCCCAATTAGTTTGGATGCCTCCTGCTCACTCTTACTAAAAGAGTAGTTAATTTACATACAACTTGCTAATATATGATTAAATAATTAAAAGGGCTTCGTGCCACACTGCTCTGTACAGTCAAATGCACCTTAAAAATCCATAAAATTGTGTCACAACATAATGGTAATGCAGACTCTGCATAATATACTGACTACAATGAATTCGGGGGAGTCTAGAATTGATCAAAAAGGTTAAAATTTATTTTCCAGATGAAAGTGTATCATGCCAATTACATAATCAAACAATTAAAGCCAATTCAGAAGTAAATGCATAACATCAATACTTAAAGATTAATTATTGAGTATAGGTGGAAGTCCTAATTATAGTGTTAAGCTTGAGAGCTCTTCACCACGGGCCGATCTGGATACAGACTTGCGACCCTGAGACATTTCGCCCTTCTCTTTAAATATGAGAGCAATGAATGGTTATTTTGTCAAAGTTAACCAGTGACTTAAAGATTTACTCATCTGTTGGGGTTTTATTACAAGGTTTTAGTGGTTTTATTACAGGGCACATTTAAGTCAAATTCATCCCTACACAAATAAAATTATTTTGCAATATAAGTGATTTTAGATCTGCTAAAAGCATACTTGTAAAATTAAGTGTAACATATTGCCTGTCTAGATATCCATCTGTATATCCGGTCTATCTGCCTGTCTGTTTGTATATATATCTACTATAATTCCATCTATGAAGATAAAGGTATGCAGGTAATGCAAGTGTTTTGTCTACGCATCTAAAACTAGTGAAGACCACCTAGATGATTTGAGAATGCCATTTATGTCCAGGAGAGGTTGGCAGGGACTGACTGAGTCTGATGGAGATGGGATGTGAGGCAGAGCACTCTGAGCAGAGCAGAACAGAACAGCTGTGAAAACAGACCAGTCTCACAATACAGACCAGAGCCATGGACTGCACACTACCCGTGTGGTCCAGCCTAACCAAGGATGACATCAAGGTGATCTGCAGCAGGATCCTGACATCTACACATCTCCTGCCACTACAAACAACTGCTGATTCCCAGAACTCCCAAAATAGCATAATTGACTTTCTATAAATGATCAGTTTAGCACGTAGATGCTCTAAATATAATTATTTTTTCTTGAAACTAATTGTTAAGAATGAACTGTGGCAATCAAATCTGTATATGACTTAGATGCTATTTCTAGACCTGACGGGGTGAAGTCCCTTTTAAAAATAAACATCTGAGCAGAATATAGATGTTTTGAGAATGCTGAGCCCCAACTGCAAAGTATGCACGTTGTGTTCACAAAAGGCGCAGCCTAATTCATTTTAGGCTAATTAAACAAGCTTTTATTAGCAGCTAATTTTCTGCCATGGAAAGTCACCTTTTGATCCTGGGATCTAAAATAAGCCTGCTGACAACAAGACGAAAAAACAGGGCTCAGGCCAATCCAAATCAACTTCCAGCTGCCAAAACAGATCAAGCATGGGATCCTGGCACTCTCCCTGCCACTTAACGGCAAATATTTAATAACAGAAGACAGTGAATTCAGACATACATTCCATGTGCCATGCACATGAGAGATAAAAATCACACAACCAGAAATCGATACATACTCTGTAAGAAGTGGTGGAAAGAGTACTGAAAAATCATACTTAAGTAAAAGTACCAATACTTGTCTAAAAATTTAGTGCAAGTAGAGTAAAAGTATCTGTTGCAAATGTTACTCAAAGTATGAGTAAAAAGTAGCCCTTTCAAAAGTACTCAAGAGTAGTGAGTAGAGAGTATTATGCTGCAAAAAGCTTACGCATTTACATGTAATCTGTGGATGCTTGTAAACGTAACATTTTTTATCATAAATTTAGTTATTGCCCAGCAGGTACACAAAGTTATAAGATGTTAATATAAGGTTTGATTTAGGTTGTGTGGCAGGTGACCAAAATTAAATGTCTAGCCAGTGTCTAAGGACAATGTTATTTTGATGTCCTTATTTGGTTGATTTTAGGTTGTGTTGGAAAGTGACCAAAAGCCATTGTTAAGCCAACATCTTAAGCCAAAGTCATATTGACATCAAATACTGACATTTATTTGTCAGGTATGGCAACAGAAATTCTACATTTGATAGACGTCATATTGGTAACATCCACACAATGTCAAGCTGTAACATCTTTAGACGTTGATATTTGGTTTATTTTAGGTAGGATGTTGGATATTGACGTAGTCGGCCTGGCGTTGGGTTCTGAAGTCAACCCAATTTTCTTTTCCAAACAAACTGCAATGTCCCCACTACGTTTGGGTACAACATCAATCTGTAATTTGGAGGTCCTGTGCCTGCTGAGTGTTAAAGGCAATTTCGGTCATCATACAGTAAACAGCCGTCATCTTCTCATTAGTGACATGCATCTAATCAGTCTCTGAGTCAATGCATGTAAAAATGTTGGACATCTTAGACACCAGGGGCGTAGATTTAGGGTGGACGGAGGGGATGTGTCCCCACCAATATCCATCAACTATTGAAATGTCTCCACCAATAATTTAATTCACTTTAAAAAAATCACGCTGTCAATACCAACATGCCGAAAGGGTTAAATCTCGTCTCTCCTCGAGTCGCACCGCCCCCCAAACACATTGTGTGAACATTATGATTGGCTGTGCCTTTTCCTGCTGTCATGTAACTGTGCAAGAGAATTTTCTGTGCAAAAATAAGGTGTGTGAGGTGCCTGACACACACAAGTCAGGATGGCGGCCGCGAAAAAAAGTTGGACATAAAGTTGGACATTTTTTTTTCAACAAAAAGTGTAAGTCAAGCACATAAACTCAAGTTTGCTAGGGAATGAGTCCATCATAATGCCACTCGTGTTTTTCACAGCACAATCTATCTTCATAACAGGCTGAAAGTCTGCATAATATGCCCTGAAAACTAACTGCAGAATAAACAGCTAAATGTAAAAGTATATGATCCCTGCCAGTTCTCCTAATCTGTCAGAGTAGCATGTCCAGTATCAGTTGAAAAAAATTGTCAGAAAAAATACAGTCTGTGCTCCATCTTTTATATACCTATATGTATGAGAAACGTTTCATTTACAATATGGCTAAAATAAATGTAAACATAAAATAAAAGTCTTTATTAAACTCTCTCTTTTTCAGTTAATAAACATTATTTTAACACCAGGCCCGTGGCCAGCTTATTAAGAAAGGTTGTTTTTTTTCCGGTAGTTATTCGCCTGATTTTCTATTTAATTATGATCTATATTGCATTGTAGTTACATAAGAACTATTTTTTTTCTGGATTATCTTGTCAGATGGTGATCATAACCACATTTTTTGATGCACTAAAAATATGTCCTGCCATTTTGTCAAATTGTTTATCAAACTATTTTATTATTTTTAATGTTTTTTTTTTACAAATGTACATTTAAATTGTAAGTTTTATATTACAGTTTTATAAATAATGAAAATGTATAATAAAAAAATATGAAAAGATGCTCATTTTTAAAATACAATTTTATTATCATATGTCATTACGTTTTATATATTAATCTGTTAAAATTTTCCTCAGTCAGAATTTGGCCATTTGAATAATAAGAAAATTTCAAACATTATAATAATATTAATCCAACTTTTGGTCATTTAAACCACTCAAACCCTACTTGCCTACAGGCCTGACTATTTAATTTAACTTAATAAATTGTATGAAGAGAGGATAAATTAATAACCACTTAATAGCAGTT
>CAIGQZ010000217.1:2861067-2912459 GCA_903798205.1 Danio tinwini | reverse complement strand
ATATATATATATATATACACACACACACACACCCTTGTTAGACACTTTTAATGCTTCCAAACATTTTGCTGCAATTATAAATCGCCCATGTCTTGGGGTAGTTCATTATGATGTGATTTTTCTCCTTACTTCTGTGTGATTTGATGAGACAGAAATCACAGGAGGGATTTTTCTAATTCCCGTAGACAAGAAAAAATAAAGTAGTGACTGCAGGTTGAAGGAAAGTGGGAGTAAAAGTACCGATACAGCACTAAAAATGTACTCAAAGGAAAGTACAAGTACACATTTTTAAAACTACTTAGCAAATTACAATTTCTGAGAAAAACTCAGTATTTCAAGTAGTTACTTTACACCGTTGGCTTCTAGGAGATCAAGTGGCGCACATAAAAACACACATGCACTCAAATTTGACTGACAATTACATCTCATTGCATATGCATATCTAGTTTTATCATCTGACTCTAATGTGCTTCCAGCCTCAAAATTAGTGTACAGTGCTCAGCATATACAAGTACAGCCCTCACAAATCTATCTTTTAAATTCATATTTTTATACATTAGATTAGTCATTACTGAAGCCAAATCTAGAGCTGATCTAACAAAATAGCTTACGATAATGGTCCAAAAACTAGTACACCCAAATGTATATGTTATAGAAACACAAATATATAAATATAAATACAACTTTTAAAAAAGGGAAAAGCAAAAAAAATAAATAAATATAATTTAGTAGAAATTTTGTAGGTTGTAATTTTGCTTGCAATATTTTGCTTAAATTTAATTGTATTATCTTTAGATTTCTAAATATGTTTGGTGACTAAATTATGATTTTAATAAATATATCTGTTTAAAAAATCTATTTTGTTTATATGCACCAAAATACATTGCCAATGTTCACTGAGAAATGGATAAAAATATTCATTTTCGAAATGGGGTGTACTCAATTATGCTGAGCACTGTATATGGCAAACTAATTCCCAGTACGATGTTTCAAACACTTTCCACAGCTGCACAGCTCACTGATCATTATCAGCAAAGCACTGCATGGAAAAATCAATTTACCAACATACGAAAGGTAAAGGTAGACTGAACATTACATTTAAGAACATGTCGAAATCTAAGCAACACGTTAATTAATAAATCAGCATAACTGCAACAATTGGGATATGCAAATCAATCTAATAGCAAAAGTTAAACTTAAATAAAATCATTTTAGTGAATCTGTTCACAAGATTCATACTAAAAAACAAACAAACATACAAACAAAACTAATGATTGATCAGGTTTTATTCTGCTGTGTATGAACAGAATTGAACAGGTCAGAATTTATGGTGTAATACAGCAGAAATCCTCTCAGTTCTGCAGACCAAACCAGCATTTTAATGGAAAAATTGCATTGTGATGGGTCACATATGAGCAGTCGTGTAAAGTAACAAATTACAAATACTCAAATTACTGTCATTGAGTAGTCAGGAATTGTAATTTACTAAGTAGTTTTAAAAATGTGTACTTTTAATTTCTCTTGAGTACATTTTTTGTGCAGTATCGGTACTTTTACTTCACCATTTTCCTTTAACCTGCAGTCACTACTTTATTTTGTCTTCTCTATGGGGATTAGAAAAATCTGTCCTCTGATTTCTGTCCAATCAAATCACAAATATAAGGTAAACCGCATCATAATAAACTACTCCAAGACATGCCGATTTATAAGTGTCTAAGATGTCCAAAATCTTTACACGCATTGACCCAGAGACTGCTGAGTTGCATGTCACTGATGAGAAGATGACGGATGTTTACTGTATGAAGACCGAAATGGCCTTAAATACCCAGCAGGCAAAAGTTGTCAACATGATGTCAGATTGACGTTGTACCCCAACGTCGTGAGGACATTGCATTTTGTTTGGAAATGAAAATCAAGTTGACATCAGAACGCAACGTCAGGCCGATGTCCAATCTAAAATCAACCAAATATCAACGTCTAATGATGTTACAGCTTAACATTGTGTGGACGTTACCACTATGACGTCTATCAGACGTTGGATTTTGGTTGCCATACCTGACGAATAAATGTCAGTATTTGATGTCAATATGAAGTTGGTTTAAGATGTGGGCTCGATGTTGGATCTTGGTCACTTTCCAAGACTACCTAAAATCAACAAAATATCAACGTCATTTGACGTCGTTGTTGGACATCAAAATATCGTTGTCCTTAGACACTAGCTAGACATTGAATTTTGGTCACCTGACATTACAACCTAAATTGGACCTAATATTAACATCTTATGACATTGTGTGCCAGCTGGGCAATAGCTAAATGCTCTACAGAATGTTACGTTTACACATATCAACAGATTACATGTAAATGCATCAGTTTTTTACAGCATAAAACTCACTACTCTTGAATACTTTTGAAAGGGCAACTTTTTACTCATACTTTAAGTAATATTTACAACAGATACTTTTACTCTACTTGCACTACATTTTTAGGCAAGTAATGGTACTTTTACCTAAGTATGATTTTTCAGTACTCTTTCCACCACTGCATATGAGTCACCAATGTTGGTTTGTGAGCCTGCAAAATATCTGATGTCTTGTACTCTGTTCTATGGAGTAGCATAGTAGTAAGCAAAAGTATCCACCCAGGTAGCAAAGAATTCTGGCCCAGATTTGGCATAAATCTGGCACAGCAGGTATTCATCCAGAACTGGCATACAGCATGTGGGCCATACATGACCCTGTTTTGGCAGAGGTGGCACCGTCTTTATGGTGGCACACAATACTTGGGCCAGATGTAAAATATAGTATTTGGCTCAGATATTATGAACTAATCTGTGGGTCATGTAAGTTTGGCTTATCTTGACCCACATTTAAATTGCATTTTTATTATTTTTAAATAAAGAAAAAAAATTCTACAAATCAGGTCACTTCGAGAAAAAGCATGCCCATAGCACGGCTAAAGTGCAATGATTTATGGGTTTATCAATTTCATTGCAGTCGTGACACACCAAAATATCTGGCCCAGTTCAGGCTCAGTTATAGGTTATTACCTTGGTTGGCCCAGAGGTTTTGGCCCAGATATGGTCCATGCTTGGCCCAGAGGTTTTTCAGGACCTCACTCAAAACCAAGGTGTAAGAAAATTTTCCAGAATACACCAGGCATAACGGCAGTATAGCTGTACCCTGAAGTAAGGAGATCCACAAATTAGTATTTATTGTCAATATTACGAATTTTTACAACAACCAAGCACATGTTTTAATATATTCATAACCGCGTTTATGTTTTAACGTCATGCTTTAAAAAAATGCTTAAATAAAAACCGCAAAGTTTTACTATGTATAATCCATAATCATAACTCCAGTACAGCAGTCCCACAACATTCTGACACTCGATGACATTTAAATACCCTGTCAGAAAAGTTTAGTGGCTGGGAATGACCTTTTTACAGTGTCTGCTATAATGTTAATGTTGTTTTTGGTGTGTTACATAGATGAATATGGCCACTGTGTAAACGCACAGTATAGTTACGATCTTATTGCCACATTAGATCATTATGATAACATAATATCTGCCTTCAGTGATTTCCTGAAGATAAATACCAAAAAATACTGGAATAACTACAGCAGTCACGATCGTCTGATCTCATGTGAAGCAAGAGATTGCGATGACATATGATGACGTGTGCAGGTGCTGTAGTGCTGTCCCAATTCTTAGGGGTAAATTTTAAAGCCCTTCCCCTTCACCCTCGGTTTTAAGGGACAAGGGAAAGGGAAAAGGGGTAGGGGTAAAAAAATAGAATTGAGATTGGGCCTAAGTCCAGTCATGTACTGTAATTCACTGCGGCATGTGGGCCAAGCAAAAGCTGATTGTGTGGGCCAGAGCTGGACCAGAGATATTTTGCTATGTGTGCAATTAGGCTACTATGCAACAACAGTAAGAGAACATTAACAACAGTACCACCGCAAATCATACATGCAATTACAAAAAAGATTAAAAGGATACATTAGCTCTGTTCCAAACGTTAACCAACAGCGGGTGAATTGAGAATATTTCCTACTGGCCACGAAACGGCATTTTGCATCCTTTTTATTGAAAAATATTTCATCTCTTTGCCAATGGAAAAATCTAGCAGCTTTTTCCTTGCATTTTTGTGGCAAACAGCGCAGGTCATTGTGTCACTCGCAGCATTATATATGAGCTAGTCTCATGTGAAACAAAACCTCTCGTAAAAACATTTATACACATGTTTTGGTGGCTTAACGCAAGTAATATTTCACATATGTTTCACAAAAGAGGGTGGTAAAGAAAAAAAACAGATGAGACACACCATGGCTGGATATTTTATCTAGTTTTACACCAACAAAACCAGGTAAAAATTGACCACTAAACTGAAATACTCTGCTACTGTGTTCTGCTGTGATTCATGCTCACTTTAAGTGAACATGAGGTCGGCACAAGGCCCACAAGGGATCATCGGCAGCGTGTGAGAATCAGTTAAACATTGCACACCTTGGTCTGCACATCTTTACTCATTAACACGCAGCATGAAAGAGAACACATGGCAACAACACGTCTCTCTCCCAGCACACACACAAGCGTCTGCTCATGTAGGAAAAAAAAAATGACATGGCCCGAAAGCTAGACACGCAAGCGGATATATCTCGTTTGTGTGTTTTCAGGAATGGCTGCTGCATTTCATTTTTCATCCTTTTCCCTGGCCGCTCCGTGGCCCCCGACTCTCAGGGCCGCCCACTAACTGAGGACTTCATACCAGACAAGTGCATCACCTCGCGTCGGAAAGAATGAACACATCGCTCTCTAATGTGTTTCAAATGAGAGCAGGTATTTTGTAGAGCGTTGGCTTAGTGAAATATCCCATGACACCCCGTACAAGCACCACGTGGCCCTGAGGAATTGTTTGGGCGTGCGGTATCATTAGCATGAGACGTATGTACAACAATTTGCTCGCATATACAAATTACAAAAGCTAAGATAAATGAACACAGAAAAGAAGACAAACACTTTGTAATCTTAATGAAGCTTGTGGCAAATATGAAAGCCTGTGGTCGCCGCAGCTGTTTCCCACTGAGAAACATTATAAACCATCGCTTAGACGAATGAGGTTTATAATGAAGTCAATTCTGAAGTCATGAAGCTGTTTTACAGTGAGCGCATTTTCAAGTTTTTGATTGATGCGTCAATGTGCTAAACATGTGTTAATTCAAAACATGCAAAAAAATTGTCAACAAATCTGCTCGGACTCAACAGTAGATGCAACCCAAACCACACGGTGATGTTTGAAGTGAGCTGACCTGCATGGACTCTTGATGGGGCCTGCTGAGATGACAGAGCAGAGAGACATCGGGGGCACTTGCTCCCCCACACAACATCCCCTTTAGTTATTTTTATAATGCAAGTGAAGAAGTGAATGGAAACTATGTGCAGCCTCCTGTGGTGGTGGAGGGGCTTGTTTCTTTTCCCTTATTTTTCCCCTTCTTTCTCTGTGGAACTACTGGAGGGGTTTGATTTATAAACACATCAGGGCTCACTTTCTCTCCCTCCCCTTATTTAGGAGAGCGGTATGACTGTGTGGTCTAGGCATGAAGACATGGTAAATACATTTCTGTGTCCATATACCTGTCCACAAATCTGTCCCACAGCTCAAAACTGAGCAAGTAGTTTGATTGTTTACTGCCATTTATTATTTTCCATATACAAATGAATGAAATTAAAGTTCTAAAACAATCACAGACAAGAGCTTATTTTCGCATTTCAGAATAAGGTTAATACCCTATTTTGTAGAAAACTACAGTATTGGGTAATCTTTTTGTTGGGTTACCAACTATACACTACTTGACAAAAGTCTTGCCGTCTCCAGCTGCAAGATCATCAAATAATATCTTGACTTCTAGTTGATCATTTGGAAAAGTGTCTGAAGGTAAATTATTCAGATGAATCATCTGTTGAACTGCATGCCAAATATCACAAATACTGCAGAAGACCTATTGGAACCCACATGTACCCAAGATTCTCACAGAAACAGTCAAGTTTGGTGAGGAAAAATCATGGTTTGGGGTTACATTAAGTATGGGGGCATGCAAGAGATCTGCAGAGTGGATGGCAACATCAACAGCCTGAGGTATCAAGACATTTGTGTTGCCTATTACATTACAAACCGCAGGAAAGCCAATTATTCTGCAGGATAGCGCTCCTTCACATAGTTCAGCCTCCACATCAAAGTTCATGAAAACAAAGAAGGTCAAGGTGCTCCAGAATTGGCCAGCCCAGTCATCATGTATAAACATTATTAAGCATGTCTGGGGTAAGATGAAGGAGGTAATGAAGATGAATCCAAAGAATCTTGACGAACTCTGGGAGTTCTGCAAGAACGCTTTCTTTGCCATTCCAAAAGTTATTTGAGTCATTGCAGCGATCAGAGATGTATGGATGCAGTCGTCCAAGCTCATGGGAGTCATACACAATATTAATTATTTTTCCATTGCACCATCAATTTATATTCTATACTGTACATTATTTCTGTTAAGTGACAAGACTTTTGTCTAAGCGAGACCTTACTGTCCTAATTAAATAATTAAATTAAGGCATGATCATATTTTGGTCAAATAAGCATAATCTAGAGGCATTTGCATTTCATATAAGGCACTTCTGATACCAAATGATCCAAATGATAAAATATCTGATACCAAATGATAATAATCAAGTTATTATTTGTTGTTCCTAAACCTTGGATAGGCGACAATAATTTTTTTGTCAGGTAGTGTAGAATTACCACAACAGATTAAACCACGTATTATAGTATGGTTCAAAAACACTATAATATATACAGTATTTACTCTATTACTATAGTATTTTTTTCATGTGGATGTCCTTTCTGCAAATGTTGTATTGAATAGATGAACCTTACTTTTTTAACTGACTTATTATTGTGTCTGTTTAAGTCTTAAAGCTGCTTTGACAGTCTGTATAGCATAAAGTGCTGTAGAAATAATGGTGACTTGACGTTACACCCTCTTGACATTGCACATACAGTATGAATCCAAAATGATAATATGTGCCATCATCATGAATACCACAGACATTCATTCAGTACTGCACCTAAGACTCAGGGTGTTTTATTCATGTATTGTTGCATTATGTCTGCTGGTCTCTTCCATAGCATACTCGGCTTAAACAGATTCTTTATTTACTCCTCTTTGTTTTGTTTTTGGAGTGTGTGCCCTGGCATTGACCTTATTTGTTTAATGTTCTCCTTAAAATGTTCTTCCATCTCTTGGTTCTATCGCTCCCTCCTTTCCTCCTCAAGCATCGTCTATCCTCACTTTTTCCCCGGTCAGGGTGTCATTATGCTTACCCACCAGAATGTGGAATCACTCCCCTTCATGCAAGCAGAAAAACCACAAGTTGTTCTAGCTGGAGCGTGCCCAAACACTGCCAGTCCTGACAGTGGCTTCAGCTTGCACTTCCTCTGACTCTGCTTACTTCTAGGAAATTAGAGTGGAGAGTAAAACGGCTTGCGAGTGCTCTGTCTGCTACGTCTCGCAGGACAGGATGCTGGCACACATCTATTGGGTTTCGTGCTTCCTACTAGACTACAGGATTCAAGATGCTTGAGCAAATTCTTTGTGCCTTTAATTCATGGCTAGCCTGTAATGTTACATGCTAGCCATTATATATAAAAAAACATTAAGGTTGATTAGATTAGAATTAGATTCAACTTTATTGTCATTACACATGTACAAGTACAGGGCAACGGAATGCAGTTTAGGTCTAACCAGCAGTGCAATAGTAGCAAGTGCAGGATACAGGTATAAGTTATAAAGTGCAGTTATAAAAAACTATGGTGATATTTACAAATAGATGTACTATGAACATTATATACAGGTTGTATTAGCTATGAACAGAGATTTCTAATAGATGAATATATGTACAGGTTGCTATTAATAATCAGAAGTGTGCAGTTGGATAAACATAATTACAAATGTATATGTACAGTGGGTGTGTACATAATTACAAATATACATGTACAGTGAGTATGTACAGTTCAAATAAATGAATCATTGCAATGAATATGTGCAGTTTTTAAATGTGCAAATGTTATAGTGCAGTGATAATGAGGAGGGTGGGGGTGCATTAGAGGGGCAAAAGAGTCAGTGGGGGCAGAGTTCAAAAGGGAGATAGCTCTGGGGAAAAAGCTGTTCCTTATGGCCCGTTTCCACTGAGTGGTAGGATACGGTATGGTTTGGTATGCTTTTATGGCTGTTTCCACTGTCAAAAAGCATACCAAACCGAACCATACCACACCACTTTTTCTGCACCCTTGCGAAAGGATACCAAACACGAGAAAGGGTACCAAAAGGTGGAGCTACACATGCAGCTGAAAGCTGATTGGTTACAGAGCTACGTCACAATCTTGTGGCACTAGCCAGAATGAAAACAAAGGAGCAGCCATGTTTTTTAAATACAAAGCCGAGACATTACATGGAAATACTAACTTATATGCATATAATAACGAGCCATGCTCAAACAAACCTTGTCGTTGTCTAGATGAACAGCCACAAAGCAAAGGAGAACAAAATCTGCTGTGTCCTGTTGTTGTTTTACGAGGCCGTATAAAAGTGTGAGCGGTTTTAGTTTTCTCCAGGGAGCTCGCGATCACGTCTATATTTGATATAACAAACTTCTTTAGCTGATGATAATGTGTGTGATTACTCAAGTGTCTTCGACGTCTTTCAGAAAAGAAAATAACAAACGCGAGAGTGAAGCGCGAACAAAGGAGAAGCCTAACAAAACACAGGAGCAAATTGTTTCAGCAACCTGAATCATGAACAAACTGCCATGTTTATCATTTCCTTTTGAACTATTATGAACTCGGAATGACAGAATTACTTTCTAACAGAGGCTACATGTGCTGGTGAAGATTACAGACACAGATGAGAGGTCTGCTCTGACTGTAGGCTATGTTGCATGTTGTTTCTGAACTCAAATAAGCACTAAATGTATGCTGTGTGTAGTTTTTCTGTCATTGATAACATATCGATGACTGTAAGGGTCTGTATGTGTTTATATATGTTGCATTTATTTATTTATTTGCAATATATACATTTGCAAATGTTACATTAATCACGTCATTAATCTGCAGTTATAATCAAATTATGTTTATGGAAAAGTTAGTAATAAACATTTATAAACAAGTATTAATATGTTTAAAGCATCTATTTTGTGAGAAGTGCTTTCTCGTATGATTTGTGAACGACCTGTACAGCTTTACTGTAGACATTTATTCGAGCGAGAATGACGTAGACTGAAACACTCTGTTGTACACCACGCCCACCAAAAGGGTACTCTTGGTAGTGGAAACGCAAGCTTGATAAAGATGACCCGTACCGACCCGTACCGTACCCTACTGTACCAGTCAGTGGAAACGAGGCATAAAGGCCCGTGCACACTGAGACGTTTTTTGCTTGCGTTTTACGTTAATGTTTAAAGCCTCGTGACTAAATAAAGAGCATCAATGTGATCGTTCACACCAACAGGCAAAACGCTAGGCGCAAAAGTGTCATTTTTTAAAAAAACGCCACATGCTTGTTTTTTTTTTGTTTTGACACGCCGCGTCAAAACCTTCTCCACCAATCAGATTGCCACTTTTGTTCACGTGCAAGAAGCTGCTGAAGTTACAGTAAACAGGACTTGGAGGCGCTCAAGCGCAACACTGTCAATGCGAGCGCACATTGAAGATGCTTAGAGGCGTGATGAACGTGGAGCTGCTTATTGCACTGGTGAACAATAATCATTTCTTCATCGCTTGAGCTGAAGCTGCTACTTGAACCATCCATAACAACAAGCGTGTCAACTTTGTCTTCTTTCTCTGTGTTACAAGCGGGTGTCAGGAGCTTAAAGTTGTGTAGCGCCATCTAACGTCAAGGAGTGATTTTGCATACTTGTCTGCTCGACGCCTGTGAAAATCGCTTGGGTTTGAATCCGGAAAAACGTCTTGGAAAACGCTGATGATAAATGCAAACGAAAAGCGTCCCGGTGTATACGAGCCTTTAGTCTGCTGGTTTTTGTCTGCGGGAGCCTAAAGCGCCTGCCGGAAGGCAGAAAAGAAAACAGTCGGTGAGCAGGGTGAGAGGAATCTTTAAGAAAACTGCGTGCTCGGCGCAGACAGTGTTTCCTTTGGATGTCCTGGCTGGCAGTGTGGTCCTTGTGATGCGTTGGACAGTTTTCACCACCCGCTGCAGTGCCTTACGCTCAGCAACAGAACAGCTTCCATACCAGACTGTGAAGCAGTTGGTCAGAATGCTTTCTATTGTGCAGCGGTAGAAGTTCACCAAGACGGCTGATGACAGCTGGTTCTTCTTAAGTTGCCTTAAGAAAAATAGGCGCTGGTGAGCCTTCTTGACCAGGCTGGAGGTGTTGGGGGTATAGGAAAGGTCCTTTGAGATGTGGGTCCCCAGGAACTTAAAAGATGAGACAGGTTCATCCTTTAAGTGAACTAATGATAAAAGGAGAATTGGATGGGTAACTTTGAATATGGCATTGATGTTGATGCTAATCTATTTGGATTAACTCTAACCCAAAAAAGAGAAAACATCCAGTGATTGGCAACTGACCCTTCCCCAGCAGTTTGATTGACAGGTGATCCATCCAATCATAATGCAGATATTCTGTGCTCCTGTCGCTTTCGATATTTTATCTGACAGACATCAAAGTAGAGTAACATTTGGAATGAAAAACATGGAGAAATGGTGAAAATGGGCTCAGGTGAGCAAAGGTGAATGCAAAGAGCATGTACAAAGAAAGGTTGGGCAATACAGTAATCCCTCGCTATAACTCGGTTCACCTTTCATGGCCTCGCAGTTTGGCAGATTTTTTCTTGTGCAATTTGACATGTTTTTTTTTTTTACAGTGCTTTTGTGTTGTGTGTCCTGATTTGACAATGTTTGCGCCTAACAACAGGTTTTGATCTTTGGTTTCATTCTATAATACCGGACTTATTTTTCTACAAAAGTTTGAACTTTGAGAGAGTTTAAATGACAGAAAAGCGTGAAAATATTAATGCCTGTGTGAGAAAAATGTATAAAGTGTGTAGACTTGTGATATGTGAAAATAACCTGTGAACTATTGAGGACTTTCAATGAGCAAACTTAAACTGTTTAAAATCTTTAATCTGTCTCTTATCATTTCATTGATGCGTTATAATTTTGTCTTGTTCAAGATGCCACTGTTTATGTGTGTTTGTGAATTGCATGTTAGAGAATCAATATGTAACATTTGAATTATTTTCAAATGATCCAAACTTACGGCGATGCAGTGGCGCAGTAGGTAGTGCTGTCGCCTGACAGCAAGAAGGTCGCTGGGTCGAGCCTCGGCTGGATCAGTTGGTGTTTCTGTGTGGAGTTTGCATGTTCTCCCTGTGTTCGCGTGGGTTTCCTCCGGGTGCTCCGGTTTCCCCCACAGTTCAAAGACATGTGGTACAGGTGAATTGGGTAGGCTAAATTGTTCGTAGTGTATGAGTGTGAATAAGTGTGCATGGATGTTTCCCAGAGATGGGTTGTGGCTGGAAGGGCATCCGCTGCGTAAAACAAATGCTGGTTAAGTTGTCGGTTCATTCCGCTGTGGTGACCCCAGATTAATAAAGGGACTAAGCTGAAAATGAATGAATGAATGATCCATACTTTAATCTTTTGTTCGTTAATTTTGTTATGCGAGTTATGCTTTGACTATTTCGCCTCATATCATATTGCAGAACTTTATGGCTGATTCTGCTTGAAATCAGTAGGCTGTCATTTTCCCAGAAATTATTTCCCTGAGGAGCGCATAAATAAATAGGGGAACGGCATGGCAGATTCCTTGGCAAATGCCTTGATGCCAAAGATTTGAGGATAATGGTAAGACAGGTTTAAACTTATAAAAAGATCACAATAACACAAACTACACATCCTGGTCCTGGAGGGACAACATCCTCGAAAGTTTAGTTCCGACAAACTTGAATCTTGAATGACACATTAATCTGAAAATAATATCAACTTGGTTCAGGCGAATTTAATTATGACCGTAGCTAACCTCTGCCGGACAGTGACCCCCCAGTAGCAAGTTTCGACACCACTGCAGAAGAGCATCTGTGAATGGACAATACATCGAACCTTGACTCTGAGCCTGGTGATACAACAACTTAAAAATGTCAGTATTTATTTTTATTTATTTTTATTTTTATCCTGTGTGTTCCATAACCATTGGCTTTAGATGAGCAATGTTAGATTTTTTTTTTACATTGAATTGATGGCAGAGCTCATTGCTAAGAAAGTGCAGAGTCTTGATGCTAATTGACAGCTTTTTTGCCCTTTGGGTCGATTTAGTATGTCCCTACCCTAAGAGTGGCGAGCAGGGGCCAGATGCTCTCTGCAGTGGTGGTGGTCAAATAAAACTCTACAACGGGTGCTGCTTTGGAGGGCCAACAGTGTGATATCATACTTCCTCTACCTGAAAGAACTGGCAGTAATGGCTAAATGCTTTTATTGGATGTGCATGCATGAGGGTCGCAGAAAGGTTCTTGTTCCAGTCCGATCTGACCACACGAGCCTATGCTCCCTCACAGGCCATAAAAACCATGTCCAGACGACTTGCGTATTGGCCAACAGATTAAACCGGTGGAGAGATGATTTCCAGTATCAGCTCTTTCAATGGAAAGTCACAAAACGAGGGCAGCTTTAAAGTTACAATGATTTGGTAAGTGTGACAACTGTCAGTTCTGCAACACCTGCAGATGGGGCTTGTTAAGCATTTTGGATTGGACCAGAGTGAACTGTCCTTGCATCGCGTGTGCTTGAATTCCCAAGCACAGCATCCCCATAGCAGGTCAAAGCACCAGGCCAACTTTTCCCATTACACTAACAAGAAATATTTTCATTATTCTTTTGGTTTGTTCGTTTTTTATTTGTCTGGTAACAGCACATGTCAAGTATTCACTGCTTAGCTCTTTCCAAGCCCAGAAATGCACAACAGCGAAAGGGAAGAAAAGAGAGTGAGAATATTGGAAATATTAATTTTCCAAAGTATGTGGATATGATAAATACCAGACATCAATTGGTCATTAGAATATTTTGAGACAAAAAGCCATACAACACGGTAGAAAGTCTCAACAACTAGTCAACAACAACTGAGATATTCCATAATTGCATTTTAGAGCTTTATGAACTTTAAATGGTACATATTCGTAAATTTAGAAACTAATAGGTACTCAAATTGGGAGACATTGTGGCTCAGTGGTTAGCACTGTCGCCTCACAGCAAGAAGGTCGCTGGTTCGAGTCCCGGCTGGGTTAGTTGGCATTTCTGTGGGGAGTTTGCATGTTCTTCCCGTGTTTGCGAGGGTTTCCTCTGGGTGCTCCGGTTTCACCCACAAGTGCAAAGACATGCGTGTAATGAAGTTTACGGCCACCTGGAACCGACAAACTTTTAAAATATTTATTAATAAAAGGGGTGGCAGCTCCTCACGGAGACTGCCGTCTAAAACAAAACAAACTAAAAGCAAAAGTAAAACAATATGTCCGGGCTCGGTCCTCTCTCTCTCTCCTCTGCCATCGTTCCTCCTCTTATAGTCCAGAGCTCCTTTTGTGGGATTGGAGGCAGGTGCACGCCACAGGTGTTTCTGTGGCAGGCCTCGTTCGCTCCCACGGCTCTCGGCCACGCCCCCTCGTCACAATGCGCTATAGGTGAATTGGATGAACTAAATTGGCCGTAGTCTATGTGTGTGAATGAGTATGTATGTGTAAATGGATGTTGTGTAAAAACATTTGCTGGATAAGATGGTGGTTTATTCCGCTGTGGCGACTCCTGATGAATAAAGAGACTAAGCCGAAGGAAAATGAATGAATGAATGTACTCATATTACACAATGACCATCTAGAAGGTATGGTATGCACATGTGTGAGAATAGTTTACAGTCTACAGTCTAAAATTATTTCCCAACAGTAATTTTTATAACTAATGTGTTGATCATTATCTTTATCACAGATAGTCAGTGTGGTAATGAACATATTTACATACTGAAAATCACAAGTAAACTGAACAGCCAACTTCCACTAACGCCAATGAAGGCAGAATCACATTTTCAGACAAAAAAGCCCCAACTAGTGTTGATGGCATGCAACACATCACAAAAAACTATGCTGAACAATACCCAACGATAGACCAGTGTTGTGTGACAAGCTCTGGTTTGGTGTCTCAGAACCTTTAAGGGGACGTTTTATCCCCCTTTTTACAAAATGTAAAAGTCTCTCATGTCCATAGAGTGTTTATGTGAAGTGTCCGCTCAAAATAACTCACAAACAATTTTAACTCTAAGGCTTTGATCCATATTGTGCTGTTTTGGTTATTGTTGCTTCAAATTCAAATAAGACTGTGCTCCCAGCCCTCTTTTCAAAAGGGGGTGGAGCTATAAACGCCTATGTGTCACCATAGTGGCAGATTCAAAACTGTAATGGGGACAGCTGCTTCTCACTCAGGGCTGTTTATGATAATGAAGGAGAAATTGTCCCCAATGGGCAGAGTCCCCATTCAATGATATGTGCCTAGGGAGAATGTCAAAGTGTTTTTGCAGACAGAAAAAAACAGAACTAATTAAATGTTACCATTAGAGGCTGGCTATATTCACACACTGTTGCCACACAACTGTGTTTAAACCCTTTATAAAATTTATTTTAGCATAATAAGTCCCCTTTAAAGTCCCTGTGAAATCAAAATGTATATTATTCATTTTTCTAGCTCACATTGTTACTGTTAAAGCCAATAATTAATTCATGTAAGTTAATCCACAGAAGATATTTGTTTGTTTTGGTAATCTTTAATGAAAGTCTGACCATTAGCTTCTGTGTTTGGAGTGGCGGTCCTTCTGTTAATGTCAACTTGAGGTCTTCCATAGTAACTGCATATTAATACACTCTCTCACCATTAATTTGCTATGAGCGAATGATGCGCAAAAGAAAGCCATGTCACTCAATAATCAGTTTCAGTAGGAAGAGCATCAATATACTGAACTAAAAGTCTTGGCAACTTCCAGTTCACACAGACTTTAAGAGAGGACATGGTTTAACTGCTGCAACTGACGAGCCGTTGTATTCATGAATTCTGAAATTGATATACATTTAAAGATTAGAATTTAAAAATGGCCGCCAAACTGGTCGTGGTGGTGGAGTTGCATCAATCTTTAGTGATATTCTTAATGTTAGTCAGAGAAAGGGACTTATGTTTAACTCCTTTGAAGTATTAGCTCTTAATGTTATGCTACCAGATATTATGCAAAAACCTACGATATCTCTTGCTATAATCACCATATATAGACCCCCAGGACCCTATGTCAATTTTCTAAAAGAGTTTTCTGATTTTATTTCTGACTTACTAGTTAAAACTGATAAAATACTAATTGTAGGAGACTTTAACATCCATGTAGATGACTCCAATGATACACTAGGGCTCGCCTTTATGGATCTACTACATTCACTTGGGATAAAACAAAATGCGGTTGGTCCAACCCATCGCTTAAAGCATACATTAGATCTAATATTGTCTTACGGAATTGAGGTCTTTGATGTAGACATTATAGCACAAAGTGATGATATTACAGACCACTACCTCTTGCTATATAAGCTGCGTTCACCTGAAATTATCAGATCTGCACCAATATACCGCCCTGGTAGGACTATTGTTCCATCCACTAAGGACGAATTCATAAGTAACTTACCTGATCTTTCTTTAATTCGAAATACACCCGCAAACGTAAATGACCTTGATGTAGTAACCAGCAGTATGGATGCCATCTTTACTAGCACACTAAATACGGTGGCACCCATTAAATTAAAAAAGGCTAGAGAGAACAAAACTACACCATGGTACAATAGTCATACTCGCGCTCTCAAAACAGCAACCCGTGCCCTGGAACGTAAATGGAAAAAAACAAACTTAGAGAATTGAATAGAATTGCGTACAAAGACAGTATGTCCAGCTATAGGAGGGCTCTTAAATCTGCCAGGGCTGAGCACCTCCGCAAACTGATTGAAAATAATCATAACAATCCTAGATTTTTATTTAGCACCATTGCTAAATTAACAAATAATCAGTCATCCTTGGAACAAAATGTCCCACTGCATATTAGTAGTGATGACTTCATGAATTTTTTCAGTGATAAAATAGAAGACTTTAGACAGAAAATAGAAGATGTTAAACTTTCTGCACCACCTTATACTCCAGATCCAGTAAACATTCCACTGAATCAAAATAACCTACAATGCTTTAAAATCATAGAACAGGAAGAGCTAGATAAAGTTATAAATAGTTCCAAACCAGCTACATGTATGTTAGATCCAGTTCCAACAAAATTACTGAAAGATTTGCTACCTGTTATAGGAGAACCTCTCCTTAACGTTATCAACTCTTCTTTAGCTTTAGGCCATGTTCCAAATCCTTACAAGCTAGCTGTTATTAAACCTATTATTAAGAAACCACAACTGGACCCCAGCAACCTAGCTAATTATAGGCCTATTTCAAATCTTCCGTTTATGTCTAAAGTACTTGAAAAAGTTATTTCTACCCAATTATGCTCCTTTCTGCAGATGAACAATATTTTTGAAGTGTTTCAGTCAGGTTTCAGGCCTCATCACAGCACAGAAACCGCATTAGTGAAAATAACCAACGATTTACTCTTAGCTGCTGACCAAGGGTGCATCTCACTATTAGTTCTACTAGATCTTAGCGCCGCTTTTGACACCATTGATCACAATATCCTCATAGACCGCTTTTATTCTACAGGTGTCCAAGAACAGGCTCTTCAATGGTTTAGGTCATACTTAGCTGATCATTACCAGTTTGTGAATATTAATGGACAACTTTCACAAGTAAGACTGGTAAAGTACGGGGTCCCTCAAGGATCAGTTTTAGGCCCTTTGCTGTTTACAATATACATGCTTCCCCTGGGGGACATTATTAGAAAACATGGGATCAGTTTTCACTGCTATGCAGATGATACTCAATTATACATTTCAACTAAACCGGATGAGATGTCTAAACTGTCTAAGCTAACTGAGTGTATTAAAGATGTTAAAGACTGGATGACCAACAAATTTCTTCTCTTAAACTCAGACAAAACAGAATTATTACTTATTGGGCCTAAATCCTGTATACAGCAGTTCTCACAACTCGACCTGCAATTAGAGGGATACAAAGTTAGTGTTAGCTCTACTATAAAAGATCTGGGTGTCATATTAGACAGCAATTTAACCTTTAAAAATCATATATCCCATGTCACAAAAACTGCCTTCTTTCATCTAAGAAATATTGCTAAATTGCGAAATATGCTATCCATCTCAGATGCAGAAAAGCTAGTGCATGCTTTCATGACTTCTAGGCTGGATTACTGTAATGCTCTGTTTGCTGGTTGCCCAGCATCCTCTATTAACAAACTTCAGCTAGTACAAAATGCAGCTGCCAGAGTTCTTACCAGGTCTAGAAAATATGATCATATCACCCCAATTTTATCCTCCTTACACTGGCTGCCTGTTAAGTTTCGTATTGAATTTAAAATATTGCTTCTTACCTATAAAGCCTTAAATAATCTAGCTCCTGTTTATTTAACCAACCTCTTGTCTCGCTACAATCCAACCCGCTCTTTAAGATCTCAAAACTCAGGGCTTCTTGTAGTACCTAGAATAGCTAAATCGAGTAAAGGATGTCGAGCCTTCTCATATATGGCCCCTAAACTCTGGAATAGCCTTCCTGAAAATGCCTTTCTGAAATAGCCTTCCTCAGACACACTCTCACTCTTCAAAACTAGATTAAAGACCTATCTTTTTAGCAAAGCATACACTTAGTGCATTACATAGCGGTATGACGCATGATGTGCCCCACACACGATTTTGCTTCTTGTTTATATACACTATGAACAGCAGCTACGCTAATTATTCTCCTTATTCTGTATTTCCACCTGGGGGTACTCATCTCGAGACCCTCAGACTATGCAGTGCCACTGATGCGATCCAAGACCAGCGACGAGACGATCCCAAGGTTTCCAGACCAGGCCGTATCCTGAGCTGCTGCTGTGGTGGTCATGATGGAGAGCATAAGACTGATTCCTGTGATGCTTCAAGGTCAGACGTGTCTTCACGGAGGTCTAGCTACTGCGCCTAGACTGCAGCTCTGCACAAGACGTTTGGCCATAGGAGAAATGGTCATGCCCAACTGAGCCTGGTTTCTCTCGAGGTTTTTTAAATTCTTCACTTTCGCCTTTTGGTGAAGTTTTTTCCTCGCCGCTGTCGCCACTGGCTTGCATGGTTCAGGATCTGTAGAGCTGCGCATCGATGGAATTGCTCCTCAGTGTTTGGACTCTCAGTAGTGATTATTAAACCACACTGAACTGAGCTAAACAAAACTGAACTTAAACACTGAAAACTGAACTGACACTGTTTCAATTCACTATAAACTTCCATGTGAAGCTGCTTTGACACAATCTACATTGTATAAGCGCTATACAAATAAAGATGAATTGAATTGAATTGAAAAAACCAATAACACTGGCAATAACATTTCCTAGCATCCAATTTGGTAACAAGAAACATGACCTATCAAACTGTTTCTAATGAGAACTATTTCTGCCCCTTAACCATAACGCTCTCCTGCTAGCAGGTAAGATTTACTGTTTGGTTTGGAGTTCAAAGCCACAGCAGTAAATCTTTCATTTACAAAAAAGGACAGGAGAAGTGAACAGTACCCCTTGTTATGGGCTGAGCTGTTGCGCTTTTTTCTTCTTCTTTTTTTCTCCTCATTTTTATTGCAAGGGATTAATAAGACAAGCACTGGAACACCCTCAAAGCCAAAACCTGACTGCTCAAGACCCGCTAAATCAAAATAAATTATCTTTAAAAAGGTAAAGCTTTGGGGGAGTGCTTGGACACCAGCCGCACAGTTTAGCCTTCGCTTCCCAGGACCCCAGTATAGGTTAATGAGGTTAGAGAGGCCAGCGTGGTCGAAGAAGAAATGAATGACACACACAAAAAAAATTACGCAAGAGGGCAAAGAAGGTCATACCTCCAAGCCAGCTTCAAGTCAGCTAATCATTAGTCAATGATGCCAGCATCATAGTCAGTGAGTGTGCAGGGGTGAGAAAGTCCACCAGGCAACAAACTCTCTGTTCTACCTCAAATGACCCCAGTGAGAACTGAGATCTATACTTAACTAATAATAATTCATTCATTTTCTTTTCGACTTAGTCCCTTTATTCATTAGCGGTCGCCACAGCAGAATGTACTGCCAACTTATCCAGCATATGTTTTACGCAGAGAATGCCCTTTCAGCTGCAATCCCTTTAATGGGAAACACCCATACACTCTCATTTACACACATACACTACAGACAATTTTAGCTTACCCAATTCACCTATAGTGCACATCTTTGGACTTGTGGGGGAAACCGGAGCACTCGTAGGAAACCCACACGAACACAGAAAGAACATGCAAACTCCACAATCTACTGCCAACTAATAATAATAATAATAATAATAATAATAATAATAATAATAATAATAATAATAATAATTTAATCTCATCTTTTAAAAATCAGTATGAATTTCATTGTTCTTTGGAACACTGGACAAAATGTTAACAAAAAAAATTTAAGAAATAAAAAAATTCACAATAAACAAGGCTACTTTATAGATGCAAACCAGGCTCATTCTGGTTATGTACCCCTATATACATTTCTGGAGAGTACCAAATACATCCCAGGAGCTATGGTTTTTTTTGCAGTTTTTTTTTCGCGAATCGACCAGAGGCCACTGTGTACGCTTTTCGAGATCTCAAATTTCTCTCACAAGTGCCATTCGCGCCTGCTGTTCTCAGGTAAATCCACCAGAAGCCACTGTCGGCTGACTGACTGACTGACCAACCGACCGATCCCCCACCCCCCCTTTCCCTAAACTCAACCAATTGTGTTTTAAGAAGCACAGATTGACTAGCGCCCACGCCCTTTCCTTAACCCAACCGCTGTATTTTCAAAAGCAATCCAGAAAAAGAACGGCAGCCTACTTTTTACCACGTTTTCACATTTGACCAATTTCTCACCCTGTTATTTACTTGTTTATTTTATTTTTTGGCTTCTGTTTTTGTCTTACCAGCTTTGTGAAACCGTTCTTCACCAGATTCAAACCCCGTTGTCGCAATTAACTCCCCTCTGCATCTCAAGTCCGCCTACGTACGTGTCAAGCTACCAGACAAACTGGTAACAGTGGAAAAGCCATCCACAAAGAGGTAAGCGGTCAGCTAAGCGAAAAAAGGAAAGGCGTCATACCGCCCCGTGGCATTCAATTTAAAGACGAAATGCAGTCATACGTAGCTTTGGCTACATAATTTGCGATCTCCAGAAATGTATATAGAGTTTTCAGAACGAGCCTTTGTTGTATAGATGTGATGAATAAATGAGGTTGTTGCAAGATCAGATGTGGTTGTGGCCAGAAGTTAACAATAATTATTAATATTATTTATAAAATTTTCCATTATTAGTATTTTATTAACATCTATCCCCCACCCCGACCCTAAACCCAACCATCACAGTAATGTAAAAACAGTAGTTGTACCGAGTATTATTTATGCTATATATTACATTACCCAATAAATTGTATTTTTTAACGCCTACCCCCCACCCCAACCCTAAAACCAATCGTCACAGTACTGTAAAAATATTATTTACTGTTATACAGTGTCATAAAAAATGCTGCTATAATTGATGTGCATATCGCACTTTCGGCCAGCCGCGTATCCGATCTAGACTTTACCAATAAACAATGAGTAGATTTACTATTGCTTTATAAGCAGTTATTCATCAAATGTTTGAGAATAGCATATTCATCTGAAAAGCTATAGGGTAATATCCAGATTTCATTTACCTTATCTGTTTGCCTAACATAGGTACATGCAATATTAAGACTAGCATTGCAAATTTGTCATTGTAGCGGGACATAAATAGCTTAACATTAGACAAGAATCAGCCTTCAAACACACAGATCTGTCCTATCTGAACTAAATATTGCGCAAGCACTGACCGGTGGATAATTAAAAAGATATTACGTGTACGAGAAAGTGAACAATGTGGGAAAATATCATGGAAAATATTAGCAGGATGGAAAATGTTACAGGTATTTGGATTCCATGAGATACTGTAATAATATAAAGCACTCGAGATGACAAAACTTCCAGAAAAACATTAGATCTCTTCAATCCCACCTACTCGCACACATAAACGCACACACACACACACATAAACGCACACACACACACACACACACACACACACACACACACACACACACACACACACACACACACACACACACACACACACACACACACTTCCCTAATGAGCTGGTTTGGCTGCAGTTGCATTCGGGTAAATTCGTGTATTATGACATAACCCAAAGCCCTCCGACAGACCTGAACTCCAAAGCTGTCTGATTTAAACAGGACTACGAGGACTCGCTGAGAGAAATACACAGTGTCTTTCCTTGAATTTCACTTTCTCTTTGTCTCGCGTTCTCTCAGGACATCCAACTGTTTAAGTGTATCAAATTAAAGTTCAGATAGAAGACCAACCTCAGATGTGTGACTAAGTGAGTGCAGACAGGACAAAGAGTGAAAAAGTGTAAAAAAGATACGTGGGAGTTGTAAAAAGACGGTGTGTGTTTGAAGGAAATGGAGAAAAGCATGCGAGTGGATGAATAATTAGCTGCAGATGCTGGTCTTAGTTGGGGGGAATAAATCTCTAGCCACATCAGAAATTATCCATAAAATTTACAGCTTAGGAAAACCATGTGTGTGGCTCTTTAGCACCCTAAATCTACAAAGCCTTCTCCAACACTCTCCCACAACAGGACAGCGAGATGAGGGGGGCAACATAACGGAAGGAAACGAATCCAGTCCTTCTCTCTTAATTGTTTTTATGCAGCCAATCAACCTAACATGAGAAGGGAAATAAATCACCTAAAGACTGAACTTTATGTTAAATCTATCCCGCAGCAAGCTGATTAAACAATCTTCCATATATGTGGCTAAAAAGTCAAACTATCAATCAATATAATATAGTCGAATGGCTTAGGGATAGAGTTGTTAAGACTGGGCAAGACGTACTTTAAATTATGTCGTGATTTAAACGAGAAAATATATTTGCCCATAAAGCTATTACACAAAGTTTCCACCAGAGCTGGAACCAATCGGTACATCTGAGATGCATAACTCCAGACGCATCATTCCACTGGCTGTCTGTTGATTTACACAAACATGTGGTTCTGGGCTACTGTGCACTGAGTGACAGCATTTGGGAGCCCGATAGCAGTCCGAGGGCCTCGAACGCAGTAATGAGCTCGGGATCTAAGTGGGGAAAGTCAGCAGATATGCTCAAAAAACTGAGTAATTGTGAGCTTTAAGGATCGGGATAGAATCTAGAGCAAAGGTGAGTGAAGGTCATGGAGTTCAAAGTCACTTTCGCTGGTGTCTGGGATGGATATAATGATGCATGCTGGGAATTATCAGTATGTTTGGAGGTTTTCATTTCAATTGAAACCAGAAGAGGGCATTTTGTGTCAGTAAATGAAAAGCCAGCTGTATGCAGCAGTATTTAGGAGGCCGATAATAACATGGAAAAAAATATTTTGATCCAATTAATATATAGACGTTAAGGCAGATTTAACCAAAAAGTTTGAATTATGAAACAGTAGGTGGCAATGTTATCAAATTCTTAAAGCGATAGTTCACATGAAAATGGAAATTTGCTGATTATTAAGTTATCCTCAGGCCATCCAAGAATTTTGTATCTGAAACTCTCGTCCTTTCAGATTCATAAAACGCAAGTTAACAACCACAGAGAGTCAAATAAATAAATAAAAACAAATTTTATACCAATGACACATTGAGGTCAGTCAGTACAAAACAACTAAACATTATTTACAACATAATCACCTCAACAAACAGGCCTGAGCATGTTCACGAAATGTCTTGCTGCTTGTTGGATATAGTGATGTATGGGCACACTTAAGAGTTACAGTTGAAATCAGAATTATTAGTCGCCCTTTGATTTTTTTTTCTTTTTTAAATATTTCTCAAATGATGTTTACAGAGCAAAGAAATTTTCACAGTATGTCTGAAAGTTTTATTTGTTTTATTTCAGCTAAACACATCTTTTTTATTTTTTAAAAGCCTTTTTAAGCTCAATATTATTGGCTCCTTAAAGCTAATTTTGTTTCAATTGTCTATAGAACAAACCATTGTTATACAATAACTTGCCTAATTACCCTAACCTGCCTAGTTAACCTAATTAACCTAGTTAAGCCTATAAACAGGGGGGTTAATAATTCTGACTTCAACTGTACATGAGTAATACTTTATTTTGATGGTCCATTTGACTATTAGTAGACTGCCTGCTTAATATCTATTCATATGCTCCTTCAACAAACCTTTAACTGACTATAAGAAACTTTGCAAGTACATGTCAACTTACACTAACCCTAACCCCAAACTAACAGTCTACTTATGATCAGGCAGGCACGTGCAGAGGTGGGTGCTTTGGGTGCTTGAGCCCCTGCCCTTTTTTCTCCTGGAGAGAAAGTGCCCTTTTTTCCATCAATAATAATTAATTATTTAATTATTATTTAATTATTTAAGTTAATGTGTGTTCTTTTAAGGACAGCTTTCCCTGTCAGACAATAAAAACAAAAACCATGAAAGTCAACAGGTTACAGGTTTCCTGCTTTCTTCAAAATATTATTTTGTGTTTTCGACAAAAGAAAAAAAAGCCAAATAGGTTTGGAATAAGTAAAAGTTGAGTAAATGGTGACAGAATTTTTAGTTTTGAATGAACTATCCTTTTAAGGGTGAGTATATGTTGAATTTAGGATGAAATCTCCTTTATTATATTTTATTTATTAACGTACAATTATTATTATTATTTAATAAAAAAGTGCCCTTTTTTCCACTTGAGCCCCTGCCCCTTAAAAGCTCTCTGCACGTCCGTGTGATCAGGGTTCATGCACCTTTATATTACTAAAATTCCATGACTTTTCCAGGACTTTAAAGTAAATTTTCATGACCTAATGTTTCATGTAAAGTCTACGTATGCTTGGCAAGGAAAACAATACACATTCAAATTTATTACAGCATATCATTAAACACACAACAATCTATTTAGTTTAAATAATTTTTGTCTAAGTAAAATTGATTTAGATAATGCTTACACAGCACTAATTTTGTGAAAGCATGTTTTTGGCCAAAGACAGAAAAAAGTAAGGACAACTAACCTATATTTAAGTATACAGATATTTGTTCAACTAATTTTCATGACTTTTAAAAAACTTTGTGGGTTTTTCTGGGGTTTTTTTCAAAATTTTCCAGGCCTGGAAAATGCCATGCCAAAATTTTATGACTTTTCCAGGTTTTCCATGACCCTGTATAATCAAATGAGGATTAGTTGGCATGAAGATGCAATGTAACTTAAATTCAACTAACAGGCCATCAAAATAAAGTGTGACTGTTATATGTAATTTCAATTTAAGGAAAAATATTTAAGCAAAATGCATCAAATGCATGCACAATTTAAGAATAAGTCTTATATTATATATTTATAAACTTTAAGCTAATGTCGACACACACAATGTGACAATACCATTTTCATGATAGACAAAACATATCCCCAAGGTCCAAAACCTAATAATTTCATTTGCGCTTGATTTTGCTAAAATTCTTAAAGGGACAGTTTACATGACAATGAAAATTTGCTGATAATTTAGTCATTCTCAGACCATCTAAGATTTTATTTATTATCTGAAACTGTGGTCCTTGCAGATTCATAAAATGCAAGTCAATGACTACATAGAGTCAAATAAATGAATAAAAACTAATTTTATACCCATGACACATTGAGGTCAGTCAGTGTAAAACATTCATTCATTCATTCTTTTTGCTTTCAGCTTAGTCCCTTTATTAATCTGGGGTCACCACAGCGGAATGAACCGCCAACTTATCCAGCATATGTTTTACGCAGCGGATGCCTTTCCAGCTGCAACCCATCTCTGGGAAACATTTCCACACACTCATACACTACGGACAATTTAGATTACCCAATTCACCTGTCCCGCATATCTTTGGACTTGTGGGGGAAACCGGAGCACCTGGAGGAAACCCAGGCGAACACAGGGAGAAAATGCAAACTCCACACAGAAATGCCAATGGACCCAGCCGAGGCTCGAACCAGCAACCTTCTTGCTCTGAGGTGACAGCGCTAACCACTGCACCACCGTGTCACCCCAGTGCAAAACAACTAAACATTTTTTACAACTTTATCACCTTTAATCTCATGCAACAATAAACAAGCCTGAGCATGTTCACAACAGTCTTGTTTCTTGTTGCATATAGTGATTTATGGGCCGATGGTGTTTGTTTACACTGGAGATGGATGAAATGCATGTTGTATTATTATACATGTATGTTGTTCATATAGGGGTGTGTAGTTGGTATAGTAACAAATGCAATTTTCATGTGCATCTGACAGACAAACTGTACACACTTGTTTTAGATATTTAAGTTGTATACATTACAATTTACATCATTAGGTTGAAGGGTTATCATTCAACTGAACTGGCAATTTAAACACAGTGCTTTCTGCATACACACAGTAAATGTGTTCTTGAATAAAAGCTGATTTTAATATAACTTTCTGAGGTGACATCTTTAGTTTGACGTCAATTCAGAAGCAATTATTTTTTAAAGTTCATATTAACCGAGTAAATCTGTACACTTCAAAGACAGGTGTATTTATGATCACATCCTCATGCTTACACATTCAATCGTTCTTAAATCATTACAAATGCTCACCCTTAACATCTGTCTGTTAGTTTTACAAAAATTTACCAAGAAAAAAAGTATTAAAAGCAACTCCATTCGTACTCCATTGAAACTTAAAACTGTCAGTCAAACCACATCTGTCTTAGTCTTCAATAAAATGCCTCACACCATTGAGATCATCAATCTACATATTTAAAATGCAGTGATACAGAATGACTGGTTTGTTCGAACAAGTAACAGTGTTTTCATTACTCATGAAACACTATATATAAGTTTTTTAATTCATTTGAGGAGCAATGAAAAGTGTCTTAGCATCAAGTCAAGATCTCACAGTACTATAAGTAGCAAATTAAACAATAACAATCAATTGTTCCCTATCACATTTAAGCATTTTGCATTATTTTACATTAACAATTTATTCAGTTTACTGTAAATTATATATTTGTTGTATGTCATTAATGGAAAATGCATGAAATATAGGCAAAATTAGGCAGCACGGTGGCTCAGTGGTTAGCACTGTCACCTCACAGCAAGAAGGTCGATGGTTTGAGTGCCGGCTGGGTCAGTTGGCATTTCTGTGTGGAATTTGCATGTTCTCCCTATGCGGTACAGGTAAATTTAATAAACTACATTGTCCTTAGTGTATGTGTGTAAATGAGTGTGTATGGGTGTTTCCCAGTACTGGGTTGCAGCTGGAATGGCATCCACTGCGTAAAACATATGCTGGAATAGTTTGTGATTCATTTCACTTTGAAATAGTGACTAAGCTGAAGGAAAATGAATGAATTAATGTACGCAAGTTTTTGCAATAAGTCTTATAATATATTTATATACTTTAAGTTAATGACAACAATGTGACACACTCACTGTCTCAGATGATACCATTTTAATGATGGACAAAACACTTCAACATACCAAGGTCAAAAACCTAATCATTTTATTTGCGCTTTATTTTTTTTTATATGTTAATAGAAATGGAAACATCCAAGTGTTTGGTAATGTAGAAAAAGCTGTGACAGCGCAGTGCTTAATTATTTGAAAATACAGTACCTGAAAAATAGAAGACTTATGCCTGACCGTATCTAAATACTATTGTATTTACAGTACATCTATAACAAGTAAAATAACAGGCTACATCATTTTAAAAAAAGGACTATTTGTAAGTTTTTGACTCTCCTAAAACATAAAAATACCATTATATGTTTGCAGATATTTAAGAAACATGCTGAGTGAACATTCTTGTTTATCTTAAAAACAATGCTGAAGTCAGATATTCTGCTTTAAAAAAAAATGTGAGTTACATGCGGAAACGTCTGTCTTTGTTTTGATTCTTTGATCCTGCCCACTGCCAGTTTAGCCAATTATATTTCAGCACCCTGGGTTGCCTTAATGCAAAAATTGCATATTTCATTCATTCAGTCAGGACTTCGAAAGTGTGCATCCATGACCGAAATGTGACCTCCGGTGGACAGTAGCAGAGTCCGAAATGAGATGCAGATTCAGAGTTTCACATGAGGTGGTTATTAAATAACAAATAACATAAATATTACGAACGTAAACATTAGATGAGCAGGTTACATTGTAACTCCTTGTTCCAACAACAAGCTACGTGAGGAGATTTGCAGTGGTAAGCAATTTAGCTGTTTGCATCAGATGAAACCACAGAAATTTAAATACAGCCATTCAGAAGCACAGAACAATGCACTTACTGCACTCCAAATAATTAATAAGATTTATAGTCTAATTAATAAATATTAAACCTCTTTAACATTATTAAATGTACATGCTAAATTACTGATATCACAGAGTCACTGTTCTAAAGTTCAATTTCAAATGGTTTATTTAATTTTCAAGATCTAAGGTGAACTATCTGCTGCTGCTTTCAGAAGTATGGCAATAAATGTCATGTAAAATGACATTCAAACTCACATTATTAGCATTTAACACTGAATAAAGCACATGAGGTGTACCTGAGGAGATCATGTTATCATGTTTTCTTTTGTTCAGCTGCAAGAAATAGATGCCGTTTCTAATATATAAATTTCAGGTATTGGTAAGAACAAAAACTTATTTTAATATGGAAACTATTCCTTCTATCACGTGTTGTTGCTTTTATTTACAACATGACTTAAATCAGCCTTAAATGAACATTTAGGCTTGACAGTTTGGCGCACTTCTGTTGATGTCGTCAGCAATACCTAGTTCAACCACTGGGTGTCAAACTTACATACTGCACCTTTAATAAACATAGTCTCAATATCAGTTTTGGCTTTTAGCTATTATACTTATTCATATGAATTACAAAAAGAAAAAAACATTAACAACCAGGGAACAATTCAGCACTGCTCTCATCCAACTTTTATTTGTGATGCAAATTATTTTATTGCTGAGTTACTGTTATTGAGAGATGTTTTAAAAACATTTTTAGACATACCACTTTGATACACCTTTAAATGAAAATCTAGAGAAAGTGTAAACAAACACATTCTCTGTTGTAATTGCATCACAGGTGCTCGCCTCCGGGTCTCAGGGATGGAAAATGCTGTGGGAATGGAGCCAGTGTACTTCCCTTGAGGCTCCTCCGTCCTGCTATGGGGAGACGGTGGGAATGGGTCACATAGATATGGCGAGAGAAATAGACGGATGGACTGGTCACCCTGTCCTTGTGATGATCTCTTGAGTATATTAGATGGTGTCAGTAGGCTCTAGGAGGTAATCACAGTGTTTATTGTCACAGGTGGACCACTGTGTACGACTCCGTGCTGGAGACCCAGCTGTAGTGACCAGCGTCACTGTCGGCCAGTGCGTGTTTGTGCGCTGGTGTTTGTTGCAGTGTGTATTACACCGCCTGAGGCCTTCATTCTGACAGTGCTCTGAAGTAATCACATTTGACCTTACAAGAAAGAGCTTGAGGGTGTTTGGGTGAACTGAATCAGAAATATTCTTCTCGGATATCTGGATGTTGTCTAAAGACAGCACAAATGTCTTTGTTAGGGCCTTGCTTAGTGACCTGTAGGTGACACACTCTCTCCTCTCCGTATGCACCAGACACTTCTTTTTCAATAATTCATATTTCTTAAACACTGTGCAATTCTGAGTGTGCTTCACGCAAGGTGAGTGGGCTTGACAAACCACCTGTACTGTAAGTGACACACTCACTTCCTCTCCATGTGCACCAGACACCTTCTTATAAGCATCCCATACTTCTTGGAAAACATTGTGCAATTCTGAGAGTGCTCCACACAGTTGAGTGGGCTTGACAAACCACCAGTACTGTAGGTGACACTATTACAAGCACCAGCAATCCAGCGACTGTGGATTTCCGGAGAACTACACACAAACCACGCTATCAAACTACAAGTCCTGTCATGCACCTCGCACACACCTGTTCCGGATCGCCATTGATTACACACACAGCTGGAGGATTGTCAAAGACTGGTTATGGGGACTATTTACACAGCACGCACACACACATCAGTGCTGAGTATTGTTAACTGTTTTGTGACATTACAACACGTGTTTTGACCCTTTGCCTTGTGTTATCATTTTGATTCATTGCTGCCTGTACCGACCATTCACCTGTTCTTTGATCACGACTTTGGATTTCTCTGCATATACCTGTTTGACCCTGCTGACCATTGCCTGCCTGACTATTCTTGTAATAATAAAAATAAAAAATAAAAAATATATATATATATGTGTGTGTGTGTGTGTGTGTGTGTGTGTGTGTAGTGTGTGTAACTATTCATAGCAGTCATATACTGCTACTCTCTAATGATTTGAATAGTTTCTTTTAACCTCATTTGTAAGTCACTTTTGATAAAAGCATTGGCTAAATTATTAAATATAAATAATAAATTGTGTCAATATTGCCTGAAGCTCATTTATTAATGTTTATTGCAAGTGCGACACGATCACGTGCCTGAAAACCCAATTATTATGAAGTCAACATTCAAGGTCAACTGATGAGCATGATGTGATTTGAGATTGAAAATGTCAGCGGAAAAAAGATAACATCTCCTCAGTGGCCTCGAGTCAAGTCAATTTTCCCTGCGGAGACCAGGGTAAACAGCACCAGCAAGAGGAGTGGGATTTGATTTGGTCCATTCGACAGACAGAGAAAACAGGGAAATGATGGACCGGGGTAGAGCATAATTGAAAATGAAAACGATGGACTCTGCCAGACCGTGCGGTGAGTCTTGGCTGAGCTCTTGTTTCTCCTAAACAGCTGATTTCCTCCTCATTCACATACTCTATCAGTGTCTGTGCGTGCGTGTGTATGTCGGTCCTGACTCCTATCCACTATGTCTCCCGGTTCATCCCAGGACAGATTGTCAGGAACCCAGACGCCCAGTCTCCACCCAAACTAGCCCAGTGAACACCAATGACATCTACAGGAACTCTGACTGTACTCACTCACTTTCTCTCTCCGGAGTTGACAGAAGGTTAGCCAGAGATCTCTCATCGCAGTGTTTAAGGGCTGTAATTAAACAGAGAAAAGAGAGCATCTTTATCATTCCATTGAATAACAATGAATTACTATTGAAACCTAACCTAACATTATTACCCTTTTAGTCAGAATTCTGCTGTAACTGTAATGAACAATCTGGGCTCTCCTTTTGTTGGCTCTTCTAATGTCTCATCGGGTGATTTTCATCCCATTTAGGTGGAAGAAGCCACAAGTTCTGTGTGAACTTCTGTGTTCATGTATTCTGGAAAATTACCTACTTGAATCACAGTTCATGTGAAAATGACAACGCTGTCATCCACATTATCGCTACAATCTTTTATTATTGAATTTTTCAAAAAAACATAAAAGGCAGCAGAATACAGGAATAGGATACGCAACATATCTGTTACACCAGGGTAATTCTTGAAGGAAGTAAGTACAACAAACAATAGCTTCTCCATCGTAAATTTGAACTGAATGGGGTTTGTGTTGTTGCACAATATGCATGAAATTAATGTAATCACAACCAGTTTACGAAAAAGGTCACAGTTCATTTTTCTATGATAAACAAACGCAAACCACATTATCTCTTTGCTGGAGCTTAATGAGCTATTATAAAAAAGGTTTCAAATAAGGCAATAGAAAGCATGAAAGCGCTCAATTGCTGGAAACATTTACATGACTATTCTTCTCCTCTGTTTCTATCTGCAAATAAACTCTAGCAGATTTACCAAAGCTATGTGCGACAAATATGTGTGGGTTTGTAAGTGTGTGTCTATAGGAATGGAGCGAGACGGAGAATGTCAAAAAAACTACAAAAAGACATGTCAAGTATAATCCACATACAGACACGCTGAGGGTCTTTCATTCAAAAAAACTAATTTGAGGTGAGAATAAAAACAACCGATGGACAGAATGAATTCCACTGACATGCATCAAAAGCCAATTACTGTACGCACAATTTAAATCATCTACCGGTCATATTTTCACCATGGAGAAAAATATTGTATAATGACAATACAACATAACATTGAGCTAAACATTTCAGCAGCCTTAGATGCTGAAGTCATTTTTTATTTTTGTTTTCTCCACAGACACTAAGGAGATATACCGTGTAGGCATGGGCCGGTGTAAGTTTCTGATAGTATGATTACTTTGGATAAAAATATCATGGTTTTACGCTATCACTGTATTGCGATTACTCCTCTAAAATAAGCGCTTTTTACATGTCTGGGTAAAAAAACAAGAAAATTTCCCCAATTGAACACAATATATTTTATTTTAGGAAACATTTATAATATTTTGGAGCAGTAAACATGTCTTTGGGGGAACAAATCATTGACTGCTGTCTTCATTAGTTTCAATTGCACAAATTTCGTTACAACACATAAAAAACACATTAAAAAAACCCTTGCATTTGCCATATGAAGGGTATAACAGAAAAGTTTAGCGATTTTAAAACCTTGACTTTTCCAAACCATGGTAAACCTTGAAACTGGTTATCGTTTCATGCCTAATACTGGGACAGTTGTAAAAAGGCTATTTATTGACTTATTTTCCTTGAAAAGTGTAAACACTATGGTTCATCCAGTTCAGTAGCTTACTGGCAAGAGAAAACAATCATAGATTTGCTATGCCATTTGTTGATGCTAATAAAATCTAGGTGTCCACCAACTGAAACAAAACATAATAATGATTTCTAAGCCTTGAAACAAACCAACCAGCATAATTAATCCAGGCCCGTAGCCAGGGGGATTTGGAGGGTTCGAAAGACCCACCCCCAACTGACAAAGATCCAGAATTTTTCTCAAACATGGGCGTTGCTAGGCCTTATTTAGGGGGGGCTGTAGAATTCAGCTCCTCCCCATATTTAGTTTTTTTTTTGAAACCACAGCTGTACAGAGCGAGAGAACAAGGTGTGTATTTAACGATAAATTGTTATAATATCTGCTTATTTGCAATTCTTTGCTATAGATACACTCGTATCACTTGAATCCCAATGTCATTGAGGAGCAATCACATTTTCTCTGCACTCTTAACAAACATTTCGCTATTTTTATTTTAAAATGAACTACTAATACAAATTACATGACAGTGCACGTGGCGTTAACTAAACCATACAGTGTTCCGAGGAAGGATTAAATACAGTGACAGAACCACTTAGAGAATGTACTCATTTCAACTGTCAGAGTCACTGACGGAGATAGAAACACGTGTTGTCTTGTATTAAAAAAAATATCTTATTTCTTACTATGATTCAGATCGTAAAATATGTGAATTAGCCTGTAGGTTTAAAAATATATATTTATATTTATGCAATCTAATTAGAAAAGTTGCAGTTTTATTTATTTAATACATGGAAACAAATAAATGTACTTTTTAAAGAGATTTTTACGACAGGTATGTTGATCCTATTTGGCACATTCAGAACTCAAATGGCTATGCCTGTCTATGCAATACAGTGGAATACTGCTAGTTTAGCATACAACCCTAAAATATTAGACAAACAATTTTAAGAGTATTACATAAACATATTTATTTTAACCTCATAATTAGCTAAGCCCCCCTAAAATTAAAATCCTAAAATCGCCCCTGGTCCCAAACATGAGCTCATTTTAACTGCTATATGCCATAACAAATTGTGATAATAACCCATCGAAGAAGGCTTTAAGTTCAATAAAAATGTTTGAAACACCAAAGGAGACCCATATTAAAGTTAATTAAGTAACACTTTACAATAACAGTACATGAATAATCATGTATTATTATGTAAACTATACATAATTTTATTATGAACTAATCATGAGTTAAAGTATGTGCTAATCATGAACTGACTTTAGCTACAACATGAGTCACATGAGTTCATGTGTGAATAACAGCTACCTTACTTACTTGCTAGTACATGCTTGTTTGTTAATTAATTAGTTTGTGCTTAATTTAACCATCAAGACCTCATGATATGTTAATGTATAATTAGCATAACTTTACTTGGAGAGGCACATCATTGTTATCCCATTCTTAACATTTCCTTATGCACGTCTGTCTAGTGTATTTACATTGAATAACAATAGAAAAATGAACTGTCAACATCAACATGAACACAGGTGTTCATGAGTAGTTAAGGATGAGTCCATGATGATGTGCCCCTCCAAGCAAAGTCATGACATAATTGAACATTGACAGCTTATGAGCTCATCTTGGTTACACTTAGCTTAAACCTAAATGTTAATTAATACATTAACAAGCATGTACTAACAAGTAATTAAGGTTGCTGTCATTCACACATGAACTCAAGTAAATCATGCTGTAGTTAAAGTTAGTTCATAATGAGCACATGCCTGAACTCATCATTAATTCAAAATAAAGTAATGTTTAGTTTGCATATTAATATATCAATTTTCATGTACTGTTATTGTAAAGTGTTACTGTTCATTTTTTTATACAAATTAGGATATTGTTGTCATATATTTCAAATTTACTATTTAAAAGAGAGGCTGGAAAATATCACAATATTGTATGATATTGTAATATCACAGAATGTACAACAATTAGAAATTCAGACTTAAAGAATGAGGTCTGATTCACCAAAATGCAGATAAGTTATCAATAAAGACTGTTTGGCTGAAGAAAAAAAATATACAGTATAGCTGGCCAGAGAGTTCTTAAACAGGCATATAATATCCATGCAAGTAGACATTAGGGTTCACTACAGTGTAATGTACTACTTAAAGATGTAAAAGTAGGTGACAGACAGCAAACCCACATCCCTGTTTTGCACATAAATGGCAGGTTTGCTTATTTTTCTATGATAAAGTGTCCCAGTTTCTCTTTATCGCAGACTTAAAAAAAATATTTATACAAAACAGAAGTTAAAAGTTCTCATCTTGACAACAGTTTATTACGTGAGCGTAGCCATGAGGTTTTGGATTGGAGGAGGATCTGAAACACAGAGGCAAAACTGTCTGACAGGCTTAGTGACATCTTTATGAAGACCTGTTAGTGTTGTCCTGGAGACTTTCGCTCAGTCACCAGGAAACATAATCATGTTGATTTTTCAACAGAGGAAGGAGAGAATAAAAGACAAAAGACGGAATAAAGAGATGGAGAGGACTAAGTCTGAAATATAACATGGAAAAAACAGGTCTGAGATGGAAACGTGTGTGGAGTCGAGCGGTTAGGGCAGGGCTGAGGTTGGGTAAAAAAAAAAAAGCCAGGGAAAAATGGCTACTCCTCGTTGCTGTGCTCTATCAGATTAGCATCAATGCCTCATCGTCACAGGAAACTGAGATGCAAATGTGAGACTACAAAAGGAACAAAATCTAAAATCCATTGCCAAATACACTGACGCCTTATACAAATGGCAAAACAGATTCACCTTGGATTTGTTTTTCTTAAAATAGTCAGCCAAAAAAAAGGCTTTGTCTCAAGATGCATTTTTAACTGATGTTGTGTTCTCATGTAACGTCATCATCAACCGCCAGTTTTTAAAAGCTGGTATTGGGAAACATCCATTTGTTACAGTTCCAAAACTCAAGATTGCAAGGACGTACGCGTGAAATTTCCCAGATGTGTACTTAATATGGAGGATGCATCAAATGCAGACTTGAGCACAGTACTAGCTCTAAAAGTCCTAGAAGTCATTGCGTCTAAATAAAGAAGGTAGGACGTGTAGCATTTTTATATACCTTTTAATTATTCAAGTTTGGAGATATAACTTATTTATCTCAGAAGTTTCCCTAAATGAGACAGTGAAAGTAAACATTCATTCATTAATTTTCCTTCAGCGTAGTCCCTTATTTATCAGAGGTTGCCACAGCAGAATGAACCGCCAAGTAAGACCCATACATGAGAAAGACCTATAGCGCATGTCTTCAGACTGTGGGGGACACCAGAGCACCCGTAGAAAACCCACACTAACATGAGGAGAACATGCAAGCTCCACACAGAAATGCCAACTGGTCCAGCCGGGACTCAACCCAGCAACTATCTTGCTGTGAGGCAACAGTACTAACCCTGAGGCACCGTGTCGCCTAAAAGTAAACACTCATGACATAAAAATTCTAGTAATGGTACAAACACATTATTTTTGAAAATTCATATTAAAATCTATTTTATTTGTATTGTTAAAAAAAAACTTTGTTCTTCAGAAATAACTTGGCAAAACTGCTCTCCATGAGAACGCAAGTCCATTCTCTGTATTCTTGGAATTGAGAAACAGCCAGTATGTCCTGTCATTAATTACTAAATGAATTAATATACTACAGGGTGGGCCATTTATATGGATACACCTTAATAAAATGGGAATGGTTTCCTGAAAAGTGGATTGGTCGTCGTGGTCTAGTTGACTGGCCCCCAAAGTCTCCCGATCTGACCCCCTTAGACTTTTATCTTTGGGGTCATCTGAAGGCAATTGTCTATGTAATTTATTAAGGTGTATCTATATAAATGGCCCACCTTGTACAATACAAACCAAAACTAGTTTAAATGAATCTAATCAATGAATCAGTGTATCCAGTTAGCAAAACCACAACAAGAATTTCATTCATGATCTGGTTCTAAAATTCAGTTCACCGATTGTAATAGTCAATCCAATATGAATCCAATATAGCCACAAATTACCACCAGCTATATTCCTTGTCAGATGAAATGTATTTATTCATTTATTTATTTATTAGATTTTTTTTTAAACAGGGAAAGATTAAAAGATAATCAGGCCTGACTCAGGATGAATGCTGTTTTACAGAAGGTTCCTGCTCTGCAGAACATAAAAACATACAGGCAACATTAACATCTCACCCATCAACACATGAGAACAGTACAAACAATCACCAAACATACAAAATAAAGAGAAAAAAGCTACTATCTCAGTGGCTACAGCGATAGTTGACCATAAGTTGACGAGTATGGGAATTTAAAAAAAATATCAGTGTCGGTAGTGTGTTTAGATGTTGTAGGATCTCATTCCAGGCTTTTCATTCCTTCCTTCATTCATTTATTTTCTTTTTGACTTAGTTCCTTTATTAATCTGGGTTCGCCACAGTGGAATGAACCGCCAACTTATCCAGCATATGTTTTATGCAGCGGATGCCCTTCCAGCCACCACCAATCACTGGAAAACATCCACACTCATTCACACACACACACACACACACACACACACTCATACACTACAGTCAATTTTAGCATACCCAATTCACCTGTACCACATGTCTTTGGACTGTGGGGGAAACCGGAGCACCCGGAGAAAACCTATGCGAACATGCAAACTCCACACATAAATGCCAACTGACCCAGCCGAGGCTTGAACCAGCACCTTCTTGCTGTGAGGCGAACGTGCTACCCACTGCGCCCCCGCATCACCACTCCAGGCTTTTGTGAATACATCAAAGAAAGACCTCTGTCCACAACAGTTTTTAAAAGCCGGTATTGGGAAACTTCCATTTGTTACAGATCTGATGAAACGATCAGTCCTTGTATTAAGTTTTGGTACCCAAGGGCTGCTAATACGGCACTATTTAAATTTTGACGGTATAGTTTAATCTTTGTATTCATAATGTAATTTTGAAATTATAAAGCATTAGAGAGTGATAGAGCAAAGCAGTGATGTGACCATCCAGAAAGTTTATTGTGGATCTTAAAGTTTATTGAGGCCCTATTGTACAGGCTAGCTATTGGCTCCAAGACATCATTTGTTGTGAGTGACCAAAACAGGCAAACAGTATGACAAGGTGGACATAATTATGCCATGAAGAGTAATAAGATAAGTTTCAGAAACAGAAATTTAAACTTGTCAAATCATAGGTTGGTCTGAAAAAAAAAAAACACTAGAAAGCCCCACAAACTATTACGAGTCCTGATTTTAACACAAACCTGCAGCACTCAGTATTCGGGAGATCTTAAAAGAAATTAAAGCTTTTGGTCTTTTAATTGTTTTCCAATGGCTCCTTTCACATCCATATGTAAATCATGCATGCCTATTTTGCCATATTAGATTAAAAGTTGTCATTTTTGAAGCTTGGAATTATTTAAAATACCGTAATACCAGTGAGAACATGATTGCAATTCTTATTTTGAGTGGCTTAATTCTATAACCGCTTAACTGGAAAACAGACAAAAAAACACCTGAAGAGTTCTGCTGAAAACGAAAAGCCGCACCCTGTAATTTATTTTGTGCAGAGCATTCACAACTATTTACAACGTATTTGTAGTGTCATCAGGGAGCTGAATGAAAACATTAGCCTACTTGGACTGCTGCACCACATATTATGTAAGGTCCTTCTCGAGAAGCGCAAGCATAAATACTCTGTTTCAATTCATCTGCGTTTCTCCTAATAGTTTGCATGTGAGACTAGTTAATGATGACCCACAGTGAACCAGGACCCACACCACCAGTGTGTTCTGTATACAGGGTGGCCCACAGGGTCCCTGCAGTGCTACAATAATTTATATGTTTGTTTGTTTGTTTGTTTGCCGGTTTGCTTGAAGGAAGACATTTAAACAGGGATGCTTTCTGAATCATTGGACACCAAATACCTTGAATAGACATGTATACACTTACTCAACAGCACGCACAGGCATTTAAAGAACTTAGGAGAAGGAGACAAGCAACATATCAATACTACGTGCCAAGGTCACACAGCAAACATCCCAGAAAATACAGTGTCAGGTTTAAAGATATGTTAATGGGCCGAAAAATAATCACTGCATAATGTATAAAGAACATTAGTCTATTCCACAACGTAATGAACTACACGATCAGATAAAACTGTCAATTAAAATAAGAGTGAATCAAACTAATGTTTAAAGTTAAAAAGAATATTAAATTTACTCAGTTTACTATGTTGAACACAAAAGAAGATATTTTGAAGAAAGCTGAAAACCTGTATCCATAGTAGACATCCATAATAGAAAAAAACAAATACCATGGAAGTCAATGGTTACAGGTTTTCAGCATTCTTTAAAATATCTTCTTATGTGTTTAAAAAAAAAGAAACTCGTTAAGGTTTTAAACAAGTAAAAGGCGAGTAAAAAATGACAGAAATTTCATTTTTGGGTTAATCCCTTTAAGAGCAGGCCAATTTTTTATTTTAAGTGTTTTCTTGCAAGGATGATTTTTTTTAATATATTTCTTTATAAAAATGTAAATTAATATTGATCCCAGGCTGTTAGCTTTAGAAGAAATCAACAGATCCAGGACTTTAATGACAGTTTCAGCTTAATTGTGCAAAACTGAAAAACAGTCTAGAGGTAAAGTATAAGCAGGGGATAAAGTTAGATAGTAAAAGCAAGTCACCACTCCACTCCTTCTTTATTTTTTTTCATGAAATGAATCATGGTTTTAACTAATCACAGTTGTTAGTAAGAAAGGAACTCCCGAAGACCACATTATTGCCTTAGAATGGATACAGAATGATCAAGTAACATTAAAGGAATATATTACAATTAAAATGCATTAAAACAGAAAAGTTAGGTTGTATTGATATTCCACAGTAGTAACATGGCAGTTTTTTTTTTTTACTTTAGGCAATTTTTGTGACTTTACCCAAATTAAATTTCCAAATCAAATCTGAGCACCTTGTTTGTATTGTTTGCATTAATAGAAAAAATCATGCAAAATTATTTTGAACTACTCACCCTTAATTTTAAGATTTATGTTAATCCAGGATCAACATGTATGTTAATCCCAACACAGGCTCATTCTGAAAACATAGTCCTGTGGATGTATCCAGAGATCGTGAATTTTGTAGCCGGAGGTACATATGGCTTCATTCAGTTTTTTTAAACAAACACAATGGAGCGGTATGATGCCATTTTTTTTCGCGCTCACCAGCTGACCGCTTACCTTCGTGTGGAGGGCTTTCCCGCCGCAACCAGTTTGTCCCATTAGCTCGTCATGTTACAACGGCAGACTTGAGATGCAGAGAGGAGTTGACCACGACAACGACGATGACAGGGTTCGAGTCCAGGAAAGAGCGGTTCCACAAATCAGGTAAGACAAAAACAGAATCCAAAAAATAAAATGAACAAGTAAATAACAGGGTGAGAATGTGGTAACCGTCGTAAAAATCAGACAAGGGCTTTTCGCTTCTGGACAGCTTTTGTAAATCGTTGGTTAGGTTTAGGGAAGTGAATGGGTGGGCGGGTCAATTGATAAAATTGCTTGGGTTTAGGAAAGGAGAAGGAGGGTGGGTCAGTCAGTTGATTGGCCGGCCGGCCATTCAGTCAGACAATCAGTCAGTCGACAGCGGCCACTGGTGGCTTTACACGAGAACAGCGGGTGCGAACGGCACTCGCAAAAGAAATTTAAGATATGAAAAAGTGCACAAAGCGGCCTCTCACCGATTCGCAAAAATAAAAACTGCAAAAACCTGGATTAACATTTATGTTGTTCCTGGATTAACATTTATGTTGTTATTTATGTTGATCCTGGAACAACATTCCAATCGGTTGGTGTGATTCTGGAGTCAGATATGAGATATTTCAATAATCATGTCAAAGCAGTAACTAAATCACCATATTATCTAAAAAACATTGCAAAAATTAGATGTTTTGTTTCCTTCAGAAAAAGACAGTCAGACAGTTGCAGCTCATCCAGAATGCTGCGGTCAGGATTCTGACCAGAACCAGAAAATCAGAGCACATCATACCTGTTCTCAGGTCTTTACACTGGCTTCCAGTTACATTCAGAATCGATTTTAAAGTATTATTACTTGTCTATAAATCACTAAATGGCCTAGGACCTCAATGCATTACACATTTGCTTACTGAATACAAACCTAACAGATCCCTCAGATCATTAGAATCAAGTAAATTAGAAATTCCAAGAGTTCAGTCAAAGCAGGGTGAATTCGCCTTTAGCTACTACACCCCCTGCTACTGGAATCAGCTTCCAGAAATTATCAGATGTGCTCCAACATTAGGCACATACAAATCCAGTGCCTTTACTGAATGAGCACTGTCTGACAGATCCCACTATTATGTTTGTTTGTTGTTTGTTTGTATACTTTATTGTCCCCTAAGGGGGGGGGGGTTGTGGACTTGTGAAGTTTTGTGGACTTGTGAGCATTTCAGCATAGCCTGATACAGTAAAGCAGGGGTGTCCAAATTCGGTCCTGGAGGGTCGGTGTCTTGAAAAGTTTACTTCCAACCCCAATCAGACACACCTGGGCTAGCTAATCAAGCTTTTACTAGGCTTTCTAGAAGCATCCTTGCAGGTGGCTTGAGGCAAATTGGAGCTGAAATATGCTGGACACTGGTCCTCCAGGACCGAGTTTGGACACCCCTGCAGTATAGAATTAAAAACGTGCACATAAAAACACATACATATACATATGCATTACTGATTAGTGTTCAACAGTCTGACTGACACTGGAATAAAAGAGTTTTTGAGACTTTTCCGCTAGGATAGAGGCAATCTGTGGCTGCATCCGAAACCACCTACTAGTCAGTAGGTGCATTTGAATTTAAATGTACTACTTGGCCGTTAGAAAAGTATGTTGTATACAGTATGAATGTAAGAAGTATGAATATAATTCGGACGTACTACATCTGCCATTTTGTCATGGTCACGTGACCTACCTGCGTCAGTTGCAACGATTCACTCCCATTCATGAATTCTTTCTCGGAGCATCATGGGATAGCGCAGCGTGCATGGGATGTGCACTTCAGAATCTCGCCGGAAGTAGTAAGTCATCGGGGTACTTCTCGCATACTGATTTTCGAATTCTATGAATTCTGACATACTACTCGGCTCGCATACTGATTTTAGCGTACTGTATAGTATAGAAGTATGTGGTTTCGGACGCAGCCTGTATCTTCTGCCAGAGGGTAAAAGAACATGGGAAAAGTACATGAGATGGATTGCTCAGAATTCTTTTGTTTCAGTTAAAGTGCATTGTACGCGTAGAGTCTGAGTGCTAGTAAAGGTTGTTAGTCCTATTCTGACAATATTGAAAAGTTTTGATTTCAAATGTACAGAATTACTATGTGGATAAACCATATCTGATAACACTCTTGAATACAGACTGATAAAATAGATACAAAATTTAAAACCATAAAACCGCAATGTACACAGAAAATAAAGCCTTTGATGGAGTTTTTCCACAGATCCAGTTTACATGTGTCCCATGCAAAAGACTTATCTATGTGCACTCCTAGATACTTACATCATGTCTTTCTTTTCTTCTTCATTCCTGTAAAACCTGTTTTAACACATTTTAATCTGCTTTAAATGTTTAATTATTTGTAATTTTATTTTCTTATTTATTTTATTCTTGTTTATGTACAGCACTTTGAATTACCATTGTGTATGAAATATGCTACATAAATAAACTTGCCTTGCCAATCAGCCAATCAGAATTAAGGTATACGTTTACACCTAATGTTAAGTTTAGGCTTACGGTTAGGTTTATGCACTTCTACATATTCCCCTCTGATTTAGGGAATAATTTATGGTTATGGTTGGGTTTAGGGGTAGGGAATAGGCATGTATTACATTTTTTAAACCAAAATTATATCCCAGGATCAACATAGATGTTAATCCAGGATGGCATCGTACTTGGCAAAATCATGACGCACCTAAATATATATTGATATAGTTTTTCCACCTTTAAAATTACAGAAATGATTTAAACACAACATGTAATTTCAGTCATCAATTGACAGAATCAATACTGCTCTTTTCTAGGCGATGGAAGTAAATATACAAATAAATAAACAAGCTTTTAAATTTCAAGCCACTATGTGTTGTATCATTTCAGTCTTGTATGGTTTTCAGATACTGAATATTAAGTAATGTGTTTTTGTATATAGTGCATTTATTTTGTATGGCCGTACACCCAAAGTGCTTCACAACAGCAGCATCAACTTGCATGATGTGACGGCAGCCACAAGACAACGGCACCAGTAAGCTCACTACACACCAGCTTATGGTGGAGTGGAAATACAGTGATATAGCCTATTCAGTGGATGGGGATGATTGGGAGGCCATGATGGTTTAGGGCCAATGGAAGTAATTTGGCTAGGACACCGGGGTTACACCCCTACCCTTTACAAGAAGTGCCATGGGATTTTTAATGACCACAGAGAGTCAGGACCTCGGTTAAACGTCTCATCCAAATGACATTGCCTACTGACAGTATGGCATCCCCTTAACTTTACTGGGGAAATAGGACTCACACAGACCACAGGTTGAGCGCCCCCCTGCTGGTCGCACTAACACTACTTTCAACAGCAACCTAGTTTTCCTATGTGGTCTCCCATCCAGGTACTGACCAGGCTCAGTCCTGCTTAGCTTCAGTGAGTCTTGAGCTGCAAGGTGATAAAGTGCAGTATTCATAGTGCTTCACTTTTTTTTTGTTACAGCTTTATTCCAAAATGGATTAAAAATGTATTAATTTCCTTAAAATTCTACACATAATACCCCATAATGACAATGTGAAAAAAGATTTTTTGAAATTGTTGCAAATTTATTACAAAAATTAAAAAACAAAAAATATCACATGTACATAGGTATTCACAGCCTTTGCTCAATACTTTTTTGATGCACCTTTGGCAGCAATTACAGCCTCAAGTATTTTTGAATATGATGCCACAAGCTTAGCACATCTGTCTTTGTGGGAATTTTTGCCCATTCCTCTCAAGCCCTATCAGTACCCCTCAAGCTCTATCAGGTTGGATGGAAAGTGACAGTGTACAGCTATATACAGATCTCTCCAGAGATGTTCAATAGGATTTAGGTCCTATTGAACCCAGATTTAGGTCTGGGTTCTGACTGAGCCCCTTAAGGATATTCACCAAGTTGTTGTGAAGCCACTCCATAGAAATTTTGGTGGTTTGCCCTGGGTCTTTGTCCTGCTGGAAGATAAATTGTTGCCCCAGTCTGAGGTCAAGAGCATTCTGAAGCAGGTTTTCATTCAGGATGTCTCGTACATTGCTGCATTCACCTTTCCCTCTATCCTGACTAGTTGTCCAGTTTCTGCTGCTGAAAAACATCCCCACAGCATTATGCTGTCACCACCATGCTTCACTGTAGGGATGGTATTAGCCTGGTGATGAGCGGTGCCTGTTTTTCTCCAAACGTAACGCCTGGCATTCACTCTAAAGAGACCAGATACATTTTTTCAGATGCCTTTTTTCTTGCAAATTTCAGGTGGGCTGCTATGTGCCCTTTAATAGGGAGTGGCTTCCATCTGGCCACTCTACCTTACAGGCCTGATTGGTGGATTGCTGCACAGATTGTTGTCCTTCTGTAAGATTCTCCTCACTCTACAGAAGATTGCTGGAGCTCTATTGGTCACCTCCCTGACTAAGGCCCTTCTCCCCAATCACTCAGCTTAGATGGCCGGCCAGCTCTAGGAAGAGTCCTGGTGGTTCCAAACATCTTTCAGTTACAGATGATGAATGCCACTGTGTCATTGGATCTTTCAGAGCAACAGAATTTTTCGGTAACCTTTCCCAGCCGTGTGCCTCAAGATAATCCTGTCTCGAAGGTCTACAGACAATTGCTTTGTCTTCATGCTTGGTTTGTGCTTTGATTATGCACTGTCAACACTAGGACCTTATATAGACAGGTGTATGCCTTTTCAAATCATGTCCAATCAACTGAATTACCACAGGTGCACTCCAATTTGCTGAAACATCTCAAGACTGATCAGTGGAAACAGAATGTAGCTGAGCTCAATTTAGAGCTTCACAGCAAAGGCTGTGAATACTTATGTACATGTGATTTTTCAGGTTTTTTATTTTTTTAAAATGTGAAACATTCTCATTGTCATTATGGTGTATTTTGTGTAGAATTTTGAGGAAATAAATGAATTTAATCCATTTTGGAATTAAAATGGGGCTGTAACAAAAAACAAAATCCAAGATATGCGCTATAGGTGAGAAATAACTAAAGGAATAGTTATAGGAATAACTAAATTCGCTGTAATGTATGAGTGTGTGTGAATCTGAGTGTGTATGTGTGTTTCCCAGTACTGGGTTGTGGCTGGAAGGGCATCTGCTGCGTAAAACATATGCTGGACCCCTGATAAATAAGGGACTAAGCTGAAGGAAAATGAATGAATGAAAGACAGAAAATATTTTACATTTGGGTAAAGTGTTCTTAATACAGTACATCAATTGCATGTCATGTTACTGCTGTTTGTATACTGTATCCAAGCAGCACAACTTTAAAGCCTACAGTGAATCTGAACACCTACATTTCTAATTAGACGATTGATATGTGTGGGTCATTTTTGTTTGTACCAGGGTGGAAAAGTTCCGGTGGCTGAACAGTAGTGTCTTGTTTCCATTGCATCAAGTTTGCTTGTAGTAACAGCAAAAACCTGAGTAAAATGTTTATAAGTCAGACTAACCTCATCTCATGAGAAATTGAGATCACTGAATGATCCTGCGATGCAAAGAGAGGACATTTTAATGTGGTTTAAAGAGAGCTTTTGTCTTGTTTTAGGAAGAGAACTGGAGAAAGACTATATTCTCATTTGGTCCTGTAAACCCTTTACACCCTATCAAAACACCTGACAAATGAATGGTATGCTGTACATCTGTAAGTCATGGCTTTCCTCATATTCCCCTCTAATTAGGGGCTGAGAATTTGAGATTTTTCAAGTGGCTTTAAACAGATTTTAATAAATGGGTTTTGAATGTCTTGTTCAGACCAGCTATTGTGCATTGTGATGAATTAGCTGTAACTTTAAACTACTGACAACAAGCAGTCATGTTCATGCTGTCTGTGTTTACTATGACAACATGTCCTCACTCCCAGGAGCACTTTGTAAGTTTCCTTTTGCTTTATGCCATTTTTGTTACGTGCATTTGTGTATAACCAAATCAAATCTGAGCTGCTTGCTAGTATTGTTTGCATTAATTAAAAATTTCATCCAAAAATGAAAATGTCATGAATAACTTACCCTCATGTCAATCATGGATTTGTTGCTCTGTGATTTTGTAATTTACATCAAATGAATGCAAGGTCAGTTCACCCAAAAATGTAAATTCTGTTATTGATTACTCACTTTCAAGAGTTCACACTTAGCTAATGATTGTTAATAAAGCGTGTTTGGCATGCTGTCCCGAGAGAGAGCCCTGAGCTCAGAATATCCTTGAGCCCAGGGCTCCCTACCGTTTGTAGGGCGAGAGGAGAGTTTGAGCTCAGGTGGGTCTCGAGAACTCCCCTACTGTGAACTGCTGGGATATATCTGACTAAAAGTTGCCTTAGAATGCTATTTTGATTAGTTAATTTACCTATGGTGCCTGTCTTTGAATGATGGGAGGAAACCGGAGAACCCGGGGAAAACCCATGCGAACACAGGGAGGACATGCAAACTCCGCACAGAAACGCCAACTGGCCCGGAGAGGAACAGACCACTGTTACCCACTGGTCGCCGTGCCGCCCTATCGGTGAAGGGAAAAAGTAGGGGTGGATTCTTCAAACGAAGATGACTGGAGCAAAAAGCTCTGGTAATTTATAGTGTGTCAGTGTTCATCTGATTGGCGCAATATGCAGAGTTAATGCGGTACCAGCTGTGTTCAATCATAAGCACGTGATCCTCTCGAAATTAGTTTATAAATAAACCACACTTTGTATCATTCCAATCTTCCAAGACCTTTGTTTATCTTTGGGAGTCAGATTAAGATACTTTAGATGAAATCAGAGAGTTCCCTTATCTGCCATATACAGCAAAGGAACCAAAAACATTGTCAAAACATTCCATGTGACTTCGATGGTTCAACTGTAATTATACAAAGCTCCAAGAACAACTTTGTGCACCAAAAAAACTAAAAACAGTAAAAATGACTATGTCATGTTATCTATGTTATCCATCTCAGGTCAGGGCTCATGTTTACTATGGGCAATATGATGCTTGCATGTTGCGTTCGTGACTCTAAGGTCACACACTTTCACCTCTAATTGGAAAAGTTCAGCTAAAGTAGTAAAATGCAAATCCAAACTTTGCAATGAATAATTCACTAGAAAGCAAATAATAAACTAAGCAAAATAAATAAATGCTTAATAAAGCACAACAATTACGCGATGAATCACCGTCCTTCATATGAAGCTTTCTTGGAGCTTTGTATAATTAATTTGTTGATTTGATTGTTTTTGGTTCCTTTTCTAAATATTGAGTGTCTCGAGATTATTGTTGTAGTGTAAATGGATTAGGGTTGGGCCGATAGACGATGCCATCGTCCATCGCCAATGGCCGATAGACATCACAATGCTAAGCCGGCATCGCTGATCCTCCGCCCCGCCCCCGTTGCAAACCCACTTGTGAAAAATACACACTCAGACCCCGTTTACACTAGTACAGCTTAGTTTTAAAATGGCATTTTAGAACAAAAATGGTCCACATTTGCGTTTCACCTAGCATTTTTGAACAGCCCTCCATTCACTGAAAATGCACATCACATGACCACACCCACACACACACAAACAGACACAGCCACACACACACACACACACACACAGAGAGAGAGAGACACAGCCACATACACACACACACACACTGTCATGCACTCGTCTGAGCTCCAGAAAACAGTACACGTCAGACAGTTTATCAAGGATGTATCGCAGGATCACGTCTCACTATAGTTGTTAAACGTGATATTAAATTAATCTTGTCTCTATCTAACGACTCTTCGTTCTTTTGAATCTATCAGGTAACGTGTCACAGCATCAGTACACTGCTTCAATCTTTCGCTTTCACGCTTGTAGAAAGTTTAGCGAAACCCTCAGATACTCTTGGTTGTGCACCTTTTTTACCCAACCAAATTTGTCGATGTCATTATACAGACACAGATCACTCTGCCTCCGCAGAATTCCGCAGATTTTTAGCCCATCAATAATTCTGTTTTTTTACTTGAGTAAATGTGTGTAAATCTGAATTTATTCAGTTTTTAAATTACACATATTTCACATATTAAGGTTTTAGTTATGAGACTCCCAAAATAATTCCACAGAAATCCGCAAATTTTTACCAAAATTCTCAGCAGAAAATGCAAAAAACGTCCGCAGATTGTGTCTGGCCCTAGTTATGGGTAAAACAAAGACCATGCGGGCCAGGTAGTTGAAACGGTAGGCTATGAATAATAATTAATCATAAATGATGAATTAACCTTTGCCTATGAAGACGATGCCATCGTCGATCGCAATGTTTCACATTAGACAGCGCACAAACCCAAATTGGTTGACATCGCCCAACCCTAATATGGAGGATGAGGAAGCTCTGGTATTTTATATAAATATTTAAATTGAAGATGAACGAAGGTCTCAGGAGAGTGAGTAATTAATAACAGATTTTTTTTTTGGTTGGGCTGTTAATGATTTTATTGTTCACCACCCACCTGGAAGAAAACAAAAGTTCTGAAAGTGATTCCAATGAAATTACCAACCTGATTTCACCAGGTAGGACATAATCCTAAATTAACATCTATGTTGATCCTGAAACAACATTTCAATCAGCCAATCAGAATTAAGGAAGACGTTTATCGTTTATGTTATGGTTAGGTTTATGCACTTCTACATGATTGTTATCCAACTATTATTCTGATTTTGGGAATATTTTACAGTTATGGTTGGGTTTAGGGGTAGGGAATAGGTATGGATTACATTTTCAAACTTAAATGATGTTCCAGGATCAACATAGATGTTAATCCAGGATCGCATCGTACTTTGCAAAATCATGATGTGCCTAATGACATTTTACCGCAGTTTTAGTATAGCTGGGTATAGTCATCACCCTTGGTGTGAACAACCCTACTTATTCATTAAAAAAAAACACTGCACAATATTTTACTGCAGTCTAATTACATTTGTCTCTTCCCATCATTTGTTTACCATTATTTGTCCTAAATTGTCAAAAACCGTAATCTTGATGTTGTTTTGCTAACTATAGAAATAAAGACAGATACACCTGATAAACGCAATAAAGTACACTGAGCTAACTTCAAAGCATGAACAGAAAGCCACACCCTAATATTTATATCATAGCGTTATTGAGTAATTGACGTCTACAACTCATCAGTGCAGTCCCTTTGGCTTCAAGCTCAACATATACTCACTCACACAGAGCATGTGATTTTTTCTTAAGCATGCATACAGGTGGGCTGGTTTTCTGTCTGTCTTTCAGGCACACTTACCCAATCCAAAACAGCCAGTGGTGTTTAAGTGCAGTCCTGCACTCAGGTGGAAACTTCAAAGAAAGCCACACTCTCACAGCAACAGACACAGAGCAGGTAGGCACCATTTACATTCTCAGTCAGCTTGTTTATTCACTAGAAATGGCAAACATTTTGCAAAAGTATTATTTTATTCAGTTGTTGTGATTGTTACAAATATTAGTCTAATATTTAAGCTTTAAAAGATCTTAACTTAAACTTCAATATGGCACAGAATATATTTTAACTTTACTGTTGTGTTTAAATAATTTTAAAAGGACAGAAAACATTTTGAGTCTAGCCCAAATAACTAGTCACCCGCCACCCAAATCCTCACCCAAATGTAAGCGCTATTCCTTGTTTCCTGTTGCTGTCACACACAGATCAGATAAGAGGCATGTGAGAAACGATAAACCTGGTCTGATAAGTTTTTGGGGTGTTAAGAGGAAGGGTTGAGCCAGGATATGGGTGACACTCGAGCAGCTTTAGGAAGAACAAGCTTTAAATGAGAGTGCAAAATCAGTGTCTGTAATCTAAGAAAACACTGGACTCAAATGACCAATGAAAGCGGGAAAACAGTCATCAGGAATATTTTTCCATCGATTGTATTTCATACTTAAAAATAGATCTACAAATACTATTAGTTACAGATGTATGTATTAGGCCATTAAAAATTCTTTACCAGCGATAATGCATGCTGTTTAACTTTTATAGTCTGTCTCTAGGAAGTTTCTTGGAAGGTCTAAACAGCTGACAGAACATAAATCACCATGTTGCATGAACATTCCATCCCAATTTGTTTCTATTAATCTTAAACTTATAAAATGCTTTTGTCACATATTCCGAGAACATTAGAAATGTCAACATCCTTGTTTTCAATGTGCGCTTCGGGCAAAGATTAACAGAGCTTGGCTAACATGCTACTTGTGTTAATAATAAAGTGGCACTTTAAGCATACTGTAATGCGGAAAAGTCCTCACAGGGTGACCAAACAGCTTAACCCTCATTTAAATTCCTCTTCAATCTCTGTTATTCAAAGTCAATTACAATGTAAAAATCTCTGTAAATTTGTAGTTTTCCATATTTATTTATGGTTTTGATTTGCATTATAGGACCTTGATCTTTCCTCCAACAACTTTTTACCTTGAACACTTTGAAAAAGTGATTTTTTTAAAATTTTTTATAGATTAAAGTAATATATCATCTGGTTTGGTTTTGTAAATTACGGCACAAAATCCTTGAAACTCATTTTAAAATCGTTACGTAATATTAAACTTTGCTCAATTCAGCCGGGCATGCTGTTCCACAGAAGCTTGTGATGGAACTGGTAAAACTTTAGCTAAATAACCTGCCTCTAACTTCCTAGGGATTGAGAAATTAAAGGTCATTATGGGTGAGACAGGGCCCAAGGCAAAGAAGTTCTGTTCCCTACAAACAGGGTTGTTTCGTGCGACTGAACACTGTGTATCTGAATGGACGCTATTTGCTTTAACTGGGCATGTAATGGTCTTGTAAAGCCCTCAAGCAGTGCAGTAAACATAGCGGAGGTATGCTGTACTGGGACTCTGACATTCAGAACATTGCCATATGTCCCACATGAGCACTTTATGCATGTGATCTTCTCCCTTGGCTGACTGTGAGTGATGTAATCAATCTGAGACAATCGAAAGATGCAACCGTACATTTAGAAGATAGCTAAATATGTATGTGCCCTGCACAATAATACAAAAAAACACTCCTGAGTTCTTCAAATACAGTTAAAGGAAAAAATCATTAGCCCTCTTGTGAAATTTGCCTTCTTTTTAAAAGATTTTTAAAGTGATGTTTAACAGAGGAAGGACATTTTTATGGTATTTCCTATAATATATATTTTTTTCTTCTAGAGAAAGATTGATAAGAATTCTTTTAGTTTGGTAAAGTCCTATTTATTTTAGTTTCTTTTAGTTTATTAAAAGCAGTTAAAAACAAAACTAAAACAAAAAGCATTTTTGAGGTCAATATTACTTGCCCGCTTAAGAACTTGTTTTTGGATTGGCTAAACAGAACACAGCACTGTTGTCCAATAACTTTCCTAATTAACCTAACAGGCCCATATAGCCAGGGGAGTTTCAGGAAGACCCACCCCTCTTTTGGAAGACCCACCCCTCACTGACAAACCTCCAAAATTTGTCCCATACATGAACTCATTTGTCCTATTTTGACTGATATGCCATCATAAATAGTAAAAATAACTCAGCATCAAAAAGGCTTTAAGACCAAGCGCAATCCTCTGTTGGGCTGTCGCTTTGGTGTGACTTCATCTAATCAGCTTTGGCCAATGCCAAATGCTAATATTTTTATTTTCATGACTTCTCAAATGTAAAATGTTTTTAAACAGAGAAAAAAATTACAGCTAACTTTTATTCTAAATTTTTGTCCTTATTTTTGAAACAAAAATTAGCAATAAAAAGGTGAGAAGCACCAAAAGCGGACCATATTGAAATTGATTTGAATACTATTTTGGCTACTGTTGTTATCCATGAATTTTCAAATGTACTTTTTTTACAAGAGAGGCTGTTATTTGTCATTTGTTATTTGCCTAATAAATGACTATAGATTACAGTTTTTAATTTAAAACTTTAACAGATTCTTGTTTTTTCTAATGAAATATGATGTAATAAATATGTATTTTAAAAATAAGTATTATTTCAGGTCTCTTTATTATAAATCTTTAGGAAATATTTTTGGTATATCAAAAAGTGTGGTTATGACAATCATCCGACAAGCTAATTCAGCTGAAAATAGTGCTTGAAATGTACCTAAAAGGCAGTAATTTAATCTCATAATCAGAATCAGAATCAGTTTTATTGCCAAGTGTGCTTCACACACACAAGGAATTTGTTTTGGCAACAGAAGCTT
>CAIGQZ010000217.1:2828473-2846067 GCA_903798205.1 Danio tinwini | reverse complement strand
ATGGATGGATGGATGGATGGATGGAACGACTGGATTGAACAGATGGGATGGATGGATGGATGGATGGATGGATGGATGGATGGATGGATGGAACAACTGGACGGATGGAACGTATGGATGAAACAAATTCATACAAATTTATACAATTCGAACATATGACAGGAGGCTTGCCTCCAAACCCCACCCCTAAACCTATTCATCATTGGGGGATAAGCATCATAATAATCATACTAAAACATACAAATGAGATCATATAAATTCATAAGTATTCAAAAAAGTTCAAATCAAAAAGTTAAAAATTGCTGTGAAAAAGCGTTGAATAACTTTTTCGGCACAAACACTACCCAGCAAACAAATTTGTGTTTAATAGACATCTAATAGGTATCTAGACAGCTTGGCTAAAACAATGCTAAACTTAAGCTGTCAGTGAAAATCTAATGGACATTTAAGAATAACCCAAAACTAGACTAGTCGTTAAATAGAGATGAGACAAACTATTTATGTGTAGTCATTCATTTCTGTTTATTTGGTGACCAGCCTTGTTTTAGGCAAGATTACTATGTTTAGATGTCTATTAGACATGTATTAGACATCTTTTAAAATAAAAAATGCTTGCTGGGTAGTAAATTGACTATAGTAACCACCTTTATTTATTTTTTTAAATAGAGCAATCTCATAAATTGTTAGCCTGTAAGGAAACTCCTACAAATGCATTGACTCCCAAAAATACTTTTCACCACAAATTTTCTAACATTATGCTGTTAGTAAATCCAGACGATTGTTTTTAATGCAAAAAAGTGGCTTGTAATTAAATCTGGCCCATACTGATGTGATGCAGGAGGCCCTTATAACAACAATGATATGCTGGACTTTTTTATTTGATGCAAGAATTACATTTTAATATTATTAAAGTTGTGTTTAAAAATATAGCAATTTATTTCTTCCATATATTTATTTGGCAATCTTGCACAAACTCAATATGCAGCAGCACACACACACACATCTATACTGATATCAAAAATAAAGATTCTGATGTGAATTAGAGACTTTTCTTTGTTTGAAGTTTCTTTGATATTCCAAGATGTAAAAAAATAAGACTTCCTTGATTCAATTATGAGCCCAAGCCCTCAACCTACATAAGAGGGAGTGGATTAATTATAATGACAGTGACATTAACCTGAGCAAGTGATCAGTCACTGTGTTTCTTTGGTATTAGGTGAGAAAATGCAGAACCTTTACCTTATTTTGCAAAGTGGTTAATCTTTTTATTAGAGTCATTTTTTAATACTTGTAAAACATTCATCTACTCACCATATTACAATCTGACAACTGATTAAATGTACAATGTTTGATTATTGAGAGATAAATTCTGCAACATTTACATTAGATTTTGAGCTATAGATACCTTTATTTATGCTAATCAGATTATTAAATGTAAAATCAGATTACAAAAAGAGTAAAACATATCCTCATATAATAGTATTAGGTTAAATTACTATTGTTGTCACATTTTATAACTGTTAAATCATACACTGATGTGACTACTTTGACCACATCCAGCAATTTGGCATGACAGAAAAGCTCAAGATGTCCTCTTCAAGACAGGCAGACAGACTTAAAACAGTGGCATGTATGGTCTCTGTGATATTAACTAAAAACATATGTCTACTAGAGTGAATAAAATTGCTGGGTCTCAGGAGGTTTTCCTCCTAAAGTAAAGTCTCCAGCCCTCCACCTTGTGGTTGGATGCAGTGCTGTCCAAGCATCGCCTCAAATTAGGCTGAAAGGTAAACAGAGGCCGGACAGCTCACGCACCACATTTTGTCTATAAATAGACTGTATTATTTATAGACTCGAACAGGAAAGTAACTAAAATAAGCGCTTTGCAACCGCTTCACAAATAAAAGTTTTGCATGGCTCATTAGTTATGATAAGTAAGCAGTGTGTGACACGCAGCAGCCGGGAAGGGCAAAGGCCTGTGGAACACTTGCTGCTTGGTTTTCATTGGACCACTTATAAAGAAACGGAGAAACATTTCTCTGACTGAACAATGGAGGATCATTAATTAATTTTACTGGTCTTGAATTACTGATTCCCATCAATACAATTCAGTTTAATGCAATGTCGTTAAATAATATGCTTGAGGACAAATAGAGTAGTGCTCTGAATTTTCATACAATGTATTTCATACTGTGTTGATGATTCATTTATTTACATGTAAACCTTAACAAATTAACATGTTTTTATTTTACTAAATGTGTTTTTTGAGGGGGCATATTGATAACCATTTGTTTGGCCACAGCTTTACTACAAAATACAGTGGTTAAACTATGGTTAGAGTAGCAAAAACATCATTAATTTGAAGTTACTACACACACAAAAAACATGTTCTTTTGGTTTTATTTGTACTAAAACAATAGTTAAAGACTTGTGTGGTATAAACAAGACTAAGTCCATAATAGTATTACATCCTAAACTATTCAAAACAGAATTTGTGAAACAAAATAAAGGCTATTTATAAATAAATGTTTGGTGTCCACTCACATTATCTTTGGTTTTCATATTAATAATTAATGACACATGAAGTGAGAGTCAAGCCTAGTAATCTGCAAATATTTTTTTTTTTGCAGAAACTAGTTTTTTTTCTGAAATGGCAGTTCTTGAACCCTGTATGAACTATAGGCCTACAAGCCTATGTTTATTAAAACGCTTGAGGTAATTACACAACTGTGTTCTTTAAAGTTAACATTTTCTGTCAGTAATTTTCCTCAAGCTCAAACAAAATGGACTTTTGTTGGTACAAGTCGGAAATTGACGTTTTTAAACATGGTCTGTTAACAAGTAATACGTATGATATTAACATGTTCTGTCAAAGTAACGCCAGATATTAAGAGAAACCCGAATTTCCCATTGTCTGTTCAGCATATTATGACTAACGTGGTGGTTACAGACCACAATGTTAAAATAAAAACATACTTCTGAAAGAATACGTACATTTTAGACACCCACAAGGTTTTGTTTTGGCTTCCTTTGAGAGGATTCAAGCCCTTATTCGCGCGCGGCTGTTCTCTGTTTCACTTGCTCTCTCCCAGTCCGTGAAGAACATTGTTTTATCCGCGCGTGAAACTCTCCCTCTCATCTGATTGGCTGGTTTCACGGTAGGGGGTTTGACTAGCCGGTGCGTGTTATTTAAACGGGTTTGAAGCCTAGAAGCAACAGCACATGAGTTACCGCACGCCGCAAAACAAGAGGAGAAACGTGGAGATTTCTGTTCTTGCACTACAAATACTTTTAATACATTACGTGGAGAGGACAAGATCAATGCGAAGACAGTGTGGATAGTAAAACCATTCGTGGGATATTTATAAATGAGAAGGGTTTCGTGTTTCATTTACAAATGACTAGGTAAGGTCATATATTTGCTGAGATATTTTTTTTATTTCATGCATTAGTAAATAAACTGCATAGACTGTGTGGGATATGAAGTGTTTTGTGCTATACATTTTAACTATATTTTGTTTTAAAATAATAATAATTGTATTATTAATATTAATAATAAGAATATATCGTTGTTCAGCTATATTTGACAGTTTACAGCAGTCGATCTTAGCATATATTTTTTTATTGAACGTTTATTGCAGTCATGATGAAAATTCTGAGAAGCATAGAGTTTAAAGTCTTCATTTAATTTTACTGAAACGCACGAGAAATATTTAAATAATTTCTAATTTAAACTTTATGTAAATGAAACTTTAATGAAAGATATAAAAGTGTGATTTGTTTTTTCTTTTTATTTCCTCTGAAGGTAACACAGCACCTTAAGTTTTTTATTACTTTAAGCACTTATTCAGTAGTTATTCAGAAGAGAGAAAGGAGGAAAATGAAATGAATGTCATTCCGTCTCACACCTGTTGAGTTCTGTTTCTGCCTGCATGGCACATTTGACTTTTAAAGCTACCATGCCGGGTTTAATGCTGCATTATGTGTATTTAATGCATGCAACATGTAATGTTAATTGTTATATAGCCTAGTATTGTATTATTCGACTGAGCTCACTGTTGCTAAGTGTGCATTTGTCTAATATATTTGGAGCACAGCTGTGCTTAGCAGTTGTCAGGCGTCAGTCGGCTGACAGACACGCAGATCTTCTTTTCTGCCATAAACACTCAGAGACTTTCAACTGGCTGCTAAATTGGTGCTTAACTTGTTTGTCAGGACCATGCACATTTCATAGTGTAAACTGTTAACAGCGATGATGGGGCAACAGGAATGTCCCTAAAATATGTAACCAAATTTTTGGAGTATTAATCTTAGATCACTCAAAAGAATTTAGACTTTTATGTAACATTTTCCATTGGTCCTCACTGGCCCACGCCATCAAAATAAACATCTTTCCTAGATATAAACAATGCCATATTATGTTTCGTGTAAGACATAATGGCATCCATCAACCTGCTCCTTATCTGAATGCTTGTGGGGCCGCATGTGAAAAAAATGTTGAACTTAAAGAAATAAACTTTTGTTCTAGTTGGCAGGATACAATACTGAAGTAGTTTTACTTCAAATATAATTTTCTTTTTCTCTCTCAATCTTTCATTGATTGTGTCATTTACTTAATCACTCGCTGTCTTTTCTCTCTCAAATATATCTGTATACAGTTCACCAGCTAAATAGGACAAAACAGGACCTTTTTTCTCAGTTATGGTTGCCAGGAACATTAAGGGCAGAATAGGAGCTTTAATGAGTAGTGTTTTAGCCCTCCCCAGGGAATTGTCACAGGGCTGTCATTATACTGCTGAGAGAGAAGATGAGGTCCCAGAGGACAAGCTCTCAAGTCAACAAGCCTCATCTCAGTCCCCGCTCTGCACCCTACAGAAAACCAGTCTTAGCTTGTTTTTACATTTGCTTACGTTTAAGAAATAGTTCAGAATGTTATGCACTTTGCTACATTATTTGACCAGGTTACACATAATCATTCAATCTTAATGCATGTTTTTTTCCACTGACTAATTGAGCTGGTTTTAACATGCATAAAATGTCAACCCTTTAGGGAGCAGGTCTGATTTTATATTGCTGTTGTGTCAGCTTTTACCTGGAACATTTGTGATGACATCGTCTTTAAAACATTTTATTATTGTTTAGTGTAATAAAAATGGCATTAAATACAGACTTCTGGTTTAGAAGAGGTTTTGCCTATTTAAATTATTACATGGTAAAAAAAATTTCCATTTACCCATACTCCTGATTAGCACACTATGTGAAAACGGGTATTATTAATGGTCCTGTGGGCAATTACACTATATGCGTGAGCACATAAACAGACAGGTTGGCATGGCATTGAAAATTAAGATGAGGGACCTGGTAAAGTGTCATTGTATTTATGAAAATTAAATATTGCTTGTTTGAATCAAATTTACAAAACTGTTGATGATTAAGAAATGTGCTATAGATCTAAAATATTTGATATTGCAAGAAATGTTCAGTATTTTGATATTTAAGAAAATATGTGCATTTATTTTTGTCAATATAGAACTGATGAATGAAAAAAAGTTTGAAAAACAATTACTCTGTTTCACTGTTTAATTTCTTAGCCTTGCTGAGCTTAAAATTTAGAGGCGTCCAGCTTTGGGTTCTGCTGTTTTGTCCATTCTGAGTGAGTCTTGTTGGCTAACACTGCTATTTTTTTATCTAAAAGGAATGGACAGGGTCATCTTGAGTTTCAAAGTATGAGTTTTTGATTAAGCACATACCACGCTTCAAAGTCTGTATTATTACATGTGATGCAAAATTCAGCGGGAAATGTTAACATTATGATTTAATCAGTGTACAAATTTATCAGTTCAAGCTGAGACTTGCTTGAGAATGCATAAGAATTATTTGCATTATATTTGGTCTCAAAGTTATGTGCCGTTAAAAAAAGTTCAATTTTCTAAAAAGTAAGAATGTTGAGTTTAACGTTGAATAATTGCCAATTAACGATAATGTGTCTCTTGTTTCTTATCTCTGATAGGACATCTGATCAATGACGTTACCAGAGCAGATGAGACCGCAGTGATAGCCCCTTCCGTGGCCCTTCTGTCAATCAAAAGGCCCAATTAGAGCAAAGAGACGCCTCCTGCGTCCGGCTCTGAACATCCACACCATTTTCTGCTTGTGTTGGTCCCCGTGAGTGTTTCAAAACTGTTTCTCCAACGCTTTTTCCAAAAACTAAGACTGTTTTCCAAAGCAGAAACAGCACAGAACTCCCAGACTGAGGTGATGGGAAGTGTGCGGGCCAACCGCTACAGCATTGTGTCATCAGAGGAGGACGGTATGAAGTTGGCCACTGCTGCGGTGCCAAATGGGTACGGTAACGGGAAGAGCAAAGTGCACACCCGTCACCAAACCCAAAGCAGGTTCGTCAAGAAAGACGGACACTGCAACGTGCAGTTCATCAATGTCAGCGAAAAGAGCCAGCGTTACCTGGCTGACATCTTCACCACATGCGTGGACATCCGCTGGCGATGGATGTTCGTTATTTTTTGCTTGGCCTTCCTGCTGTCGTGGCTGTTTTTTGGATGTATCTTCTGGTTGGTCGCCATATTCCATGGAGACCTGGAGAACAATGGTCACAAGTGTGTCTCCAACGTCAGCAGCTTCACTGCTGCCTTTCTCTTCTCCATCGAGACGCAGACTACAATTGGCTATGGTTATCGATATGTTACAGATGAGTGCCCCATCGCGGTGTTCATGGTGGTGTTTCAGAGCATAGTCGGCTGCATCATTGACGCCTTCATCATTGGTGCAGTCATGGCGAAGATGGCAAAGCCCAAGAAAAGGAACGAGACGCTGGTGTTCAGCCACAACGCTACGGTGGCTATGAGGGACAATAAACTGTGTCTGATGTGGAGGGTGGGAAACTTGCGCAAAAGCCACCTGGTGGAGGCCCATGTCCGTGCTCAGCTGCTCAGGTCTCGCACCACAGCCGAAGGAGAGTTTATCCCTCTGGACCAGATGGACATTGATGTAGGCTTCGACAGCGGCATTGACCGCATCTTCTTGGTGTCACCCATCACCATCGTCCATGAGATCGACGAGGACAGCCCTTTCTACGACATGAGCAAACAAGAAATGGAAAACTCTGACTTTGAAATTGTAGTCATCCTGGAGGGCATGGTGGAGGCTACGGCAATGACCACCCAGTGTCGTAGCTCCTACGTGGCAAACGAAATCCTCTGGGGACATCGCTTTGAGCCAGTCCTCTTTGAGGAGAAAAACTATTACAAAGTAGATTACTCTCGCTTTCACAAGACCTATGAAGTGCCCAGCACCCCGCTGTGCAGCGCAAGGGACCTTGCTGAGAAAAAGTACATCCTATCCAACTCTAATTCATTTTGCTATGAGAATGAGGTGGCCCTTTCAAACAAAGAGGAGAAAGAAGAAGAGAACGGGGACAGCCTGGGGCCTGGGGGAACAAACATGGAAACTAGCTCAGACTCTGAACACAGCCAGGCCACCATTCCCTTAGAACCTCGGCCTCTACGGCGGGAATCTGAAATATGACTGTGCAAAACTGGCTGGAAGGTTTAACAGACACCTCTTCATACAGGCACAATTGAGCTGAACTGAGCCCTTGGTGAGGCAGACTCAAGCTAACGGTACAGTTACGAAGAGGAAGCGACTGTACAAGAGTGTTCTTACAAATATGCATGGTTAAATAAAACACAGCATAGAGGCACTGCACAGCTAATGAAGAATGCACATCAAGGAAGGGGAGGAGAGAGTTTCCCATTTTGGCGACACTACCTTTTTAGACCGCTGCTTCTGAATGATATAAAGCAGAGAGGATGTAACTGGTTGGCAAAACTTGAAAATGAGCAGGCATGTGTCCATGTGCAGTTGTCCAGCGATGTGAGAATGATTCAAGCTTAGACCAATATTTGCTGCTACCGAAGTCGATAACGAATAAAGGTACAAAAGTTGTCACTGAGGCGGTACCTTTTTTAAAAAGTACACTTTCGTATCTAAAAATGTTGGTATTAGTACTCAAAATGTGTATATCATTGGCTTTAATAGTGACAGCTTTTGTACCTTTATTTCAGAAAGTGTATCATTGAGGAAAATGTAGACTGTAAAACCCAAAAAGTTAAGGTAACTCAAACCATTTGAGGAAACCTATTGCAACAAACCATTTAAGTTCAAAAACAAATCCTAATAAGTACTGTTAAGTTAATCCATTTGAGTAAACGAAGCAATTTAAGCACAGTAAATCCCAATAACTGAAGGGAACTCAAACCAACTGAGTGCTGTAAAACTCAATAAGTTAAGTCAACTCAAACCATTTGAGAAAACCGATTGCTACAAACTATTTGAGTTGAAAAACTAATCTATATGAGTACTGTGAACTTATTTCATTTAAGTTGAAGTAATGAGGGATTTAATTAACCCATACCTTCAACACGGAGTTCAAAACTCTTTTCAAATAAGTAGAATTACCTTTCATTCAATTTTGAGTTAACTACACTCATTTCATTTGATAAAGTTGACTGTTGGGTTTTACAGTGTACTTGCATTCGGTTCTGTAAAAAAGAAAATAATATTAACAATTCTCAAATTGACATAACAATAGATCATAGAAACAACATTATACAAATGAGTTAAAACAGCCAGGAGTGTTAGTCAATGTCTTAAGTATAATTAAAAAGTCCTGTTCTTACCGTCTAGTTAATTATTCCATCATCCCCTCTTTTCCTTTTTCTATTTGAGTCCACTGGCCTTCAAGTGAGCCATGGGTATTTCTGGAACAGTGGGGGGTTTAGGAGGTGGGTGACCTCTATTTGGAAATACAGACACGTCGTTGTCCATCTTAAAAGAAAAGAAAAGAAAAACATTGTGTTGGAACTCAGAAGCCCACCGCAGAACATGGTTATTTATAGGGAGAAATGCACCGGAACATGCCTGTTTATTGTTATATCGATATATATATATATATATATATATATATATATATATATATATATATATATATGGGACAGGGTCTTTAAAACAGTATCAGTCATCATGTCCACAGGGACAAAGAGAGTGAACGTGTTAATGAATGTCTTTCTACAAGTGCTGCTATGTTGCATATAGAGTTTTAGACTTAAACCAAAGAGTATTCAAAATGACCTTTCATAAAAGAATTTAATGCATTCTTTATTAGATATAGGACAAGTTATGATATATATTTGTAAGTGGAGGGGGAAAAAGTTTTTTGTTTGCTTACGCACATATATCGTTTATTTTTATTGTTTATTTTCTTGTTCAAAGCCAAACATAGAATATGAAAAACAGAGCCCTTAGGAAATAAGAAAGCTACAGGTTAGCAGACCTTATTTCAGACTCCTTTTCACCCCAGAACTTCAGTGTTACTGTATTTTAGTGCTACAAAAGTGTTTGGGTTGCTAGAAAACCTTTTAGATTTAAAGTTGTATTTGCATGGAGTTTCATTTACAGACAGTTTCAGTGAACGACGGGAAAAAAAGGCTTGGGTTTTATTGGAGAGGAGTGGAGCGGAAAACAGAATCCACTCTCCCTTGACTTTAAAACTCTCTAATAATTAATTATTTCTCAATCAACTCTAACCTCTTGCCTTGCCTGACAAACTGCAATACAACCCTAATGACTTGTTTGGCAGGTGTACCAAGGACTGGGTATGTAGGACTGGGTAATTAGACTGAGATCATGGTACTGTGATCCAATGACAATCAGAACACAGAATCTGAGCTCAGAACCGCACTTGCACACAAAATGTGCTCCAAGATATCGCTTGACGTTTGATTGTGATGTCTAACATGTCTCCTGTCACCCTCTTTATTTTTCTTTTCTTTTAAATGCCGACCCACAAACTAGAGCACGTTCTCCAGAAGGCTCTATAAAAGGAGACTATAAAATTAGAGGATATTTATTTTGAAATTACTCTGCACGCGTTAAACGTACAGAGTATAAATTGCTATCAATGCCTTTTTAACCATAGCTTCTTTTATTTTAGGCATTTTCTTTGTTCAAGAGACACTTGATACACATTAGTAAACCTGGTTTGCACTAGGCTACTGTTGGCTCATTTCGAAAGAAAAATGCTCCTGTAGCATTTCTTGCTCTCTGTTGTAAATATATCCCCATCAGCAGTTTTTGTATCAGTCTTCCCTATTGTACTGAAAGAAAACAATGGAATGTACAGATTTTTATATTATGATTAATATTATTGTTGTTCTTATTATAATTATTATTATTGTAATTATTATTGTACATGCTATTTTATTTCATTTTTTCAATAAAACAAGATTGAATGGTCAAAAGTCGACGTGTTCTTGGGTAACTTGGATTGGCGATGTCTTTAAATAAACATTGGAAACACTGGAAAGACTAACCATAACACATAAAACACAGATATACAGCATGAACGCTGTAAACTACTGACAGCGGCTATAAATTTGTCTGAGGTATTCTTTCAAACTCTCAAGTTTTTCACTTTAAATGCACACATGTTCTTTTATTAATGCATGATTCTTCAAATTAAGGCCAGTAATATCCCAGTGATATATTTCTTTTAAAATTCACTCTCCGTATACAGTTGAAGTCAGAATTATTAGCCCCTCTGAATTATTAGCCCCCTGTTTATTTTTTCCCCAATTTCTGTTTAATGGAAAGAAGGTTTTTTTCAACACATTTCTAAACATAATAGTTTTAATAACTTATTTCTAATAACTGATTTATTTTATCTTTGTCATGATGACAGTACATAATATTTTGTTAGATTTTTTTCAAGACACTAGTATTCAGCTTGAAGTGACATTTAAATGCTTAACTAGGTTAATTAGGTTAACTAAGCAGGATATGGTAATTAGGCAAGTTATTGTATAACAATGGTTTGTTCTGTAGATAATTGGAAAAAAATAGCTTAAAGGGGCTAATAATATTGACCTTAAAAAATTATAAACTGCTTTTATTCTAGCTGAAATATAAAAAAAAACTTTCTCCAGAAGAAAAAATATTATCAGACTGTGAAAATGTCTTTGCTCTGTTAAACATCATTTGGGAAATAATAAAAAAAATAATAAATCAAAGAGGGGGTAATAATTCTGACTTCAACTGTATGCATTCATAAAGATTATTAATAGACAATTCAAATAAAGTGGAGTATGAGAAGGGTCTTTTAAGAGAGTTTATGTTCTGAAAGTCTACAGGACTAAAAGTCCTCATAGTTGGAGAAACTCCCGTACATTTTATTTTCCAGCTCAATGAGTCCATGTCAGTTTGATGAATGGGAGAGTGTCTTCTGAATTCAGGAAAAGTTCTAATAGGTCAGTCGTGTCCTAGGGCAGGTTGTAGGTTATGGGCAAAACTGACGTAAACAGCCTGCTGCCGTGAGGTTAAATATCCTCACAAAATTCCACCTACTGCACTTAACTCATCTTGTCACCTGTTGCAAGCATACATTCAACAAAATTAACCATTGGTGTAGCTTAATTTAATTATGACACATTTAAATGATGTTATTTCTTGATTTAGTCAACTGGAACCAAATAGCTTACTTTGGATCAATAAGATAAAAAAAAACGTTCATTTGTATGATCAATAATGTTTACTTTTTTTAACCAATCTTATATTATTATGTTATTGTACAATTAACACTGTAAAAAAGTGACAGCATAAGTAGTTGGCTTGTTCCTGTACATGTAAATAATTTATTACTGAGAACTGTAATACATTAAATTAAAAAAAGTATTTTGTTTCAGTGTAAGAACTTGACTAAGTTAAAAACTTTTTTACAAATATACTGATCTGGTAACTATTTCAAACAGCAGTTTAAACTTAAAAACAGCATTCACAATGTTGATGGACTTTATAAGATATTGATGGCAAGTAACATTTTACTGATCTTAGACCTGGCATTAAAATTATTCATTCATTCATTTCCTTCGGCTTAGTCCCTTTTTTTAATCACAGGTTGCTACATCGGAAAGAACCATCAACTTATCCAGCATATGTTTTACACAGCCGATGCCCTTCCAGCCGAAACCCACTACTGGGAAACACCCATACACTCTCACATTCAGACTCATACACTACGGCCAATTTAGCTTATTTGCACGTCTGTGGACTGGGGAAAACTCACACAAACACATGGAGAATGTGCAAACTCCACACAGAAACGCCAACTGGCCCAGCCAGGGCTCAAACCCACGGCTTTCTTGCTGTAAGGCAACAGTGCTAACCACAGAGTCACCGTGACGCCCTATAAGCACAATCATTGCTTACTGAATGAAACAACAATTATTATTTTTGTTAATAAATACACCAACACCAAAAGCACGAGCATTACTTTTCTGCAGTGGGTAGCACGATCACCTCATAGCAAGAAGGTCGCTGGTTCGAGCCTCGGCTGGGTCAGTTGGCATTTCTGTGTGGAGTTTGCAAGTTCTCCCTGTGTTTGCGTGTGTTTTTTCTGGGTGCTTCGGTTTTCCCCACAAGTCCAAAGACATGCTCTATAGGTGAATTAAGTAGGCTAAATTGTCCGTGTGTGAATGAGTGTGTATATGTGTTTCCCAGTGATGGGTTGCAGCTGGAATAGCATCCACTGCTTAAAACATATGCTGGATAAGTTGGTGGTTCATTCCACTGTGGCGATCCCAGATTAATAAAGGGATTAAGCCAAAAAGAAAATGAATGAATAAATGAAATATTTCTTTTTGCTTAAAACACAGACAAGGCTTCTATCCCAGACTAAAATGTTAGTCTGAACCATTTCAAATAAAAAATTCTAGACTAGTCTCAAAGGACACCAGTAAAGTTTTACTGAATTACTTAAAGTAAATTAAATGACTTAAACTACTCTTAATTGAACAGTGGTCTCCTGTCTGTGAAACCAACTATTAAGATTACATTTATTTTCAACAAAATGAAAATTCTGCCATTATTTACAGTTGTTCAAAACCTATTTGAGTTTCTTTCTTCTGTTGTGCACAAAAGTAATTGTCTTCAAGACATTGGTAATTTGTGCTCAAAAATTTTAGGAGTTACCCTGCAAAGTCTTGCATCCTATTATGAACAGCAGGTGTTGGGGATGGCACATAAAAGACTAGGAGACAGCACACACCTCTTAAACAAATATTTTGAATGGATGCCCCTTGGGTGACGTCTAAGGACAATAAGATGGTCCACAAATTGTTATAAATTTACTTTTGTGCCTGAAGCAATATGGTCGCGTAATAAATGTAGTTAATCGATGGATTATTATTATTATTAATTATTAATTGATTTTAGTAATTAATTTTTATATAAATTATTAGTTATTAAATTCATTCATTCATTCATTCATTTTCTTTTAGGCTTAGTCCCTTTATTAATCAGGGGTTGCCACAGCGGAATGAACCGCCAACTAATCCAGCATATTTTTATGCAGCGGATGCCCTTTCTGCTGCAATCCAACAGTGGGAAACACCCATACACAGCCAGGGCTCGAACCAGCAACCTTTTTGCTGTGAGGCCAATGTGCTACCCACTGCGCCTGTTATTGAATAATTTTTTCCCCCTTTTTTTTTCAGTTTTTGTTTGTGATCTTTATGTTAAGCGTTAGTGTTTATGTGTTTAAGTGTGTCATTCTTGTTATATGTGAAACACCACCGTGTCAGAAGGAATTACCCCAAGGGGATTATTAAAGCTTTAAACTTAAACTAAAAGTAGATCATTTAAAAATGCTGACTCATTGAATTCCATTTTTTTTTTCTTGATGGGTACCAGCAACAAGCCTTTTTCAAAATATCTTCTGTGTTGAACAGAAGAAAGAAACTCATAAAGGTTAAAAATCCAAACATGATAGAATACATTATGAGTTAATTTTCATTTTTAGATGAACTATAATAAAATGAACAATTTAATAAAATGTATTAACTAAAATGTCTACTGCAAAGTTAGTTATGCCAACAAAATTACCCATCTAGTACCAGCACAAAATAGTTAAGACAACTTTATTATATTATAAAACTAAGTTAAATAAACATAGGCAGTGCGGTTGCTCAGTGGTTAGCACTGTCGCCTCACAGCAAGAAGTGCCGGTTTTAGTCCTGGCAGGGCCAGTTGGCATTTCTGTGTGGAGTTTGCATGTTCTCCCTGTGTTCATGTGGGTTTCCTCTAGGTTCTCCGGTTTCCCCCACAGTCCAAAGACATGCAGTGTAGGTGAATTGAATAAACTAAATTGGCCGTGGTGTATCAGTGTGAATGAGTATGTTTGGGTGCTTCCTGATACTGGGTTGCGGCTGGAAGGGCATCAGCTGTGTAAAACATATGCTGGATAAGTTGGCGGTTCATTCTGCTGTGGTGACCCCTGATTAATAAAGGGACTAAGCCGAAAGAAAATGAATGAATGAATTAAAAAAATTCTGCCGTTATTTACTCAACCATTGGCTTTCTTCTGTTGAGCACAAAAGTAGATATTTTGAAAAATGCTGAATAACTCATTGACTTCCAGAGTATTTTATTTCCTTGATGGGTACCAGCAGCAAGCATTCTTCAAAATATCTTCTTGTTGAACAGGTTAAAAACCAAACAAGGTGGAATAAATTGAGGTAATTTTCAATTTTAGATGAACAATCCTTTTAATAAAATTTTATGCAAAGCATGCTATAAGGACTAAATGTCCATTGCCAAGTTAGTTATGCCAACAAAATTACTAATGTAGTACCAACACAAAACAGTTAAGACAACTTTATTATGTTACAAATTTAAGTGGAACGAACGTAAAAGTATATTGAACACTCTCAGAAATAAAGGTACGCGAGCTGTCACTGGGGTGATAACTTTTCAAAAGGTACATATTTGTACTTGAAGGGTCCATATTGGTACCTCAGAAGTATATATTAGTACCTACAAATTTTAAGAGGAAGACTTTTGTACTGTTTAGATACCAATATGTACCCTTGAGGTATTAATATGGACCTTTTAGGTACAAATGTGTACCTTTTGAAAAGGTACCACCCCAGTGACAGCTCGCATACCTTTATTTCTGAGAGTGTATTATGTCAAGTAATTGCAACCAATTAATCTTTAACTAAGATGAACATTTTTTTCGGCTATATATTTTTTGTGTGTGCAACTTAAAACACAAACGTATTTTAGTTACAGCTAAGAAAAAGTGAATGCAAAAAAGAAAAGAAATTGCTGTATTTTTGTCAATGAAAGGCTCGTGCTGACATCTGGAGATTTTAATGCTTTAAAAATTATTACCTCCAAGTGTCATTTCTTTTTCATAAGTGCTACTACTAACCGGCTTTCACACCTCTCAGAAAGCCCAGAATAACCCAAGTCCATTGTCAAAATGAGAAATACCAGTTTGTTAGGGAAAGGAAATGAGTTCTGTAGTAATACCAAATAGGGATGACTGTCCTGCTCTGCATATCCAATTCATGATTTGTGTTTAAGATAAATGATGGAGAAACTGGATTCAGAGTTGGTGCCATGGAAAATATCTTTATACACAGGAGGCTCAGATTGACACTAATGTCAACTGAAGTAGCCTGGATTTCTGGAGCAATGGAAAAGGAAGGAACTAAAAGTGCGTGTGTGTGTGTGTGTGTGTGTGTGTTGCTTACTTCATCTGCTCCATTCGTTAATGGTAATTAGCAGATCCTCTAATGATGCAGATATGAACAGGGAGAACGACTAGAAACAAGGGCAAACAATTTCTTTTAAACAAACACAAGCTGGTCACAAGGTATCTCAATGTAAGCACTGTCACCTCACAGCAAGAAGGTCGCTGGTTCGAGTCCTGCCTGGGTCAGGTGGCATTTCTGTGTGAAGTTTGCATGTTCTCCCTGTGTTGGCGTGGGTTTCCTCCGGTTGCTCCGGTTTCCCCCACAGTCCAAAGACATGTGCTATAGGTGAATTGGGTAAGCTAAATTGTCCGTAGTGGCGAAGTAGGTAGTGCTGTTACCTCACAGCAAGAAGGTCGCTGGTTCGAGCCTCGGCTGGGTCAGTTGCCGTTTCTGTGTGGAGTTTGCATGTTCTCCCTGCATTCACGTGGGTTTCCTTCGGGTGCTCCGGTTTCCCCCACAGCCCAAAGACATGAGGTACAGGTGAATTGGGTAAGCTAAATTGTCCGTAGTGTATGAGTGTAAATGAGTGTATGTGGATGTTTCTCAGAGATGGGTTGTGGCTGGAAGGGCATCCGCTGCGTAAAAACGTGCTGGATAAGTTGGCGGTTCATTCCGCTGTGGCGACCCCGGATTAATAAAGGACTAAGCCGAAAAGAAAATTAATGAATGAAATTGGCCAAAGTGTACAGTATGTGTGTGAATGCGAGCGTATTGGTGTTTCTCAGTACTGGGTTGCAGCTGGAAGGGCATCTGCTGTGTTAAAATATATGCTGGATAAGTTGTCGGTTCATTCCACTGTGGCAAGCCCAGATAAATAAGGGACTAAGCCAAAGAAAAACGAATGAATAAATTAAAGCTTGAACAAAATAACATTACATTTCACTAAATTACACAAATCATGGTAAAATGTTCATGTGTAGCATGAATGTGAGAGAAATTAATGTTTAAATTGCTTTTGAAATTGTGAAATAATTCGCTGAGGTCCTTCCTGTGCCTAGACTGCAGCTCTGCACAAGACAATTGGCCATAGGAGAAATGGTTGTGCCCAACTGAACCTGGTTTCTCTCAAGGTTTTTTAAATTCTTCACTTTTACCAATTGGTGAAGTTTTTTCCTAGTTGCTACTGCCACTGGCTTGCATGGTTCAGGATCTGTAGAGCTGCGCATCGATGGAATTGCTCTTTAGTGTTTGGACTCTCAGTAGTGATTATTGACCCACACTGACCTGAGCTAAACTGAACTGAACTTAAACACTGAAAACTGAACTGACACTGTTTCAATTCACTATAAACTTCCATGTGAAGCTGCTTTGACACAATCTACATTGTATAAGCGCTATACAAATAAAGATGAATTGAATTGAAATAGTTTCTGAAAAACTGAAATCAGTCGATTAACCATAAACACTCATAGTTTAAAAACTTTCACTGCATTAGATGAAATCATACATTCAAAATGGACAAAAGATGTTGTAACTTTCATGGTGTTGTACTTAAAGCACATTACATTAGTTCTTTTTAACACTTCAAAACTGACATGTATTATACTGTACACTGTTGTGTTAAAATAATTGAAATATTTAACCCAATGGTTGGGTTTCTACACTATATTTTACCTCAATTTTGGAACCTAAGTGTCAAATATCTGATTGCCAATTATATTAATTATATGAATTTTCTAAAGATAGAAATATTAAATGCAAATTATGTTCTGCTTATAATGTTTCATCATCATTCAGCATATACCTAACAGCTATAAGTCTCAGCCCTTTCTCCAGAAGAGAAAATACTATAGGAAATACTGTGAAAAATTCCTTGCTTTGTTAAACATAATTTGTAAAATCATTGAAAAAGAATAAAAGCATTGAATAAATTGGACATATATACAGTAGATGAGAGTTTAAAATGGCCTTTACCGCCGGACCATGTACCGCCACCGCTTTGAAGAAAAAATAATGTGTTTTTTAGGTATGACTGCAGTTTGC